>CM052801.1:66205685-66283574 GCA_028533885.1 Nasua narica | reverse complement strand
ATAAAGAAAATCATGGAGGGCATCGTGAGAAGGAAGGGAAGGGCGAATGGGGGGAAATCGGAGGGGGTGATGAACCAGAAGAGACTGTGGACTCTGAGCAACAAACTGAGGGTTTTCGAGGGGAGGGGGTGTGGGGGTGGGTGAGCCTGGTGGTGGGTATTGAGAAGGGCACGTATTGCATGGAGCACTGGGTGTGGTGCATGAACAATCAACCTTGTAACACTGAAAAATTAAAGTAAACATATTTGGGGAGAAAAAAAAACCTGCACATTCTTAAACCCCAGGTATACAAGAACACAATTCGTAATAATGAGCCTATTTTTGTAGTTCTTGTTTATGAATACTATAGGTCAAATGCTTTGTGTGAAATCAGTAATAGTATTAAAATTATACTTCAAAAGTCCAAATCAGCAGGGTTCAACCAAGGTACTACTATATACGTAACATACAAAGGAGCCCACTTCTGGGTGCCTTATTATCTCCCTGAACTCAATGAGGCACCATCCAAAGCCTCTACAGAAACACTTATCAAAAGTATGAATAAGTTGGGGCACCTGAATGGCTCAGTTGGTTAAACATCTGACTCGATTTCGGCTCAGGTCATGCTCGCAGGGTCCTGAGATAGATGCTCAAGCTGGGCTCTGCACTGAGTTTGGAGCCTGCTTAAGATTCTCTCTCCTTCCACCTTTGCCCCTTCTCCCCCTATCTCTCTCTCTAAAAAAATATATATATATATAATTTCACACACTTATACAATCAACTTCACACACTTACACACACATGCACGCGCGTGCGCACGCACACACACACACACGCACACACACCGATCTAGAAAAGAATGGAGGCTAAAACCTGTAAATTAGATCCAGTTCTCAGCACATTTATCAGTCAGGGTCATGTTTACATGTCTCTGGCAACCTGTTATGTCTTAGTTTTCCTTTTATATACTAAGTACATCTTGATGTAATTTAGTTTAAGGCTTTTGCTATGAGAAAATGGCTTGAATCTTGTGACCATAATACATATAAACTGGCATGCTTTAGGAGGCCTAGGTTTATTCAATATTAGAAATATTGAGGGTGTTCTCTTCAAGGCCTAGAGGCTTAAGTGAATACTTCATTAACCAGCAGTATAGACAGATAATCCCATCTCTTATCAGGTAGTTTCCCAAATTATCTTTCTTTTCCATTTACAGAATTGAGCTATTGGCATTCAAATAGCAGTAAGAGCCATAAAATATTGCAATATAGTAGTTATACTAAAGGAGACAATATGAGCAAACCCTTGTATTTTCTCCTTCACAGTCATGTTTACCAAGTATAAACTACTCTTTACTGAAGAATAGATCAAGTAGAAAATAACATTCAATTGATACCATTTCCTAAAAAGGTTTAGGGTACTCACCCTAAATCTGATATACACCAAACTCCAAATAAGACTGCTTAAGGAAAAAAACAAAAAGACTGATTAAGCTAAAACAGTAGCCCTACAGTCTGCTGTAATTACCAACACTTCACATTACGCACAATTATATTTATAAATTTTTTAACTGATTAAATATCCCAACACCAGTTTTTAGGGAAGTTAGTGTTTCTGAACAAAACTGTTTCTTTAGCTCTTTTATTTTAAAATCACGACTGTTAGTGGTATTTTTCTCCTAGGAGTACATTTGGCCCCAGTTGTACAAGATACTTAAGTTGCTGTTAGTGACATATACAGATTTTGCCAGGCATTCAAAACTACAAAGTTATTTCATATCAAAGCAATGTAGCCTTCAGCTTTTGCATCTTTGAATGATGAGCAACATTACTTCAAATGACATCTTTTTGTCAGAGTTGCTTGAGCTAAAGACAGAATGAATCCATTTGTATAAATTGTGGCTTCACTATTGAAAGATTATAAAAATATATTGTGCTACACTTAAACCTAAAACTATTAATATAGTTAAAATATGCCATCTTTTCACCAGAAAAACTAGCAAGGGCTTAAAATGCTATCATCAATCACAGCTAATTCACTAAATATACAATTGACGTAGCAATAGAAGAAAGAAAACACTCCTGGGTAGATAATCTGTCACAAGTCAAACATCTCCATTTTTCATTGGACGAAGTGACTAAAGACTTTCAAGGTCTATAGCATAGATAACTCAAAACTGAATTCCTTTTTCAAGGGGATGACCCTTCACGTGCTGTCATTTTGGGGGATGTTTTCTGGGTTGGTATACGAATTTATTTGGAAAGGTAAATCTCCATGACTTTTTTCTACATGAGTCTGTATGTTTCAATTTTGCTGTAAAAAACACTGAGCCAGGCAGTCTTCACTTTTTTTCTGCAGTGACAAATAGTTGTCAAAAGAGAAATATACCTGAGAACTCCTGTTCTTAAAAATCCAAATCATTATCTTTTAAGCCCGATTTAATTTAGTAGTCAGCTAAGGTCACCAGATGTTTTTCATTATGCATGTTAATCTTAAATTTCAACTTCCTATCCCGTTCTCATTGATATTTTCTGTTCTCATTGAGCTTGGCTCCTTTCCAGGCGCACATAACACTTCTTTGCATCAGGGCAATTATCCATCCTATGCAAGATGTTTTTCTCTAACCAAGAAATATTTTATAGGACAAGATGGTTCTTGTTTCCTGTGAAATAAAATACAAAATGCTAAATGGGATCTCTGAGCTACTGTAATGTCTCCTTAGTATCATTTCCCTTCTATCCTTCTCCCCCATTTTTCTTGTTCAATAAAAGTTCTATTGCTAGGGGAAGGGTCTTGGGCATTTTTGGCTGAGCAACTTTAGTGGTATTAATGGGAACCATAGTGCAGTCCAAGTAAAAATTCCAAAACCAAACATTCGTGCAAGGGGAATTAGGATTTGTGGTTGGGCTTTTAGGTTCAGAAACACAAGCCCTAATCAGAATCCGAAGTAACGCAGATGCAGCACAAAGGAAGTGAAGTCATAAACATACAAGAGCTGGACCAATAGTCAAGCCAAGATGACAAAAGAGGTAGGGTTCAAGGTTACAAATGGTAACAGGACAGAAAAGTGGGTCACTGACAAGAGAGAGGGCACTGTGTGGCTTCTCATTTTCTACATGAACCTGAGATCTGCATAACTTCCTTATTCCCAGTTATTTGTTTTCTGTTTGGGGTTTTGAGGACTAATGGAAGAAGAGGGATGCCACAGCAATATCATTCAGTTGCACTACTCTGATGTGTTAAAGGACTCCATTTTAAGTACAGCCAGTTTTGTTGCAGTTCACCACAAACGAGCCCATCTGACAGGGGCAAAAACTGCAATGATATCAGCTTATATAAAGAATGGGCACAAAAAGGAATTCTATAGGTCTGTAACTCATTTTTTCCAATACAGCACTTCTCTCTGATGCACACAGATACTCAAACCCTAACTCACCTCCTAAAGTCACACCAAAACAGAGTTCTCAATAGTTACTACTTTGATTACCAAGTTTGGTCTTTTACCTTTTCTCTCTAATTCGGATTTAATATTCCTGTCTGCCTTATTTGGAGCTGGTTGCTTCAGGATCTTATGTCTTATGTCATGTCAATCTTTCCTTCATTTCTAGCTAAAGCTTCTCCTTAATCCTTGGCATATACCCCTTATCTGGTGCTTATTAACCAGATCAGTATTTCTCAAGTAATCCACCTCTGTGCCATTGCTCAAATTTCATTTACTCTTAGACATTTCCCTAGTGGGAGTGGTTAGAGGAAGGTGGAAGATGCTTGATGTTGGGGGTAGGGTGTAGAATACCTGGAAGAACAAACAGCTGATAATATTTAAATACTGAATCACAGCCATTTTATTTTGATGAAATGCAAATATTTAGTTTCATTCTGGCTATTAGTTTTAATGAGTTCTTTTCTTTTTCAGGTTGAAATAATTTCTCCAGTGGCTTTACTGGCCTCTCTGATACTGTATTATCCATCTCATAATTTTAAACTCTAATAGTACACTTTGATCAAACTATTAATTTATTCAAGTGTCCATCCTGAAAACAAAACCCTTTTCCTCTATCCATATCATCCAGATTGAAGGTTAATGGATACGACTAAAAATTCAACTACCGAACTATCTTCTTAACCCACCGTAATATTCTCTGTGTTATTGTTGTTCATCTCAAGGAAGATTCTGATTGGAATGCTTTTAAATAGAGTTGATCACTGATATTGGGATTCGGCGGATATAATCCAAAATTGGGTGCTACTAGCACCTATTTCTAGATAGGGTAAACACTCTATCATAGTTTTAGTAATTCTTGTGTTTCCATTTCATCTGATTTTGACAGCAAAAAAGTACAATTAAGATCGTATGTCCTATGCACCTGTGATGTATACCTTGAAATATTTTTCAAACCTGACATGAAAATGAAAATCAATATAGGTAAAATATTCCAATTAAGACACATTGTTGCAGGGGTCATTTTGGAAAGAACTGCAACTCTAACTTATTTTGTGGTCCTTTATTACATTTTTTAAAATTTAAATTCAATTAGCCAACATATAGTACATCATCAGTTTTTGGTGTATTATTCAATGATTCATTAGTTGTGTATAACAACCAGTGATCATCACATCACATGACCTCCTTAATGCCCATCACCCAGTTATCCCATCCCCCCAACCACCTCCCTTTCCACAACCCTTAGTTTGTTTCCCAGAGTCAAGATTCTCTCATGGTTTGTCTCCCAATTAAAAAATGGGCAGAAGCCATGAAGAGACATTTCTGCAAAGAAGACATACAGATTGCCAACAGACACAGGAAAAGATGCTCAAGATCACTCATCATCAGGGAAACACAAATCAAAGCTACAATGAGATAGCACCTCACATCAGTCAGAATAGCTAAAATTAACACAAGAAACAACAGGTGCTGGCGAGGATGTGGAGAAAGGGGAACCCTCTTATATCATTGGTGGGAATGCAAACTGGTGCAGCCACTCTGGAAAACAGTATGGAGGTTCCTCAAAAAGTTGAAAATAGAGCTACCCTATGACTTAGCAATCGCACTACTGGGTATTACCCTAAAGATACAAATGTAGTGATCCAAAGGGGGATGTGCACCTAAATGTTTATAGCTGCAATGTTCACAATAGCCAAACAATGGAAAGAGCCTAGATGTCCATCAACAGATGAATGGATAAAGAAAAAGTGGTGTATATATATACAATGGAATACTATGCAGCCATCAGAAATGAAAGCTTGCCATTTGCAAGGACATGTATAAAACTGCGCTAAGTGAAATAAGTCAATTAGAGAAAGACAATTATATGATCTCTCTGATATGAGGAATTTGAGAAGCAGGGCAGAGTTCATGGGGGGAAGGGAGGGAAAAATGAAGCAAGATGGGACCAGGGAGGGAGACAAACCATAAAAGACTCTTAATCTCAGGAAACAAACTGAGGGTTGCTGGAGGGGGTTGGGAGGGATAGGGTGGCTGGGTGATGGACACTGGGGAGGGTATATGCTATGGGGAGTGCTGTGAATTGTGTTAAGACTGATGATTCACAGACCTGTACCCCTGAAACAAATAATACATTATATGATAATTAAAAAAAAGTCAGTCTCTTTCTTCATACTTAACCCCTTGATAACAACTGATATCTTCTTCCTTCATATAATTTTGCCTTTTGCAGAATGTTGTCTCAATGGATTCATATAGAATGTAATCTTTTGTGTCTGGTTTCTTTCATTAAGCATAATGCCTTTGAAATTCATTCATACTGTTGCATACATCAATGATCAATTTCTTTTCATTGTTGAATACCACTTCACTGAGTGGATGCACCATAGTTTCTTTATCCATTCATTGTTTTAGTGCATGTGGGCTATTTCCAGTTTGGAGCAATTATGAATTATAAATATGAATAGTGCAATAAATACTCAGGTACAGAAGTTTTGTGCAAACATAAGTTTTCTTTTAAAGATTTCTGGGTCATATGGTAAGCATATGTTTAATTTCCTAAGAACCTGACAAGCCATTTTCCAGCATGGTTGAACCATCTTCCAGTCCTATCAGGACTATATGAAATTTCCAGTTGTTCTACATCTTTGTCAGCACTTGGTATTGTCAGTGGTATTTTTTTTAATATTAGCTATTTTAATGGGCATGTAATGGTAGTACAGTGTTGTTTTAGTTTGCATTTCCCTGATAAGTAATAATATTTAACATATTTTTCTGTGTCTATTTGCTATTTTATACCTTCTTTGCTATCCATTCAACCCATTTTTGTTTTCCTTATTACTGAGTTTTGAGTGTTCTTTATATATTCTGTATTCAAGTACTTTATTATATATGTGATTTTCAAATATTTGCTCCCACTCTGTGGCTTGTCTTTTCCTTATTTTAGCAGTGTTTTTTTATAGAGCAATTTTAAATTTTGAAAAAGTCTAATTTTTTTCTTTTATGGATGATGCTTTTGGTGCCTATCCATATCATTAACTTTTACTTTTTGGGCTGTTTCATGTACTTGTACACAAGAGGTAGAATGAAATTATCAAAAGATTTAGTCAAAATACTTGCAATTCTGCCCCAGCTCTACAACTGTAACTTTTGGTAAATCACTAAATTTCTCTGATTCTCCAATTCTTTCTCTCTAAAATGAGGATAATAATCTCCAGATTGTCTACCTCAGCTTTATATTCCCAGAGACTAATGACACTGCAGACACAGTAGAAACTCAGTAAATTACATAAACACACAATTGCAAGAATCAACTGTGCTTATGTAAGTAAATTAGAAAGTGTTATCAGATGTAGTGTATTATTGTTACAGAACCAATATAAACATAGATTCATAGATGTTTAGTGCTTAAAGGAATATTGGAGGACATATCTATGGTACCTTAAATTCATCCTATCTAATTCCTAATTTTGTAGATGTAGCTACTAATAGAAGCATTTGATTCATTTAGGTTGACTTATTTAGCTGCAATAAAATAAACTAGGGGTCCCAACAACATGAGCAGTAGTTTTAAAAAACTAAGAGAAATGGGACCAGCCAAATAAATAGCTGATGATTTTCAATTCTCACTAGATACAAATATAGTCACTGTGGGGAAAAAACACATTGATAGTCACTATATAGTGCTCAGTGATAAGAATGTGTGTCAATTTTATAACTAAGCATGGCTAGACTAGAATATTAAACCCTGAACTATGTGGAAGTAATAAAAAGGATAATAAAAGTATCTTCTATACCAATGACAAAACCATTTATTAAAAAACAAGATTAGCTTTGTATATTAAAATTCAAGTTGATTTAATGATTTCTGCTCAGGCATGGTTTATAACATTACAAGTATGTTTCCCATCTGTCACCAAGACAAAAAAAAATCAATTACACTTACTGTCAGATAATTGTTTGGATAGATAAAATTACTTGACAAGAAATTACTTTGGGTTAAAAACAACAAATTGGTCCTTGATTTTTAGCAATGAGCTCCCTGGGTATAACAAGTAGTTTCCCTGAGGCCTGGCTGACACTTTATAATTGGTGTCTATGTCCTAGGGTTCTTCCTGACCTCTGAATGCTCCCCCATCCCACTTCCCAAATAATCTTGAACAAAGAAAAAATATATACATTGTTTTTCTAGGAAATCTTGGGATAAGTCTTTTAGGACTCTCTAGTATTCTTATCAGAGCTTCATTTCAAGAAAACTAAATTCAAAGTGTCAAACAAAAGGATAAAAATAAGCTTAGTGGTGGTGCCGAATCAAACACTGGGAGAGCCAACTTTTCCCAACTTCCCTACCTGTATTCTCTTACCCAGCCACAGGGCAGACTTTATGAGTGGTCAATTGCTTATAGGTGCCATGATTTCAGGGCGAGTAAGAAGGTAGGCTATATCACCAATACCTCTCCCATGTAACTGAAAAATATTCAAAATTGTTCAAATAGAACATTTCTTAGACCCAAAACACATCCCCCTGGGAAAGGAAACATACTGAACCCTGTCAACCAATATTAACACTTTAAAGTAAATGAGCTCTCCAAATCTTTACCAGATGTTGTTATTTTCCAGAGGGAGAGGTTGAATAACTGGGAAGGCTACTGAGCACCAGATATGATAGTTATGGTGGAACACTCTTGGCTGAGAAAAGTATAGAAAATGCGGACTGACAACAACACTTAGTCTATTGCCCCACTTTGCTGGGGGCTAGTCCTGCCCACCTAAACCTTGGAACATGAGGGTTCTTGATTTGGTAAACTGAACTTGTCAATAAGCAATTTACAAGCCTGGTCAAATTTTGGCCAGAGCATGTCCAAAAACCATCTGGATCTGATTTTCTGCAGTATACTCAAAACTCTGATCAGATTTCTTAACTTCAGATTCTTTTACAAGAGCCCCTTTACACCAGCATTTCTTTTCCTCTGTCTCTTCTTTCCCTCTAATTCACACATGAGTTCCAGCTCTATCATTCTCCTACATTCACTTATAAACTCTATTTCCTGTGTGCTTTTGCGAAGTGCCAAGACTAGAGAATACCTAGGGTAGACAGGTTCTTGTCTGTCTCAAAGACAGACATCAGAACTATAAAATGGGGAACATGTTATTTCTGGACACGGCTCTCCCTAGAGTCCCTGACAATTAGAGACTCTCTAACACAATCTCTAATGCCCTCTCTTTGCCTAAAGCTGTTGGTAATTTTTTTTTTTTGAGCTGTAAGAAGAGCTTTTCTATATTTTAAGAGAAGCAAGTTGGTTAAAATAAAAACAATCAGATCCTGTCATAGAGCTTTGGAAATATCAGAGGTTAGATAATGTTTTCCAAGGCCTAACATGGGACTTTAAGAAAAGCTTGAAGAACGTGGTTTGTCTGTAAGTGAGGTTTTGGCGCTGAAACACACATATTAGATCAAAATATACTATGGAACTCTTTTGGGAAAGGTTAAGAATTACTTTAATTTATAGGAGAATTAAAAAAAGATATAGTAGAAGTAATATTATATGCCCTCAAATAGAATAAACAAAAGGAAAGAGCACTATAAATGGTTGGCAATGTCTGCCAGGTATAGGAAATGGAAATGGCAGCACAAATGCCAGGTGTGTTCCATCCTTGCTCTGTCAAAATGGTCTTACTCAATCCTGTCGCCTCATACTATTGTCATAAAAGGGTTCAAAATTACCAATGTGAATCATGGAGAAAAATATAAGCAAGAGAGTTTTGACTAACTGGAGACTGAGCTTCATTAATGTAGGAAGATTTTCTGGAGAAAAAGGGTCACGAGAATTCTTTGTGTACACAACTCAAGGAAGTTTGTTCTCCCTTTTATTTCATATTTACAACAGTAAATGCAAATGAGTTTCAATACCACAGTTGACCAATGAGTACTCCTTACACATAAACTGCAAACCTGCTCCAAAACAAAATTCTGATACTAGAAGTTTTAGGTATGTAAGAAGAGTTAATCCTCAGGACCTGAAAACCATGCATTCCATATAGGGCGCACGGGTCAAATCCAGCTTTAGACCTTTCATCTTTGTAAATAAACTTTACTGGAACACATTCACTCTCATTTGCTTACATATTGTCTATGGATGCTTTCATGTTACAAGGGCATAGTTGAGTTAGCTGCCAAAGGTAGTCTATGGTCAACTTGCTTTGTTAAAATGCAGATTCTTGAGCCAACACCAAATCCAGTGAATGAGACTTTCTTTGGTAAGGGACCAAATTTTTGCATTTTATCAATCATGTTAGTTTATTGTGAAGCATGTTAAATTTTAAAAACCATTTTGTGTCACCACATTTTATAAGTATAGTCTCTAAATCAAATCTCTTGACAGTGAGTGATGCCTACAGTATCTTTCACCTGCCAGATTGATTAAATACATTGATGGTGTTCCTAGAGTTAAATAACTCTAGAAATTCCATATGTTTCTCTCCTGAATATTCAGCATTCTGCCCATGTTGAGGTTCAGCTACAACTCATTTATAACCCAAAGCTCATTTTCAAAATTTGTGGTCAATATACTAATTTATGTAATCCCATTTTTATTTAGAATGTATATAGCACGAGATCATGTGCCAAGTGGTGAACAATTTCTGTGATAAAAGGTAAGACTTAAGGTAAGATTCTGGGATTCTTATTCTAATCTGATTTTTATATTTCAAAGTTTTCTTCATGAAGCCTAGCATGGCTTTTGTTTCAGATCAAGATATGTCTGGGTGTTCTTGAGTTTCTGTCTTTGGGGTAGAATGTGTCTCCATCTAATCTAGCTGATTGCCTCCAGGGATAGGAAAAGCATAGGCTTTTCAGATTTGAGGGGGTAGAGAACCATGCACATTCCACCTAATTTCCAAATCTCTCAACCAGATCTGAATTCTCAAGGCAACTGACCTTTTTGCACTCATTTTACATAAATCACAGTGATCTTGGGAGTAAGAAAGTAAATGAGGGCTAAGCATGAATGGCTAGTTCTATAAGAGGAACACTATATCCCTGAAATGCCCAAATCAATAGACTATACAAATGCATCACAGATTTAGTATTGACTAAATCTTGGAAAGTCATTTCTGCTTTCTTTCTCAATTGTGTATGTCAAAAATTATAAATACTATTGTTTGGTATCATTTTCCAAATATAAAAATAAGGTGAGTGAAGCTCCTTTTCTTTGCAGGGGTGAATGAAAGGAACAGCAGATGCAAGGTGAAGGTGGAGTCAAATGACCCCTTGAAAATCAGGAGAAGTCTCAGAGCTGACTGCTGCTGTTAGGAACTCTGTGTGGGAAATGGCTTCAGAGATTATGAAAACAAATGACATTTAGGCAAAATAAACCCGAGTTAGCGAAGTGATGATCCAGAAATGAAAATAAAGCTAAGAGTTAATGAAATTCAGTTTCAACAGAGAAAGGGAAAGCTATCATATTTATTTGTATTCCTGGAGTCTGGAACTGGGGAGTTTTTAAAACTCACATAAATATTACACAACTAGTACCTATATGTAGGAAACTTTAAGCCTTTGAAAATCCTTGATAGTTAAATTTATTTAGTGCATCAAATACAGTGCAGTTTTTAAGTTTTAGATATTATTATCTCCTTCATTTTGATACCCTGATATTACTTTTTGAAAATAGAGAAACCTAGATGTTGCTATGTGATCTAATTTTACTTTCTGTTGTAACATTAACCAAAATGTTCTGCTTATGATTCTTATTTTCTTTTCAATTTTTTCATATATTTCTTTGAATTTATGTCTATTAAGGGCATACATTTCAATATGTAAAACCAGAATCCTTGTTGGAATATTCCAAATCTACATCTATTTATGATGGCTTTGAATATGTATTATTTTAGATACTTTCAATAGTGACCGAATTAGAAACTCAGTCATGGATCTGCTAAATGACCCTTCCTGTTACTGATAGAGGCCAGCAGTTAGTAATTAGTCTTAAACCATAATCTAAATCTCACCGAAATATGTTGTCCACACAAACATAGAAGTCTCCTAGGAAGACAGACCTTTTGGATTCTACTTCTTCTAATGACACCAATAAGCTTTCAGGTTTGATCCAATTTAATTAAACAATACTTACTGAATGTCTGGTATAAAAGAAGGAGGGGTGCCAAGAGCTGCAAATCAGCATGGTCTGTATGTAGTACACACAGATGCTGCATTTATAAACATGACTCTAGAAAGTTTAGAGACATGACACTTACTAGGAAGGATATGAAGGCAGAAGTGATATATCCTAAAGTAAATAAAATATTTGAGGTGGCTCCACTTGGGAAAAATCCCTCCCAGGGTCTAGTTATATAAACCCCCTGTTGGACACATGCCTGACTCAGAGGCAGAGACAACAGCTGTTCAAAGTCATGGCGTGTTAGGGATTCTCAGAACAGGTGGGAGGATGAAGAATCAGAAGAGAGGGAAACAGCTAGTGCTAGCAGCAGGAGGCCTGACCAGGAGCCTGTACAAGCCCTGCCCTTCCAACCAGCATGAGGAAGAATGGAACCCAGCCCAGGGATAGTAACCAATACAAAGTGATCCAATTAAAATGCCTTACAAGGCCCAGCCAGCCAAATTTCCAAAGAGATCTTTGGCACTCAGTTGGGAATTTGTTGCTTGTGACAAAAATAACAAGGTATATGGTGTTGCTGTAAGTGTAGCAAATTTATAAAGAAATTCAGCTTTGTACCCAAACTACTTTGTGCATAAGAAATGAAAACAAAAGTGTATTCCTTCTTTATACTTCTTCCTTTCAAAATAATTTTTGTAAACTTCATTTCAAATCATTAAAGTGTAATTGAGGTTATCAAGACTTTTCTAACCCAATCTCTTATGTGGGCTAGGAGAACAGAGCCATGCCTAGAATATTATTAAAACACCAAGCCTCAGGATGACATGTCTGCGCATTGAGGGATGGTGGAAGGAATACTAGTAATTGTTTTATCCATCTCTTTACTCACTTATACAATCAGCAAATATTTAATTGTCAACCCTGTACCAAAGATTGTATAAGGTTATGGAGATAGAGAGTTGAGCAAAAAGAGACATAGTCCCAGTCCCCATGGATACCACAAAAGAAGGGAGCAGAGCATAAAGAAGCAAATAGATATATAATCACAAATTACCAAAAAAAAAAAAAAAAGTGCCTTGAAGGAAATGAACAGGGCACAGTGAAAGAAAAGAACAAGGTGGGAGGTGAGAAGGGGTACTACTTAGATGGGATGGCCAAGTCTCACTTAGATGATTTTTAGAATAAGAAGGGAGAGAGGTTGCCAAGGAAGACCACCCTAAATAAATGAAATCACACATGTGTCACCCTGAATTAGGAAGAACATGATGTGTAAGAGGAGTTGAAAGGCCAGGGGAGAGCAGATTATAAGGTTGAGGAGGTAAGAAAGGATTAGAGAATACAGGTTTTTACAGGCTAGTGCTTTGAATGTTTCCTAAGGGATTGTTCTGCCTGCTCAATGAGCCTCACCATTCATTCATTCATTCAATCATTCAGTCACTTAGTACATGTTTAATGTGAGTTTGCTATACACAGGTACTCTTCTAGACCCTGGGAATATATATAAAAGGGAAGAAAATAGTCAATAATCCCTGCCCTCATGGATGTGACATTCTACTGGCAGGGAGACAGGCAGTAAACAAGAAAACAGGAAAAATAAACAAGATAATTACAGCTTTTGATACGTGCTATGACAAAAATAGGTAAGTGCTATTATAGAGAATAACACAGAGAAGGGGCCCCTTTAATTACTTTAAACTCTAGGCATGGACTTGTACTTAGTCAGGTTTATGTTATTGTTTTTGCCACTATGGGGATTTTTAGCTAAATTAAATGAGCTAAATTAAATTTGGAAATCTATTGGTGATGTCAGAATAAGCAGAAATTCACTCTGCTTTCTAGTTCTCCAACTTAAAAAATACAGCTTTAAAAATTATGTGGTACATCCTAAATATATACAATTTTTGTCAATCATATCTCCATAAAACTGGGGGCAAAAAAGGAACAAAAAATCAAAACTTCACTTCCGTCTTTAAAAGACTTTGTGAGACTAATTAGGGATTGGAGGAGGCAAAGTCAGCACATGCTCAGGTCCCCTTTCCCCAATAATGGGCCTGTGCACACAAACCAGCAAAGAAAAGGAAGAAGATAGCAAAAAAATAAAGTTGAGTCAAAAAAGAAAGTTACTGTCATTTTATTTCAAAATGGCTGAATCTTATCTATGGAAATTGGCTTCAGGGGAAAAAAAAACTGTCTGCATTACTTACAATTCCTGGGGGAAATGCTCCCAGCATCCTTAATTATATCCCTTTCTTTCTCCTACCTCTTCAATTTCCATTTTCCTGACTCTTCTCTACTTTGATCTTCTTTATTACCTGTCCATTTTTCTCCCTCTTCCCCTGCCTGTCTTTATCTTAAGTCATTCAGGTGGGTAAACGGAGGTCACATCTGCCTCCCTAGCTGCATTCAGTAAAAAGAAAGTTTTGATGGTATACCCAGGTATACCATCTCCTTTATTTGGCCCACACCCCTTCATGGTTTAGTCAGCCTGTTGTTCTCAGTTACAGGTGGGGTTGTGACAACCTCTCCTCTCCAAGGTGAAATTTAAACTTCATTTTCTAGGTTGGCTTCACTCTAGAACTAAGGATGGTGGTTCATCATTGGGACAGACTCGGAGCTACCCTAGATTTCTTTTCAGAGTGACCCTACCCTGGCAGCTCAGTTGGATGGAGACCCAGAGTAAACAACCTGTCCCTCCAACCTCAACTGGCTACTTGGAAAATGACACTCGGGACACCCCTGGGTGGTGTTCTATAGGATCCTGAAGTATGACAGATCTGAGCCCTGAAGCAAGCAAGAGACAAGCACACTGAGAAGGAAGACACAGTGAAAAGAAAAGGCTTGTCAGTTACACTTTCAGTTCCTTTGTTCATTATTTAGCTTCCCTGCTGGTTCTCTCCACACCACCTCAGTTTAGTTTCAATGTAAATCCTCTTTATCTTTCCAGTCTTACCCCAATTGTGTACTTTTCTTATCCTCACTGGTATGATTATCTTGGCAGACGTTTCCCAGACTTGTCTTTTTTTCTTAAGGAAGTTCAGGAGAAGTAGATGGGGCTCTTTCTTTCCAGGAGCAGCCTGAGGCTGGAGTTAAATCCAGCTGTAACCCTGATACAGCTGAGTAGGTTAGTGGGACATGTCAGTCAAAAATTCTCAAACTTCCCAATACCCATTGAGTTGGTGCTGTCATTAATGTGACAAATCTTAATCTTGGATTTTTAGCCAAAATTTAAGTTGTTATTGGAAGCCATTGCTTAGAAAACATTAAAATAAAGCTTAGCTACTAATTAAGGGGCATACACCTATGGATATTTTTGCTTTATCAATATAAATGTACCTTGCATTATAATTTAGTTTGTTGACACACACACTCCTTAGTCCCTCAGACAGAATTATCTAAGAAAGACAAGCAGTCCCGATTGGGCCAACTACATGTCTGACTGTGGGACATTAATTATGAGGTTGCTAGGAAAACACTATTGGGGAGAAGTTTCCAGGGCTTGGGTTTAACAGAATTTTCTCCAATTAGAATCAACCAACATGTTAAGGATTTTGTAAAGGAGATTCTAATTGGATAAGGAGTTGGACTAGATCAGTAGTTCTAAAATACTATGCGGACCAATTATATTAAAAGTACCCAGCAGGCTTGCTTATGATATAAGTTCTTAGCTCCCATTTCAGATCTCCTGAATTAAAATCTCTGAGTGGAGCCCAGGACTATTTTTTTAAAAAGTGCTTGTAGTTGGTTTACAATGTGAAGATAGGTTTGGGAATCAATGAACCACATGACTTCAAAAATCTTCCAAATTCAATTTTCCTTTTATCTGTTATACCTAAAACAAAACAAAACACCTGGGTTTAATTTTCTCAAATCAAACATACTTTTTTTTAATATAGAGGAGATTCTGAAGCACTGGATCACACATACTATCACTTATCAGTAACAAATATGCATTTTTAACAATTCCTTCTTTTCACAAATGGTCTTACTTTACAAGGGAAAAGAAAAAAAAAGCTTGCAGATAACATTTCCTATTAATTCCAATGTATAGTACATAAAAAAGGGACAAGAAGTGTCTGCTGAAAGGAGATATAACTGATTTTAAAGCTCCTACTTGATTTCATTTACTGAATCAAATATTATTCATCAGTTTGGAGTTGCCTGGGTTAGACTTGCTGATGCTGTACTCTAGTAGCTTTGTAGACCAAGTTGTCAGCAAAAGAATATATATAATCATTGGCACAAATTTTCTATGATACTTGCACTGCTCTCTGGGTTTGAAATAAATATAACACTTTTTCTTTACATCTGTTGCTTTCTCATGAGGATGTGTTTGTGATCATCTGCCCAAAATATAGTAGCATTCAAGTCTGTTTCTGGAAAACAATGAATGATACCCCCACTCTCAGTTCAGTAGAATTCTGGCTTTTAAGAAGGTTTATGGAAATAGATGTGGAATCCTTGGTACATATAGAATGAAAGCAAATACTCAAAGTAACTGTATATGATGACTGTAAAATGCTTTTTACGCTGATTGATATTTCTATCACAAGCCCATTAAACTCCTGGAAAATCAGAAAAATCTAAATAAAACCCAGTAATAACAAAAGGTTATCATTGTCATATTTCTAAAATAATAGCGGATAATACAAGCCAAACTCCATTAAAATGAGTATCAGAACAGTGAATTTTTTTTTATAATAAAATAGATTTTAAAGATGTGGCTACTGGACCACTTGTTTTAGGATGAATTTTAACAAAACAATGTCCCTGAGCAATCACACATTGTAGATGTCCACTTACCAATTGTTATAATGGATTTTGCCATGTGTTTTTCCCCCAGGGGGCGCATTGCTTTATTGCTTATGTGCATATTCAAACAAATACAATAAACCCCATTTTAAAAACATAAGACATATAAAAGCCTCTGTGCAAGTTCTGTATTATTTTTAAATCCCTATTGGCTAGTAAAAGTATTTCCACTATAGAACTGGAGCCATCTAGAAATGCACATGATGATTTTTTTTGCGTGCAGGACACCTGAAACATTATTATATCTTAATTCATGGCTTAATTGAACAGTCTCAAATCAAATGTTTTTATATGAATAATGATTGTAACTATTGCTACATTTGCAAAAACCTTAATTAGCTTATCTGCAAATGTACAGTTGGGTCCCCAAATGTTAAGTATATAAAATCTGAAGGAAGAACAGTATCTAGCTGCATCTGTGTTCATTTCTTTAAAGGGAAATTTGGCATTTTTAGTCTTCCTTCCATAAGTCACATTGCTATTTACAAAGGCCAAAGTTACACGATGCTGAAGACTATGGACAGATACTGCTCATGTGACACCTGAATTCAAATTTATGAGGTAAAGTTAAATAAATTCCAGTTCTACACTCATAATAGTAGGAAGCTTTGGGTAAAATATTTTAGTTTTCTTCTCTGGAATTTATTTTTCATTAGATATTTTTATAAATAGGATTTATATTTTAGAGTTTTTGGTTTGCAGAAAAACTGAGTGGACAGTATATCTGTATATACTTCTTCAGTTCTCCCTTCATACATAGTTTATTATTAACATCTTGTATTAATATGGTACATTTGTTACAACTGATGGGCCCATACTGATAGGATATTATTATTTTTAAAGATTTTATTCATTTATTTGAGAGAGAGAGGTGAGAGAGTGCTCACATGCATGAGTGGGGGAGAGGGAGAAGGAAGAGGGAGAAGTAGACTCCCCGCTGAGCACAGAGGCAGACACAAGGCTTGATCCCAAGACCCTGAGATGATGACCTGAGCCGAAGTTAGAAGCTTAACCTACTGAGCCACCCAGGTGCCCCCTGATAGATTATTATTAACCAAAGTTCTTATTTTATCTTTTTAAGGGTATTCATAGTAATTATTTATTGAGTCATTGATTCATTCATTTTTTTTCATTCAACGGTGTGTTGAACACTAACTATATGCCAGACATTGTCCTTGGCCCTAGAGTTACAAAAATGAGTAAGATAAAGTTCCAATCCTTTTGGAGTTCACTTTAAAGCTGAAGGGATGATAGATAAGTAACTATGGTTCAATGTACTAAGTGCTAAGAGAGGTATATGAAAAGGGCTACAAGTGGGCAGAGGAGAGAGGTATTCATTCTGCTTGTGGAGGAGACTCAGAAAAGACTTAACTAAGAAGAAACTATTAGAGTTATACCTTGACAAATGAACAGCAGTTTACATAGCAGAAAATGAGGGGAAGGGTATTCTAGGCAGAAGAAACTGTGGAAGAGAGGTATAAGAATACAGGTCGTATTCTTGGTGACCTGTGGATTGAATAAGTGGGAGGGTAGACAAAGAAGGGACTAAAAGTTAGGCTGGGATAAGGATTACTGCTATTTATGTGTGTAGGTGGTCCTTTCTACTAACTAGACTATAAACTTCTTGGGGTGCCTGAGTCACTCAGTCAGTTAAGCATCTGCCTTCAGCTCAGATCATGATCTCAGGTCCTGGGATCAAGCCACATCAGGCTCCCTGCTCATTTGGGAGTCTGCTCCTCACTCTCCCTCTGCCACTCCCCCTGCTTGTGCTCACTTGCTACCTCTCTCACACTCTCTCTGTCAAATAGATAAAATCTTAAAAAAAAAAAAAATAAAAAGCTTCTTGAGGTTAAGATCCAGGTCTCATCTTTTCATCTTTCCATCTGATCATTCAATAAACATCTTCTGAGTATCCCTTACAAGACAAAAACTAAAGCAGATAGATGGCATTACTGAGGCATTGACCTTGCCTTGATGGAACTCTGGTGATAGAGAAAAATGTAAAAACAAATAATTGCAGTAAATGCGATGGATGCTGACCAAATGAATATGACTTCTTGTAGGGTTTTCTAATAATTTCATAGAAATTTCATACAAATGGGACATGGCTCAGGTCTTGATCCCAGGGTCCTGAGATCAAGTCCCCCTTGCTCAGTGGGGAGTCTGTTTCTCCCTCTGCCTGCTGTTTCCCCTGCTTGTGCTCACCTCTCTCTCTCTCATTCTGATAAATAAATAAATAATCTTTTAAAAAAGAAATTTCATACCAATCTAATTTCCTGTTTGGTAGGAGAGGCAGTGCATCAAAATTTTGTGTTTTATAAAAACTTCCCCACTCCCTCTCAGTTTCCTAACACGGATATTTTTTGTTAATCCTGAATGAAATGAACTAACTTCTGAAGAAAGAAGAAAGTGTTGTAATTTACAAAACTGAGGTAGGTTGGCAAGGCATAGGATAGGGGACAAACACTGAAAAAATACTGTGGCCTAGGTGTTAGGAAGGTGAAAGAAATGGAGTTAAAGAACCATGTTTGATGCTCTGCATTGTTTTTAATATGTTACTTTTTGGGTGGGGTTTACATGAGCCAGATATACTTCGTTAAGCTTGTCTCTTTCTCTTGACAATCAGAAGCAAATGAGATTGAGGCAAAGGTGGGGTGAGAGAAGAGCCCCTATCTATTCTTTTTAATACAGGAGGGCTATGAAAAGGAGGATGCTTTAAGGAGCTGGTTTAATAAATGGAGGGTATTTAGAAGGCTGGTGGGAGAAAAATAGTAGTAGTAGTATTCACAGTATAAAACAATAAAAATAATAGCTTACATTTATTGTGAGCATTGTCAAAACTCTTTACATGCATTACTTTTCATCTTCATAACAATTCCATGTAGTACTATCATTATCCTCACTTTACAGATACAGAAGTACAGAAAGGTTGGGTGACATGCCAAGGCCATATGGCTAGTAAGTGGTGAAAAGAGTTTGAACTCAGGCAGTCTTACCTGACATACCATGATTGAAAAAAGTAGAGGCAGAGATGGGAGAACTTGGGGTGTTATAATAGAGCTATAATTGATATGTGTGTATGGGTAAAGAGGAAGGTGGTGGCAAAAGAGAGAGATTTTTAAGGCAAATAATACCAGGTATCATGAAATAGAACTTTTTTGGTTATGCCTTATTAAGTCGTATCTTATAATAATTATACATTCCCATTCTTCAAAACGGCCTTAAGTCTGATATTCCTATCTATCAAGTTATATCTAATAAATACAAGCTGAAATGTTTTAGTTTGCCTTTGGTTTTTTAATTTGAAATGAGCAGATGAATCTTGATTTTTGAAAGCATCAATTCCTCAGTATTATTTTTCAAATATCAAATTAGGATGTTCTTATTAATGGTAGGAGATTGGTTCTGGTAACCGTTTCTTCAAAATTAATTCAAAGACTTCAAAAAGAGCATTCTAAATCGTTGTCTAAAATGTAGAGAGGTTATGCCATAGGAAAACACAAAAACAAAACCCAGAAAAGCAACTTTTCTAACAGGTAATTTTTTATGTTGCTCTTTTACAACATTCCCATTTAAATGCAGATTGTAATGTGCTACTAAGTACAAGGTAGGCTTTTGGGGCTATTAAAATGCTAATGAGAAGGTTAACTTTAAGTCAGAAACTATTGTTGAAAAGGTACAAAGGTAGGAAAATTTACTTTAAGGTCATTTAAGAAAGGCGAAGCTTAAATTCTGATTTTGTCAGTGAAAAAAAGAAATTTCTTGTAAGAAAAAATATAAAGGAAGCACAGTGCAATTGTACTCGTTCATAGCAATACTGCAGAACATTACACTAAGGGACATATTATTTCATTTTGGTGTTGCAAAAACTAAGTCTCAAGCAAACATATATCTCTGGACAGCTTCACCTAGAGTACTAATAGTAAATCTGTACAAATATTTGTTATTACTGCACCTACTCTCCTAAATATGATGAATTGCACAAGGCCCTAATACAGTAGTTGCAAAATGCCTTTAGATATATTTAGGGCTTCCTGAACCTCCCAAAAACTTTATCTTCTCATGCCATACTGCTCATCGCAATGGCTTGTAAAGTCTTTCCCACACCCTCAGTGTATTTACCTAAGGCTACTAAGTCAACCATTCCAACTGAATTCAATCAAAAAGCACCTGTCGGTGGTATCACAAGTGATATATTTAGTTGCTGAAATGACCAATGGGTTATGGGATAAGAGGAACAGGCAAGACCAAACACGTAGGAAACCAAAAGAAATGAATGGATGGTAGAAATATTTTTTCATTGATCCATATTTATTCTGATTTTCTTCTTTTTCCCCCAAATATGTTTATTTTATTTTTTCAGCGTTACAAGATTGATTGTTCATGCACCACACCCAGTGCTCCATGCAATGCATGCCCTTCTCAATATCCACCACCAGGCTCGCCCAACCCCCCACCCCCTCCCCTCCAAAACCCTTAGTTTGTTGCTCAGAGTCCACAGTCTCTCCTGGTTCATCTGATTTTCTACTATACAAAAACTATTCCTGAAATATCCCCAGCGTTGGGATGCCTGGGTGGCTCAGTAAGTTAAAGCTTCTGCCTTCGGCTCGAGTCATGATCTCAGGGTCCTAGGATCCAGCCCCACATCAGGCTCCCTGCTCAGTGGGGAGCCTGCTTCCCCTCCTCTCTCTGCCTGCCTCTCTGCCTCCTGTGATCTCTTTCTCTCTGTCAAAGAAAGAAAGAAAGAAAGAAAGAGAAAAAGAAATATCCCTAATGTTGTTTTTTATTTTCTCCACCACTCCTGCTCCATTCCAGAGAAGAGAAGAGAAGAGAAGAGAAGAGAAGAGAAGAGAAGAGAAGAGAAGAGAAAAGAGAAGAGAAGAGGCTTGGCCCATTAGAATGGAATGGAAGAGGCAAAAGATAAACCTAGATTGGTATCAGATGCCAAATGATGCAGGACCTTGTAAGTTCAAGTTAGAGGGGCGCCCAGGGGGCTCAGTGGGTTACAGCCTTTGCCTTTAGCTCAGGTCATGATCTCAGGGCTCTGGGATGGAGCCCCGCATCAGGCTCTCTGCTCAGTGGGGAGCCTTCTTCCCCCCCTCTCTTTGCCTGCTTCTCTGCTTACTTGTGATCTCTCCCTCTGTCAAATAAATTTAAAAAAATCTTTTAAAAAAAAGTTCAAGTTAGAGAATTTGACATATATTCTACAGTGGGAAACTAGTAAAGAGTTTTAACGGGAAATCAGAGTATCCTATTAACTTTTTATCAGTGCTAATAGAAATATAATGTGACTCATGTCAGTAATTAAAATTTTCTAGTAGCCACATTAAAAAAGTAAAATAAAACATATGAAATTAATTTTAATATTGTATTTCATTTAGACCAATATTTCCAAAGTATTATTTCAATAAGTCAACGTAGGAAATCGTTAATGACATATTTTATATTTTTTATACTACATCTTCAAAATTGAGTGCAATTTTTCCCATACAGCACACCTCATTTCAGACCAGTCACATTTCAAGTGATCATTTGCCACCTTTCAAGTGATCATTTGCCACCTGTGGCCTGTGGCTACTGTACTATATAATGCAGGTCTATAAAGTTCACTCTGGTTGCTGTATAAAGAATAAATTAGAGGGGCGCCTGGGTGGCTCAGTGGGTTAAAGCCTCTGCCTTCGGCTCAGGTCATGATCTCAGGGTCCTGGGATCAAGCCCCATATTGGGCTCTCTGCTCAGCAGGGGCCCTGCTTCCCCCTCTCCCTCTGCCTGCCTCTCTGCCTACTTGTGATCTCTTTCTGTCAAATAAATAAATAAAATCTTAAAAAAAAAGAATAAATTAGAAAAGAATAGGTGAAAGCAAGTATATTAGTTTTCTATGTCTGCTGTTACAAATTTCCACAAACTTAGTGGCTTAAAGCAAAGCAAATTTATTATCTTATAGTTCTGTAGATCAGAATTCCAACACAGGTTTTGATGGGCTAAAATAAAAATGTAGGGTTGCATTCCTTCTGGAGGTTCAAGGGGACAATCTATTTCCTTGCCTTTCCCAGCTTTTGGAAGCCACTGCATGCCTTGGCTCATAGTCCCATCGTTCCATTTTTCAAAGCCAGCAATATTGGCCTGTGCCTCTCCCATGCTGCCACCTTTTCGGTTCTCTTTTGCTTTTTCTTCCTTATATAAGGACCCTTGTGATTATAATGGGCCCACTTGGATATTCCAATATAATCTCCCCACCTCAAGGTCACTTTGACCTTGTCAAGGTCAGCAACCTTAATTCCATCTGCAACCTTAACTCCCCCATAGCTATGTAACCAAACACATTCACAGGCTTTAGGGACTAGGATTTGGACATCTTTTTGGGGGAGATGGAGGATGCTATTCTGTCTACTGCAGCAAGGAACTGTGTTATCCACATTAAAACAATGTTTTGAAACAATGAATTCACTATTTTATAGAAACCACATGAAAAAATTGATAAAATATGGAAAAGCACAAAAAAAGAAATTAAACAACAAACATTACTACACAAAATCTTACCACTCAGAAACATTTTTATCAATATTTATTAAACATCATTCCAGCCATCTATGTATAGATCTATACATCTATGTATAGATATATACATCTATGTATAGAAAGATGGAGAAAGAAAAATAATTTTACAAAAATAGAATCACAGTATATATTCTATTTTAGATAAAAAATATTACATTGATTAATTTACTTGAAATTAACAGAAGAAAAAATAAATTGCACTGAATTAGAAGAAATTACTGAACTTCAAATATATTTTTCTCCACCATAATAAGATATTAATTCCTAAAATATTTCTCTGATGTTTAAAAAATTTTATAAAAATATTGAGCTTTGACTCATTACACATTAAGTTCCATTTTTCAACTTCGAATAATAGCCTCTGATATTTATATTTTAGAGAAAAAAAGAACCTAAAACTACAAGAGCCCAGTGACTTGCCCCAAATTAGAGTACATTAGTCTTCTATTTTTCTTAGTAGGTTCTCTTTTCCATGTTCCATAATTACTATTTTATTCTTTCTCTTTTCTCCTCAAACCTTGTACATCTGCTCATCTGCAACCCTGGATCCTAGGTTGATGACCCTGTCATATTTCTGGGAGTATGGGAGTACTTCTGGGAAAATGGGAGCAATCAAACAGTAATTCCCAAATATGAATGCTCAAAATCTTCCTTTCTTCCTATGGCTTTGGATAAAAAGCTTCTCCTACTTTAAAGGCCAACACATCCTTTGTGCAATGGATATCACATTTTCACATCTTCATGAACTTTGCTTTTACAATTATACCCTTTCTCTCCTCTGGCAAAAATTTTTCTCCCTACTGATTTATTTCCACCAACGAACACCAAACTCTAGTATCTCTAATCCTCACACAAATAAAACAAAAACCCTCCCTTGACTTAATATGCCCCTTTAGAGCTACAGCTTCTTATCTCCACTGCTTTATAGCAAAACTTCCCAGCTCCACAGGGAGTCTGCTTCTTCCTCTAACCTTCTCTCCTCTCATGCTCTCTCTCACTTTCTCTGTCTCTCAAATAAATAAGTAAGTAAGTAAGTAAGTAAGTAAGTAAATAAATAAATAAATAAATAAAAATCTTATAGCAAAACTTCTTGAGAGAATTGTGTGGAATAGCTGACTTCATTTCATAACTCCACACTCTTTCCTCAGTCAACACTAATTGGACTTCTTTTACCACCACTCATTGATCTCCATTCTGCCACATCCAATAGCCATTTCTCAGTTCTTACCCTAATTATCTTCTCAGCTATATTTGTCATAGTATACTACTCCCCTCACACTTGAAATGCTCTCTTTTGGCTTTCCTCATACCTCACTGACCAATCTTCCTCTTTGCTAATTTCTCCTTCTCTGTTTAAATTCTAAATATTTTGAGTGTCTAATCTCCTTTCAATTCCTCAAACATGGTAAGCTTATTTTTGCTCTGGGCCTTTGCACACCATCAGTCTGTCATATTTTCCCCACTCATCTTCTTGTGGTTGGCTCTTCTGTGGCATTCAGATCTTGGCCTTTCTTTACTATACGATGCCTCCCATCTTATCACCTTCTACCACATCACATATATTTTCTCTGACTGACACTTACCACTAGCTGATATTTTGTGTTTGTTTTTTATCCATTTTATGTCTCTTACCCAAAGAATATAATCGCTATAAGAGCAGAGACCTTATTCATCATTTTTATATCATTTACTCCTGAAGCATTGCCTAAAACATAGCAGAATCTCAAAAAATAATTGTTAAATAGATAGAATTTTATTTTTTAAATATTTATTTATTTGAGAGAGAGAGCATGCAAGTGGTGGGAGGGGGTGAAGGGGAGGCGAGAGAGAGAATCTCAAGCAGACTCATCACTGAACATGGAGCCCAAAACGGAGCTTGATCTCATCACTCAACCCTGAGATCAAGACAGGAGCTGAATTCAGGAGTTGGACTCTTAACCAACTAAGCCACCCAGGAACCCTTAATGTATAGAATTTTTTTTTTAAGATTTTATTTTATTTTATTTTGACAGAGAGAGAGATTACAAGTAGGCAGAGAGGTAGGCAGAGAGAGAGGGGGAAGCAGGCTCTCTGCTGAGCAGAGAGCCTGATGTGGGGCTCGATCCCAGGACCCTGAGATCATGACCTGAGCCGAAGGCAGAGGCTTTAACCCACTGAGCCACCCAGGCGACCCTAATGTATAGAATTTTTAAAGAATATCTAATCTATAGTATTTTTAGGGCCAATGGTAGTTCATCCTGCATTTTACATATGCTTTCAACAATTTAATTATACACAAAAATTAATTTACTGGTTTAGAATAGGCACTCAAAAGTTACAGTTATGAAAAAGTTACTGAAGGTAATCAATGTCTTGCTTAAGATTTTATTTTTTTACTTTTTTGCTTGAGATTTTAAACTATATGCTTATGAATATACCTAAGCATTTCAAAAGAAAGAGAGATTTGGGAAATAAACCAAGTACCAGTTATAATAAAATTTTAGGTATCAGTTGGTGATTTATAATAATATGTTGTAACATATTTTACAGATAGTAGTATTAAGGCCTACAGAAAAAAAATTAATTTATCCAAGCTCATATAGTAAGTAAGTGGTAGAGGTATATCTAAAACTTAGCCTACATCACTCCTAACTTTCAGACCAAGTTCCAAGTAAATGCTAGTCTATGTAATAAAGAGAGCCTGTCATAGGAGCAATCTGAGAGGCAGGGCAGGGGGTCATGGTGGGTAGGGAGGGAATAAATGAAACAAGATGGGACCAGGAAGGTTGACAAACCATAAAAGACTCTTAATCTCAGGAAACAAACTGAGGGTTGCTGGGAGGTGGGAGGGGAGGGATAGGATGGCTGGGTTATGGACATTGGGGAGGGTATGTGCTAGGGTTAGTGCTGTGAATTGTGTAAGACTGATGAGTCACATACCTGTACCCCTGAAGCAAATAATACATTATGTTAATTAAAAAAATAAAAAATAATAAAAATAATAAAAAAGAGGGCCTATCATATTTTATACTTGGAAAACCTTTAAGTTCTCACACAATTACAGGATATTAATCCAGGATTTTTAATCTTAGTGGTCTCTCTCAGAGCAACCCAAATTTATATCACCATTAATCTTATGTTACTAAATCAAATCAACATAAAACCAAAGGGTAAAAAAAAGTAAGAATGTTTGAATGTTTAAATGTTCAGTGGAAGTTCTGTACAGATATATGTATATAAAAAATACAGGTGGATTTTATTATCTTACTTTTTATTATTGTTAACCACAACAATTTTCACTGCTGTGAAATTCCAAAAATCTAAGTACACACATCTACAAATACTAACCTCAATACAACACATTGTAATGACATGTGAAACTCACATCATTTATCAAAAACAAATATATCTGTACCTATATCTGTATATTACTATGCATGAGAACAAAGTATAGACACTACTGGTGTAGAATTTTTTCTAAACACACACAGAAAAATCTCCTTGCATGGGAAATATGTAAGTTTATTCATGGAATTTTTACTAGTTAGGGGAACATATCACCTATATTTCTATTTAGTTGAAAAAATATTTTGAGAAATCATAGTAAAATATATTAATATGTGTTGATTTCATGCAGTAAGCCAAAATAATCTTTTCTTTTCTAGCAGTACAGGTTGAATGTACTTTAACTTCTCAAGCTGTGAAGAAAGAAACCTTATTCAGGTAACACATCATCAGAGCTAGAAACTGATCCTGGCCTATATAACTGTTGAGCCATTTGAATATAAATATGTAAAATATAGAACTGTAAGATCAGGAGATCTTGTCATCCCTACTAATCACTGCATCTGCTCCCTTTCTCAGGATTTTTTTCCTCTCCCCTGCCCCTGAAGAGAAAAGAAAAACAAAACAGAAAGGGATAGTAGAGAAATTCAGGGAAGAAGAAAGCATAATTTTACTGGGATAATAAATTACATATTAGAAATTATCTATAACAAAAACAACAAATACTAACACTCTATTCCATGGTGATGAGATGAGGTAACCTAGGGGCTGAGAACAGAGGTGAGGACATGTCAAGACATTAGTCTAGTTGATCTGTAAGGCTGACCATGAGAAATGAGAACATGGTTAACATCAACTGAGAAAATCACCTCAACAAGTCTCATGCTCTGATAGATAAGGATGGGCTTACAGTCTGATCTTTTTTTCTGGTGCTTCATCACTAGGTGGCTCATATCTCTGTGGTTAGAGGAACCGTGAGGCAGGATTAAAAATTCCCAGCTCTCTTATCTTCTGAACCTTATGTCTAAGACTAGTTGAGTGATAGATACGAGGGTCATCAATTAATAAATCTTTGCTGAACACTGATTTTATAACTATCACTGTGTTAGTTAAACTGGGCGAGATAAGCATATGACTATGTATCTATCTGTAAGAAATATACCATCTAAAACACTGCATGCAAATGCCAAATTAAGCAGCAATATATTTTTGTTTCCTAAAGAAAGATTAGTCAGCAAATTATTCTATTAACAAAGGAAGGAACAAAGACAGCAGTAGGAATGCAAAACTTTATAGTCTTTTGGAGGTGTACAGAAATTGGTTAAGGCCAGGGCATGGGGAGAGTCTCAAATCATGCAGGTTGAGGAGTAGGCCAAAACTTATCACATTAAGATCTTTCTGGGAGTTTGATCCTGAATCACTCCCTAGACATCTGAAGGTCACAGAGTATGAGTTCCAAATATTCAAGACATTAACATTAAACCAACATGACAAAAACATGATGAATGTGACATGTACTCCATGTGAGTTATCTAATGCCTTTGTTTTTGTTTTGGTTCTTTATTCAGATTCTATTTCCATGAACCTCTCTATAAATCACAAGCATCTGCAACCAAATTGTGCCCGTAAATCTCATGAAACAGCTTCCCTGAGACTAGAGACTGTTAATACAACAAGAGGTTTTTTCCTTTTATTTTATATAATGGTTAGGGTGGTCTTTTATTCTTTAGAAAAAAGTAGTATTTCAAAAATGTCACTTACTTGGTGAGTAAGCTCCAGGAAAATTGCACTGTTGAATCTCTTTAATAAACTGTATATTTATACTTGTTCTTAGAAGGCATTTAGAAAGCTAGGTGTTATATTGACCTTCAACCATTTCACCAAATCCCCTACCGTTAAAAAAAAAAAAAAAAGGCATTCTCTCCTCACCTAGTTGAACAGGTACTTTGAAACACAGAGTCCACCTGAAGAATTCAGAACCTCCTAATCATTACATGAGTAGGTAAACTTAGCTGTTAAAACAAACCAGGGAAAGAAAAATAAACTCACACAAGTCATGCAGTTCTCCATGAACCACACAATGCCTCTATTCTTCCTACTGTGTTGCAGTATATTTTAATGGATGAAGTCTCTCCTTTAACATGTGCAGGATTTTCAAGATTTGCAAAGCTTTGAGTGGAACAGGTAATAAGAGAAAGATAAATAAAATAAGCTAGAAATAGGAACAGCTTGAGCCTCTGTTATGAGTTCATAAATGCCTTAAATTAGGAAGAATTACAGTGGGATTTAGAGCTATTGGGATATATTTGCATTTTGAGCTGGTCTTTTTACAAGTAGAACAATTTACTGACTTATTCTTTTGTAGGAAACAAAGGCATATTGTTACCTATTGTAATCTGTTAACATAAAATATTTTGAATGCACCATAATGTGGGCACATAGAGCTTGAGACATATGTTCAGAACTGGAATCTGTACAAGATTTTAATTTTAATCAAAGCAAAAGCAGCCCGTGACTCAGGTCACCGTCTGTCCTCCAGCAACAAAGACAATGTAGATATTCTCAGTGGTTTTATTTCATCTTATTTTCATCTTATAAAACTACAGTTGTTGTGATGAAGACATAAAACATAGGAACAAAAAGAGACCTAAAATAAATTAATTCAGGGAATAGTTACCATAATACATTCTTATAACCCACCCACCTCTGCCTTTTTTAACATCTTCATACATGCTTTGAAAACAGACCAAGAAAGTTAAGTTTTCTTGTTACCCTTATCTTGGTGAAGTCTAGCTAGTATTCAAAGTTGAGAATTATGTTTATAGACACTCTGGCTTATAATCATTAATATTTTGAAATGAGCATATCATAGCAGAGTGGTATTCCCTTTTTGAAAAATTCTTATAATTTAATGACAATTCCTAGAGACTGTATGGCTTTGGATGAAATAACTGAAGATGCCAAAAAAAGATTGTCAATGGATATTAGGTTATTTTTAAATTTTATTTTCATTTTTGCAAGTTTTGTTGATTGCTTCTTTATGAGATCTTAGAGCAACAGCTCCTGATGTGACATGCCCCAGTGAATTAAGCAGTCAACTAATTAAATGTTAATAAATTAAGCAATTGTATAAAGCTGTTTAATTTTAGGAGCTTTCTTTTTTTCAAATGTCAGTTCAGAAAGCAGAAATCTTTTCAAGCACCTAAACTCTGCTACTTACTTTCCTTTAAGATACTTAAAAATACATCTAATTAGTAAAATCAGTTTGCTGTTTCCCTTCCAAGAAGACAAGGGTTTTAAGCAAGGTTTTAGTCAACCCCAGAACTTAGGGTGAGTAATTAGAATTCTATATACTTGGCCAAAACACTTCTTTAAAAAAAAAACTAATGATAAGTGGCTGACTGTTCTATCTGTGGACTTCTCCATAATTCGTTAGTGATATCACAACAGAAATCAGACTTCAGGGAGGCCTGGCTCTGGATTGTCTCACAACTGGAAGCAAATTTATCTGTCCTTACTGAAAAATGTGGATGAGTTGTTATTCTTACAAAACTACGTTTTTCACATTACCTATACGGTATCTAGATGTTCAATATCAATAACTGAAATAATCACAGAGAAAATTATTTTTTGTTGCATTAACTTAATGCTGAAAACATCCTACAATATCCAGACTTTGTATTTCTAATCTTATGGTGAGGCTGCATTTTCTGTGAAAATGAAATGCATTATTTGCAAGCTGCTTAAGGATTATGACTGTCAACCAACCCATATTGGTCTTTTTGGAAATTAACATGTGCTATGGATATCATCTTTCTGAGCTTCATGGTGGTCAAGACCATGTTATATTTATATTTTAATCCTCAGTTCCTACCTGCACATTGTTCCATTATATGCATTTAATATATTCTTGTTGAATCACTAAAGTACTGATTGATAAATGTAATGAAAAGACAAGTGAGCTTTTAAAAAAATAAAAAATACAAGCCAACGTAGTGAAATAATTGTCATGATGCGACCAATAAAACTGGTCAATGTGATTTTTAAAAATTTTTCCAAATGATTGCTTTTGTATCATCAGGAAGAGCATTAATATCAAAGTATTTCCCTTCACCTATTCCAAATATAGGTTTGTATCTGGTTTCATGGCTTAATATATGTTGGGAATGCAGTATAAATAAAGTACTGGGCTATGAATATTTAGGAGGGATTCAGAAAACAATTATTATAGTCTCTTGAGCCAAAAGCCACGTGTAGAACCATTATAAAAATACAAGGTAGGACAATATTTGAGCCATTAGAATGAGTATATGAAGAACATAAATCAGTGTTCTAAAAATTGAAAGGTTACTCCATCTAGACAGAAGTAATCAAGGAGTAATTTTGGAGGACATAAGATTTGAACTACACCTGAATGACTAATAAGATTTGAATTAGTGGAAAGGAATGGTGGTTAGAATATAATTAGAGAATGTATAAGTTCCCTGTTGCTTTCAGGATAAAAACAAAAGCTCCTTAAAATGGCCTGTAAGATGCTAAATAATTTAGCACCTGACATATCTCCAACCTCGTCTTTTCCTGTCGGTGCCTTTGATCAAGCTTCATAGGGTACTGTTTCTACTTTCTGGAACATTTGCTTTTGCATTTTACCTAGGTAATGCCAAGTGATCTTTCAGAGCTCAGTTCAAGTATCACTTTCTCCTAGATTAGAACAACCTCCCATCCTGCCCTATTATTAGCTCTTATAGCACTAAGTACCTCTCATTAATGACACTTATCACAGTTGTAATTTTACATGTATTTGTGTGATTATGTGTCTGCTTCCTCCACTGGATTATTAGTTCTATAAAAGTAGAGATCATCTTTATTTTAATTTACCATTATATCCACTGTGCCTAACAGTGCTTGACATATAATAGGTCCTCAAAAATAAATAAATTGGATAATTAAAACAGGGTCTGATTAGTGAAAGCTTTTATACTGAGCTAGCAAATTTGGCCATAATGGAGCATCATACATTCACTTATCTAACAAATATATATTGAATTTGTACTATACACTTGACTTCATACCAGGTGTGAAAGATACTTCCTGTCTGCGATCTATTTAATATGGTGAAATGTATAAAAATAACAGAAAAATTACAATAGAGGGGGATCAGTGCTGTGATAGACATTAGTGTTTTTGGAGGATATCCTCTAAAAAGGATAGGGATGGTAAGGAGAGACTGCCTGGTAGGTATGGACAATATTTAAATGGATTTTTATTTTTATTCTACTTATAAGAACAAATACAAAAAGTAACCAGTAAAATGGCAATAGTAGATAGTAACAGAATGTCTTTTAAATTTTATATATTTTTTTAAAAAGGAATAAAAAATGGCTCAAAGAATTAGAAACCAGATCATTGGCGGTACCAATGTAAGAGAGCAGATGAGTTGGAAGGATGTTTACCAGTCTCCTATTCTTGTGGACCTTCTGAGGGGATTTCTGAAGATTATACAAATTACCTCATCACTTTTCTGAATTTTTGTTCAGTATGCATATGAACTACAATGAACCTCTGTTCCACAGATATAACCTTGTCTCCAGATTTAGATGAGAACCTATTGTCTAAATATAGCATTGACAGGGATATCCTCAAGGAGGAGGTAGAGGTCAAGATGTTATCTGTAAGCTTTCAAGTCAACAAGGATGGGCTGAGTTTCTACTGTTTCCCCTGTACTGTGTTAGGTACTATGGAAAAGAAAGAAGACCAGTCTTGCCCTAGGAAGAAGATTAATGTGCTCTTTATAACAGCTGGCATTCCAATTTACCTTCCAGTTGCTGCAGCAAGGCACTGAAAAGGAAACAGCCTCTTTTCTTATATTTGTAATGTATTTCATTCATAGGCAACTATTAGAATTTTTTTAAGATTTTATTTATTTATTTGACAGAGAGATCACAAGTAGGCAGAGAGGCAGGCAAAGAGAGAGGAGGAAGCAGGATCCCTACTGAACAGAAGAGCCCGATGTGGGGCTCGATCTCAGAACCCTGAGATCATGACCTGAGCTGAAGGCAGAGGCTTTAACCCACTGAGCCACCCAGGCGCCCCAACTATTAGAATTTTTAAAGGCAAATATGGAAGGGTTAAAAACTAAACATCCAAATCTTTCTAAAGCACATTGGTTTGGTTCCAAGGCATTTACTAAAATTAGCCATAGAGCCTTACTTTGAAATAAATATAGTAAATTACTACTTTGGAAATTGGGCTCCTGGGCATCTCCGCTTCTATCTCAAATGGTCATTCCTAATTACATACATGAAAAAATCAAATATATCTTTAGATCAGATTTTTCTCTAAGGATAAAAATAATTATCCTGCTTTAACCTATGTATAAATACTCCCTCTTTTACTGTGAAGCTACTTATATCTTTCAGCAAATGACAAGTCAACAAAGTCAAAACAAAGTCTATTGGAACAGGCAAGTTACTCTGATACATTTTAAAATCACCATCAAAAAGCTTCTCTGAAGCCCTTCCTAGAAAAAGAAAGCATGCAACAAAGGTTACTTTCTACTGGAAGAAGGAATGGAGGATGAAAATGGAAAGTTCCTGAGGTTGGAGGATTTGGAAAGGGGCCTGGCAGGAATACTAAGAAGTAAAATGGTATATGTTAAGTATCTGCAGCATATTGGAATACAACCCTCAAAGCCAATCCAGTTCTACTTACCACAGCTCAAAGAGAAGGCAAACAGGAAGCCAGAGACAGTATAATTATTTATTTTTTTTCTTAGTATGAATGATCTAGTTACAACTTAGCCTTTCTTGTCTCGGAAAGAGGAATTTTTTGGACATGGATGAGATCTCATCAAGAGACTGAATACTGTGACAAAAGAAGAGAGATGAGGATGGAAAATTGGGGGGAACCAACAAAATGGGGGATAGAGGAAGTATCAAAAGACTAATTCTAATTAGTCTTCATTCATTTAACAAATATTTATTAGGCCTTATATACTAGGGATGAAAAAGATTGTCCATTCACTTGGAAAGTTTTCAATTTAGGTGGGAGAGGCAAATACATTTATAGATAATAACAGCACAGTATTCTAAGCTAATACCTCTTCCTGTGCCCTGGACCTTATCTCCTCACTTATCCTCTTAGATCTTATTCCATCAAGTTCCCCTCTCCCTACTTTATCTTCAGGCTTTCCTTCTTAACTTGCTTTTTTTCTTTCAGATTGTAAATATCCACAATTCTCTCAGTTAATAAAGGAAAAAGACACTGATGGGTGGCCAATCTGTCACTTCCTCTCTCTTTCCCTCCTTTCATATACAAGTTACATTTCAGGTTTCCACTTAATCTATTCTAATTAACTCCTCAATTCACTACTGTCTTCTGTTCTTAAAACTTTCCTGAAGCTGCTATTACTAAATACATCAGTGACTCCATAAATGACAAATATAATTAATTAGTTCTTATCTTACTTGACCTGTCTATGGCATTTGGCATTGTTGCTCTCATTGAAACCCTATCCTCTTGCCTCCATGATGTCAATTTTCTGGCTCTCTCCCTTACTCTCTAGTCACTCTTCAGTCTTCCCCAAAGGCCTTCCTTAAATTTTGGTGTTTTCTAAAACGTCATCTTTGTTCTTCTCACTCTCAAATGTTTTTATGGGTTATTTAACCCATTTGGGCAATGTCTATTACCACCTAGTACACTGTTGACTCAAAAATCTTTATCTGTAGGCGATGACCTCTCTCACCTCTCTCCTAAGGTTCAGACTCAAATGTCTAACTTTTTAACTAAAAATTGACACCTGGTACCTTAAAGTCACCTCAACTCAAAGTATCAAAAAATAAAAAGAACAACAACAACAAAAAAACCCAAAGCATTAATCATTTTCTCCAAACTCTGAGCACAATATTTATATAGTGTACATACAAGACCAGTTACCCTGAATCCCTCTGATTTATCCTGTGCATTCAAATGATGACATAAATATATCACTTCTAACTCTTTAATAGCTCATTTATCTATCTTTTCCTTTATCTCATTTTGGATTTTTTTAAATGTTCTACTAACTGGTTCTGTTGCCTTCAGTTTTACTCCCTTCTATCTTCAACCTAAATATCAGAATGATCTTTCTAAAAATGCATATCCAGCTGTGTCAGTTGCCTGTTTTGAGCCTCTCAAAGACTCCTCATTGCCTGCAGCAATGGTTCTTGAACTTTTATGTGCATAAGAATACTCTAGAAGATTTGTTACAACACAGAGAGTTAGGCCTTAAACCTAGGGTTTCTGATTTAGCAGTTCTGGTTTTGGACTTCAGAATTTTCATTTCTAACAATTGTCTAGGTTAATCTGGATTCACATTCAGCAGAATTTATCACTTTTCTGTGCAAGAAGGGGAAGGGAAAGGAGGAATAGTCTAGGATGACAGCTGAATTTCTGTTATAATCTTAAGAAATTGGGTGGGTAGTGGTACAATTGATGTGTTTTTGGAGTAGTGTTGCTGGGGTCTAGAGCCAGTGGCTAAGAAGGAATTCTTGAGACGTCCTTGGTGCAAAAACGTGGTTTTACTAAAACAAAGGCACAAGTGGGCAGAAGGTGCTGCTGTTGCTTGTTGCCTCAGGACTGTGAGGAGCAACTGCTTATACACTTAGGGGCTGGGGGAAATAAAGGTAAGGGAAGTTCCAAAAGGATTTTTTTAAAGATTATATTTATTTATTTAAGAGAGAGAGAGAGAGAGAGTGAGCACAAGTGGGGGGGTGAGGGAGAGGGAGAAGCATGGACGGGACTGGAAGAGATTATGTGGAGTGAAATAAGTCAAGCGGAGAGAGTCAATTATTTGGTCTCACTTACTTGTGGAGCATAAGGAAAAATATAGAGGGCACGGGGAGAAGGAAAGGAAAGGTGAATTGGGGGAAACTGGAGGGGTCGATGAACCATGAGAGACTGTGAACTCTGAGCAACAAACAGGGTTTTGGAGGGGAAGGGGTGGGGGTTTGGGCGAGCCTGGTGGTGGGTATTGAGGAGGGCACGTATTGCATGGAGCACTGGGTGTGGTGCATGAACAATGAATCTTGGAACACTGAAAAAATAAAATAAAAGTATCTGGAAAAAAAAGAGTATCTATTTAAAAAAGAGTATCCTTTTCTTTCTGACAGTTACATGAGGATGTATGAGAATACTCAGTCCCAGAGGAGGAAGACTGATTAGAAAAGTAGTTTCTAGGTTTCTAGTGCCAAGATATGAGTGTTTAAAGAAAAACCATGTTGTTGTGAATGACATAAAAAATACACATTACCATATACAGTATTCCTAATTCCATATAGTCAAATTAGGTAATGTTCAATTTGCAGACTATACTGCATAGTTCATAAACAAAATTTATTGAGTTATTGTGTACTTACTGTATAGTACTCTGCTAGACTCTGAGAGTTACAATCTGGTTATAGTGATAAAATTAACATATATCAAAAAATTAGAGAGCAATTAAGTACTAAAATGTGTGCTATAATTATAATAGGGTAATTAGAGAATGTAGAACTGAGCATCACCTAAAATTATAGAGAAAACTTCGTTGAGGATTCAGAGCTTGAGCTGAATATTGGAGGTTGGTAAGAATTTAGATAATGGAGAAAAGGAGTAAAAACACTGTGTGTCAAGGCAAAAACAAGAGCAAAATCATGGAAGCAAGAATTAACACAGCTTGTATAGAACACAATGAGAAGAATGGGTTAACCAGAATAGAATGTTAGGGACAGAGTGAAACTAGACTAGATTTGTGGTCAAGGGTCAGCATTTGGAAGATCTTGAAAACAACACAGAAATATTTGCTCTTAATATGATAAGCAATAGGGATTCCTTACAGGTTCTTGAATTTAAGAAGTAGAGTTTTGGTAAGGTAAATCTATCAATAGTAATAAAATAGATTAAAGAAGAGGGAGATTATAGAAAGGAGACTAGTTATAAGAGATGATAAAGGCCTGAATTAAAGTAATGCCATTAGACTAGCAAAGAAGGCTGATACTCTGAGAATTTGAGAAGGAACAAAAGACAGTTTTTTGTACATTTTGGAATGATGAGAGATTGGATATTTAAAATAATTTCCCAATCCCCAAAATTCAAGAAGGAGCTAGATTAAAACATTTATAGGTCTGAAAGATCATATCTCCAAATATAGGTAATTCAAAGTTAACACAATTCTAAAATATAAGTTTTAGCAAGTCCAAAAAGATATTTTTCTCATGGCTAATTCTATGCTTTAAAAATATTCATCAAGATTTGTAGATTTCTCTGCCTTGTTAATGCCATAAGCATAAGCTTTATCTGCTCATTAAGCAATTCAGCTATGCCAGTAAAATTAGGTAACAACAAACCTCTCATGGTGGTTCAGAGCATACAAAAGCCAATTTATAAATATCATCTCGTTTGATCAAACAATACTGTGAATTTGCTTATACTCATTTTATTGGAAAACACATCATTAAATGACTTATTAAAGACCTTTTGATCAAGGACAGATCATTTTAATTCTCTCAGCCTCAGTTTCCTTATCTACGAAATAGGGAGATTAATAATAATGCTCTCATAGTTGCAAAAATTAAATGATATGCAATATATCTAAGTGTCTAGCACTAGCGTCTAGTGTTGAGTGTGAGTGTATATTTGTTATTGTCTCAAGTTTTATTGCTGTCAAGCATAGTCTATATATTCACGCTCAGTAATATTTATTGAATTGATTCAATAAATACTCAGGATTTATTAAATTGACATCTTATGAGGTCACCAGACTCTTAGAAATTTCTTTTTAATCATACTTTCATGCTAATTATTTTTTAGCAAGTATTTCAGTTTAAAAATGGGTGCTAAAAAGAACCAAGGACTTAGAGATTATAGCCAATAGAAATGCACTGAGATTTGTTAACTTGAATAACGGGTCTATTCAAGATTCTAAATGTTTTCATCAAAGTCAAAGTCTGGAGGAAACACATACACACTTACTCACTCATCAACCCTTCAGAACAACTGATGGGAATACTAAAAATATACATATATCTCCATACATGAATTTGAGAACATTGCACACTGCCATAGCTGATTTATGAGGCCCTTTCACTAAGAGGGATAAATGTATTATTAGGACTACTGAGTGTAAGGCTCATAACTCAAAAATATGCCATTTCTACCTTTAAAAATATGTCACTGTCAAAGTTCCTCATCTTCTCCTGGGATATGTGGCATGCTGCACAATGTCTTAAATGTGAAAAATACTTGATATAGATTTTGGTGACAATTCAGTAATTCAAGTACTGGGGAACTGCAAGGCGATTATACCTAGTCTAGAGCTCTACTTATTTTTCATCAACTGAGTTCAAGATCAGAGGCCACCATTTCTGTATGTATGTATGTATGTATATATGTATATATTTGTTTTTTAATTATTTTTTTTCCGAAGAGGAAAGAGTAACACAAGATTTTCCTGTACAATCTCTACTACAAATGAATGTTTCAAACTAGCTCTGTTAGCTGTTGCTGATGAGAGGTCCTAAATCGACAAGTAAATAAAACTTCAGTGGCTTTTTTTTTTTTTTTACTTCAGTGGCTTCTGATTATGCATCTTAAGTATTCAGAATAAGTAGCCAACAGAACCTAGATAATCTTTATCATTCTAATCTTTAGACATAGTCAATCTCTTTAAGCCTAATGGCCTGGTTTTATAGAATAGCATATTTTAAATAAATCAAAGTTATACTAAAGGACTGGACTCCTTAGATATCATTAATTTCTTGGATTACTCTATGACATGATTATTATTCACTCTGGAGTCTCATAAATAATTGAAGCCTAACTACATTGGCTGAAATAAATGAACTTATTTAATATCGCAAGCTAGTTCCTTCATGTGTAAAAAATAGATAATAATAACTACCTCGCCTTGCCAACCTTACAGAGCTCCCCCCCCCACCACTACCATGAGTCCAAGGATTAAATGAAGAAAATGTCTGTGTAAGTGTTGTATATGCTATAATGTAAAGTATTATTGTGAGGTTGGTACTAGTGATTCCAGGTCTTTATTTTATCATATATTTTCTTTACTTACTGATTTAAAAATTTAATTTTTTGTCAATGGGTCTCTTACCAGACTTATCTGAAGAAAGCCATCTGGAATGCATATTTACAAGGTTAGCTTTTTACTATGGATATACCGGGGGCAAAAACTCATACCATGGATAGTGTAACTATCTATGAAGATATTTCCCTCACACAGAATAGCAAAAAAATGAAATTTGGTTAAGTGAGGTCCTGGGATTTGGTTTCCTATTACTAATACATTAACTTCCCCTAAGCATGTTAAAGGCCTATAAGATGGTGGGGGATACTATTTTATAAAGCAATGTCTCTGTATGTAGCTTAAAAAAACAACATAGGAAACTCTTAGCTAAGCAGATCAAAAAGATGATGGTTGCTGTATACTAATTCGTATTATAAACAGATTCTCTTAAATATAAATTTTCACAGGACATTTAATTTTTCATTCATATAAAACACCAATTATACATCAGGCATTCTGTTAGACGATGGCACAATTTCTGATGTATAGGCACACTCCTTACCTCTAGGATTCAACAATATGAATGTCTCTGTATCTCTGGAATGTTAGCTTGTTAATGGAGAAATTCATGATTGGTGAAAAGAAGGAGGTAGAAAATGGTGGAATTTCAGGTGGGAGCCAGATCACAAAGATCTTGGTGGAGGCCCACTGAAGTATTTTATGTAGTGGAGTGTTGTGATTAGATTTACAATTTAGGAAGAGCATGGTGTTATCTTCCTTTTTCTCTGAAAGTCTGACTGTTAAAGGGACACACAAAAAAAGAGGGGAACAGGGAAATATTATGAAATACATTTTTGATTGATTTAAACACAGATGAGTAGAAGATGCTTATTTTTAAGTGACTCCTGAAAGAGGAACACTAATCAATATGACTGAAGAGACTCTGAGCTACACGTGTCTCATAGAACATTTCCATAGGCTGCAGGGAGGGTGGATAGAGGGACCAGGAAGGGTGGGGTGGCAGGGTTGAGGCAAGTCTTCATGTTGTCCCAAGTTGAGTAGATCATATAATGTAATTGCCTGGGACAGTCCCAATTTATGCCAGTTGTCCCAGCATAATTATTAGTAGTAACCTCTTTCATTCTCAAAAATTTTCCAGTTTGGATGATAAATTATATAGGCACTCTACCTAAAGGTAGGCTCTACCAACAAAATATTCACTTGGAATATCATTTTAAAAAGAACAATGCTAGAGATCCTAGCTGCAGGTCTAAACAGAGCAAAATAAAACGCCCTCTATATTTGCCCTAGAAGAATGGAAATTTCCAAGAAAGGAAAGCATGGGATGGCTAACAGAATTAAACATATTGCTGACCAGTCTCCAGTTCCTACCCTAAAAACATTGAGCAAAATTACCCTGAGGAAACTTCTCTAATACATTCATAGCTCCTGAATGGTACTTGCCTAACAACTATACATGATCCAGTTCAAGTCATCTCAATAGTAGCATTCAATAATTAAGAGAGAAACTCAGAGGCACCTGTGTAGCTCAGTTGGTTGAATGTTCAACTCTTAATTTCCCCTCAGGTAATAATCTCAGAGGCATAAGATGGAGCCGTGCATCAGGCTCTGTGCTCAGCACCAAGTCTGCTTGCCCCTCTCCCTCTTCCTTTGCCCCACCCCACTTGCTCGCCCTCTCACTAATCCCAAAAAAAAAAAAAAAAAAAAAAAGAGGAACTCGAATGGTTTGGCTTTTAGGTAAAATGCCAATTTAATACCTATGCCCAGCTACTGGCTGTAGAAGAAAGTGAGGAGGCCAGTAAATGAGTTATCTTTTTTTTTTTTTGAGATTTTATTTATTTATTTGACAGAGAGAGAGATCACAAGTAGACAGAGAGGTGGGCGGGGGGGGGGGGAAGCAGGCTCCCTGATGAGCAGACAGCCTGATGCAGGGCTCGATCCCAGGACCCTGAGATCATGACCTGAGCCGAAGGCAGAGGCTTTAACCCACTGAAGCTACCCAGGTGCCCTATTGAGTTATCTTTTAAAAAAAAAAATTAAAAAGAGTTCTCTGCAAATGAGTCATTAAATATCAACTGGTGATTGACATTAAAATTATACTTTAATTCCAAAGATAAACAGAATCAAATTCAATCTGGTGATCTACTTTACGTCAAAGAAACTTAAAATTATGAATAAAATATTCCATAAATTGCCAGTAATAACAAAATAGCACTATCAAGTGAGTGGTATATCTTGGAATCTAAACTAGGAATGGAATAGGAAGGCACAAAATTATCTTCTACCAAAACTAAGCAGGAAGAAAATAATTTCTGTGATCATATTTTAAAAACACATTAAAATTAAAAAATAATAATTTATGCTGATAATATATCATGCGAAGAATTTCTTTGCAGTAAATTATTTATAATCACAAATACAAGGTTGCAACTCAAGTTGCTAATTTCAATTGACTTTAATAAGGAACTAATTCCCAAAGATTAGTACCCCTTTTATGTAATAAGAGACAAAGCAAATCAAGACAAAACGATAATAAGATGCAATCAGGATGTATTAAATAAAGCTAAACTGTGAATAAGAGAGATACGCCACACAAAAATCTCTGATAAATCTAGACACACGTAACTGCAGACTTTGTCTTAATTAAAGGGTGATTTCATGAGCAAAATAGTCATTGGCTGAGACATTGAGAGATGTAAGCCTTTCACTATTTTCAATGATAAAACAGACCATTACTGAATTGGCCTCTTCATAGACTATAGTTATTGCTCTCTCTCATTTTCAATGATCATACTGGCTTGTTCTTCTAACTTGAATTTAAGATGGAAATTATAAAGACCTGTCAACTAATATGTATAAAGTTACCAATTTTTTTTCACAATGTTTGCAGAAAATCTGTGGTCACAACAAATTATTTTGTCTTAATGGTATTAACATTGAGTCATTACTAGTGAAAAGAATCTTGATGTTTTGGTAAAGTATATGTTTTGATCAGAAACTTACTGTGGTATTTTTCAATATGAGTATGTATATTCTAAATGGTTTGTTTAGGCAGGCAAAATTGTGGCAGCTGATGTGGTGAGAGCTACTAATTTTAGCTTTTATAGAATAGCTTATTTTCATCAATTACCCATTCACTAGAAACTCAAAGAATAATATAAGTCAATCACTCTTTGTTTTTTAAATTAAGCTAAATTCTTTAGAAGCTGAAAAGGTCTTAATTTTTTTAAGTACACTGTAAATACCAAGTTCTTTATTCCCTAATTTCCAAACAGATCTTTATTAAATTAAATGTAATGATGAAATAATTACACACTGTAACTCCATATTTCACTTACAGTTAAATTTTATGTTTCATAGTAAGGGAACGGTCTTGATTACTGTAACTATATAAACAAAATAAAACAGAACTATCTATTCATAATCATTAAGGTAGATACATTTTTTATAGAAAATGCATACAGTGTGATGAAAGATATGCAAGTGACAAGCTTTAAACGTAGGTACACAATTTCTGATGACACGTCCAAAACAGCAACAGAAAAAATTTGGAGTCATGAACTACCTTCATAAATGACCTGAAAAAACTGAGGTAGAGAGGTAAAGCACTTTCATTAAGATCCCATTACAGCATAGTGGCAGAACCAAGTTGAGGACTCATGTCTCCTAAATCTTACTTTCATTATTATGATCATATAGGCAGAATCAAGTTTAGTAGTGCTAAGGAAATGTTCTAATGTATTAAGCTACAGTAAGATTGCATATGTTATCTCTTAACTTCAAATCACCATTTCTCAAATTATATTTTGGGGTATAGAACTCTTCTATGAGGATATTTGTGAGTGTGTGTGTGTATGCATATTTCAACTAAAATCAATACAATATATTTTGAATTTTCTAAGTGATCAACTCATAACTGGGTACTCCACATGGCTTAAGTGCCAACTTTTACATATTTGTTTATAATTACATTGGCACCAACCAGTACTCTATATAAGTATACACATATAAATATATATGAATGGTGCTTTCATGTCAAATGAGAATCAAAGGACATCATGGTGCATGGTAATCCAAACAATAAAAAGTGGTAGGGAAACTGAAGTACCACACAACACATAGTAACCCAGCCATGTAGAACTCAAAAGAACCTGCACTTATCAGTTAATATGGTTAATATGTAGTCATATTTCATGTGGACTTTATTTCAATAAAACCTGGTTAATTAACATGACTTTTAATTTATCAGTTTTGTGGTTTTATATATATTTCATTTGTAATTCTGTTTTTGAATAAAAGTTATTTTTCAAGGATTTAAAACTAATTCAATATTTGTCCAGAATTTTGTAAAATATATAATAAACATAAATTATAGAGCACAACAGAGGTCCATAGGAAGTTTTCTTCCTTTAAAAGCCTAATGTATCAACAGGTTCCTTTCTTGAATGGGACTACTTACCTATTGTGGTTTAATATTGGTAAAGGGGGGTCTGAGAAAGCAGGGAAACATCTAACTTGGAACAAATGAAATCTGAGGTAAAATCTTACTACAATACTAACATGAGGAAGAAGAAAGGAGGCAATGTCTAAATGATGTAAGCCTTTGCTCCTTCTAGGTTTTCATCAATTCTTTTTGCTTCCACTATCATCTCTCTTCATATCTCACTTCTGCCTCCAGAGCCTGGTTCTGTTTTCACATTTGAGATTCAATTCTATTATTTCATCTGCTTAGTGGATCCTTCCTTCTATTTGGAGATTTACCATCAACTCAATTTCAGAATGTCAAAAAACAAATTAAGGGTTTTGTTCCCCAAATCTTTTATCTCTTTAGATTAAGAAAAAATCTCTTTCAATAATAAAATCATTCTCTTTGTCACTCAAATCTGACACTTGCTAAATCCAGTTGCATTGTACTCTAAAATGACTATGGCATTCATACCCTTCTTTCCGTTCTCATTGCTACAGTTTCAGTTTATACATTTATCTGCTCACTTCTAGATTATTTTATTTTTTAAAGATTTTATTCATTTATTTGAGAGAAAGAGTATGAGCAGGGCAGAGGGAGAGGGAAAAGCAGACTCCCCAATGAGCAGGGAGGCTGACATGGGGCTCTATTCCAAGACCCTGGGATCATGACCTGAGTCTAAGACAGATGCTTAACCAACTGAGCCACCCAGTCACCCCTAGATTATTTGAAACAATCACTTAATTATGGTACTGGGTACTATGCTGTAAGTAGTATCCTGATGACTAAGCACAAAGTCTGGAAACTGGCTGCCTGGGTTTACATGTCTCTTAAATAAATTTTGCTACTTATTACCCAGGGTTTTTCGTCAAGTCATGTAACCTCTCTATGGCTTACTTTCCCTATCTACACAATAAGGATGATGATAATAATAACAATACCTATTTTATATAGTTGTTGTAAGAATTAAGCACATTAAAATGCATAAAAGTATACTGATTGGTATAAAATAGTCATTAAACTGTGTCTATTAACATAAAATGTATCCTATCTGCGCTCCCAAAATCAAAGAGTTCTACATATTACCCTCTCTTTTTAGTGTGCAAGCAAACCTATATATAACTTCGTTCATTAACATGAATACATTTGCCTTTCTAACTTTGGTTCCCTGAACTTTATGCTTTCAGCACTATGATATAAAGAAATAATGGATATTAGGGAAAGTAGGAGTTGAGAATAATGATAGAAACAAGTTCTGTGGAGAGGTTTCATAGTTAGGAATCAAAAGAGACATTTTTAGTTAGCTGTCTGTCTAATTGCACTCTCATTCATCTTCTAACTAGTGTTTTCTCTCTTTGACTGGAACAGGTCAATATTAAAATCAGGCCTAGGGAAATGCCACTGCGGACATTAGGAACTCAAGACAGTATGATTATATTTCTTTGCTTTGGAATGGAGAGAGATATGGAACAGGGAATCATGAGGCTAGATTGAAATATTGGCTCTGCCATGCCTCTGCCAACTTGGCCAAGTCCTTGCCCCTCTTTGGCCCTCAATTTCCTCATCTTCTTCTCATAGGAAGAAACCACAAGTCATGTCCTCATTTTGAGCACATGTATTATGTAAAAAAAAATTGCTTTTAAGCTTTCAAACTTTGAAGTTCTCTCTGGCCACAATTTCCTATCTTTCTACTCTCCTTATTCTCCATTCTCCCTGAGCCATTGAGGAAGCATGGTATATAGTATATTGCTTCTCAGTGGTTTAAGCAACAAGGGAATGTTTTATTTTTCCTCCATGTTCTCCCAAGCTTTTAAAAAAAAATATCTCCTAGGGGCCCCTGGGTGGCTCAGTTAAGCATCTGCTTTCAGCTCAGGTCATGATCCCAGGGTACTGGGATCAAGCCCCATGTCGGGCTCTATAATCAGTCCAGAGTCTGCTTTTCCCTTTCCTTCTGCACTGACCCCACTCTGCCTGTGGTCACTCGTGCTCTCAAATAAGTAATATTAAAAAAAATGTCCTAGACCAACTGCATTTATGCTAAGACTCATTTTTCCCATTTCAATTCATCAAAGACATATACAGCTGCCAGTCAGTTTCCCATCAGCATGAGATAGCCAGTATTACCAAAACGAGCTGATATAATTTCAGGCAAAAGCAAAGAAACTTGACATTTCAGTCAAGTTGTGTAATTTACCACAAGTAAATGAATGCTCTCTGTTAGGCTTCTTTCAAATATTGAAAATGACTCATAAATTCTCATTATTACCTTCACAGATTCCCCCTGGGGAGAAGGTGTGGGCAGAAATCTCAGTCTGGGAATCACTGGTATAAAAGAAAAAATACTAGATTCTAATAAATGATACAGAATCTCAGAGCCTCTGTTTAAACTTTCTATTGAAAGAGAAAAACAGTATCTGACATATTTCCTTGTAGATACCATTTCTAGAGTATGTCTTATGTCAGTTACATTGTTAAATGCTTTATACACACAATATCATTTAAAACTTACAGCCATCTAATGATGCAGTTGTCATTCCCATTTCACAAATAAGAAAACAGAGGCACAAGAGGCCAAGTGTTTAAGATTATGCCCCTTGTAAATAGCAGGACTGGGATATAAATCCAGATTTGAGTCCAAAGCTTAATAGCTCTATCATACTCTCACATCCTAGAGACTGGTGATATCAAAACACTTTGCAGATTAAGCATTATACAAATATAAGGGACAACTGTAATTGGCATTTGCAGGGAAATACCATTCCTATGACCCCTCTTACTCCATGTTCCCAGTCCATTTATCTCCCTTTCAGCTTCAATGTTTACCACTCCAAAATATACCTATTGATTAACTACTTCAAAAATTAAAACAAACAAACAAACAAACCCTTCAAAGTTTGACTTTCTGTCATCTTTATTTCATCAATGACAAATCCTAAGTAATATCCTGGATGGAGAAGGTCCACAAAAGAAGCTGGGTAGGTCCCAAGACTTCTAGTTTTGTCTGTCAAAGCTTAATCCTCCAAGACACTTCCTCTATGAAGCTATTAATGACATAATCCATGGAGCTGATAACATCTTCCTTTGAAACTACATTTTGTTTATAACTCTCTCGAAATTATTGATATCTTTCTGCTTTTTCTCATAGTTTTTTTTTTTTTTTTCTGTAACAGCTTCAAGCCACAAAAAAATACTGTAAACCTCTTGGGGATACAAACTGTTTTACTCACTGAATTGAACCATATTGTGGCTGAAAGGAATCTCAGATAACATCGAATCCAGTCTCTAGGCCACAAAACAAGAAGTGAATCTCTAAATCACATAACTAGTATGTGGCAGAACTAGGATTAGGAAGCAAATCTCCTGACTATAACCAGTGGATTGCCTTTTGGGTTTGCATTCCCGAAATGCCTACTATGATGTTTTGTACATAATAACTACTCAAGAAATATTTGTTGAATAGAAAAGAAAATTAGAATAGTATTTCTGAGAAGCAATGTATTTTTTATCCTTTATTAAATGTTAGAGCATATGCTCCCAGTTGGTGAACAAGTTACAAGGAGCAGGAGGTAATGGCTGACTGAAACATTTTTGGGGATTAAAAAATATATTTCACTAAATGTTTTATAGTGCAGATATAAAATCTGTTAGGGAAAGGCATTTTTTTCTCCATAACGTGCTTTCATCTTAACTAAATGTAGTCTGTCAAAGTTGTTCATTCATTCTGTTATCACGACACATTTTCCAAATTTTGGATATCCAGCAGCACAGCATGTTTTCCTCCAAATGCATTTTATCACATTCTATCATCATATCATTTTGTACACATGATTGTATTAGCAAAAAGAAGCCTATGACCCACCAAAATATCAGATTCTGATACATACCTCTTCCATCTGTCAAGAGTCCCCAAATTTCAAGTTTGAAAATACAAGTAGAAGATATAATTAAAATACACCATTCTTTATAAAATGAAACTGATGATTCCTGTATTCTCTCAAATCTTTATGCTCTCAATTTCCATGTACAATATTTTAAACCTCAAGATTCTTCCTTATACCTAAAACCTCAAAGATCAGTAGTCTAACCAACATCAGACTCCTCTCTCATTTCTTTCCCCTTGCTTCTCTGAAACAGGGGTTATTTTTTTTTCCAACTAGCAGTTTAGTGAAAAAAGTAGAATGCTTTTTTGAAAATAAATTAGAGTAGCCATGCCACTGCATCTATATGGTATAGATAAGTTTATATCTGTGAACTTTGAAAAGATTGTTATTTATTTTTTTCTGAGAGCAAAATAGTCTTGATATAGATAGATATATTTTAATTTGCCGTTTGCTTTTGTCAGATTTCCCTACTTCTTCTTATCAAGTTGTTTCTCTGTGAGGAAAACTCATGGTCTTCAAAATTTATCTACAGTCTTCAAATGTGAGATTAGGTTAAACCTCTGGTGTCCCAGAAAGGCAATCTATATTCCCAGTGCGGAATTCTTCTGATGGAGGTCACTTCAGTTGGCCTACACACAGCCTGCTATCCTTCTGGGAAACTCTCTGTTTATACCGAGCACCTAATTGGTGCTTCTTTCCTAGTGTACCCAATCTCATAATCTTCTCTAATTATTTCATGCGTGTAAACCTGGTCTTAATTACAAAGGAAAATATGTAGTATATGTGCTGCCGAAGCAAGCACACAAAGGAAAATATGTAGGAACAGGTATTTTGTCCTATATACAATAGGACTTTTTTATGTACAATAGTGTCTAGTGTAGTACTAGATACAGAGTTAAGTCTTCATAAATACTTAGAAAACTGAATTGGTACATTTTCCCCAACAGGTATAACTGTCAAATATCAAGAAAAGATAGCATGAACAATCAGTCATTCCAATATGTTTAGCAAATTCATGCATTGAGAAATTTTTCTCAGCATTCTCTCTCCCCCCTCTCTCTTTCACACACACACACACACACACACACACACACACACACACACACATACACACACTTAAATGTCCTAGATGGATGGGGGCTTGTTAAAATAAATTATGTAACACCTATATAGTAAAATAATATGCAGTAGTTTAACATGATGATCATATCAGTATTACTGAAATGAAATGATCTCCAAGACATATCGTGAAAATAAACACAAGGTATAGAACTTTATGTCAAGTTTACCTCTATTTGTTTAAAAGGAAAGAAAAAGACATATAGACAATATAAGACACACCTAAGCTTGTAGAATTGTAGAAATTTGGGGGGAATTTAGATAAAAATCTCTTTTTTAAAAGATCTTATTTATTTATTTATTTATTTATTTGACAGAGAAAGAGAGAGAGAGATCACAAGTAGGCAGAGAGGCAGGCAGAAAAAGAGGGAGAAGCAGGTTCCCTGCTGAGCCGAAAGCCCGATGCGGGGCTTGATCCCAGAACCCTGAGACCATGACCCGAGACCATGTCCTGAGACCATGAACTGAGCCGAAGGCAGAGGCTTTAACCCACCGAGCCACCCAGGCACACCCTAGACAAAAGTCTCTTAAGAGTGACTGTCTTTCAGAGACAAGACTGATGATACAGGGCAGAAGAGAGACTACTTTTTTTACTTGCAGTGTTATACTACTTAAACATTTTATTCACTATACAGATGTTTCATTTCTTTTTTTTTTAAAGATTTCATTTATTTATTTAAGATAGAGACAGTGAGAGAGAGCATGAGAGGGGAGAAGGTCAGAGGGAGAAGCAGGTTCCTCTCAGAGCAGGGAGCCCGATGCGGGACTCGATCCCAGGACTCCGGGATCATGACCTGAGCCGAAGGCAGTTGCTTAACCAACTGAGCCACCCAGGCGCCCAGATGTTTCATTTCTTAATAAAAGTAACTTAAAGGTTTAATATGTTAATGTATCAAATGTCTAATGGCATAGTTGATGTGGCATTGTTGTTCACTGTCAATCAATATATAGATTGTCCTATAAGACAAAACTACTGCAATCTACCTTAAAAATCCTCTATAGTTTGATGTTCTAAAACAGGACATTTAGAATTAAAACAATCTCTTTAATAAATAACTAGTTTCCTCTGTCTATACCTACTTCTATTATGCTGATATGACTTGGAGAAAATGGGTTGAAATCCTTATATTTTTAATATCTAGACTAGGAACATCTCAGGGGTTCTTTTAAAGTAGTGATAATTTCTGATAAAAGAGTCTAAGGGTTTATCTTCTACCATGAAGAACAAAATCTCAGGTAATTTGAGAAGTGCTGAGTAACAGACTTATATGTACCAGAGTAAGGTGGCTGCCATTTTTTAGCTGATTGAAGCAAGAGCAGCAGAAAAAAGGATTTTCTTCAGTAAAGATTGAAAAAATAGGTTAATATAAAATCTTCATGACTGGAGACAAATTTCATATTTCCTAAAGGAAGGAGAGGGAAGACTCTTGCCAGGAGGAAGAATAAATCTCTCAGAGTAAACATGTAAACCATGACTTGGGGGAGTAGTTGACCTAATTTGTGAACACCCTTTATCAATGGTCCACAAAGAGCAAGTTAAGGCTACATGTAGAGCCTTAAACTTGCTGCGACCAGCTAGCCTCATTAAGTGCACTGTCTGTATGAGCTTGGGCATATGACATCTGAGTAGTAGCATAAGAACTTTTAGTTTTTCTGTAGCATTGAGGCCTGGTTTTTCTAATTCATCTAAACTTCCCTGCCTAGTCCCCATGTGACTGAAATCTTCCTAGAAAGCTGGGTGGGGTTAATGGCATAAACTGGAATGTCAGAATGGAGCCAAGTTACACAGCCCACACTCGGATCTTGTCCAGTTAAGAAGTAATTATTAAGTGCTTACTCTACTAGATGTTGTGGAGGGGGGGAAACCACAAAAGAAGTATAAGACATGAGTCTTGGTTTCAAAAAGCTTATGAAACAGTTGGCAAGACAAGACTTGTGCACATGAACTAGAGAATAATAAAAGCCATTATTGTAACCAAATGCTATATTATAAAGAACAGATTAGGAATACTATAGTTCAAATCATGGGTGATGAACTTCAACAAACTGAGCTAGCTTCTAACATCTCATAAATGAGGGTAGATGCCAGTTATCTCAAAAGCTAGCAATGTAGCAATAAATAGTTTACACATTTTCTTTGAACAGGTTGACTAATTTCCAAAATGCCAAGTTTGGTTTTGAGTAATTGAAGGGGATTAAGATATGTCACCCCAATGTATGCTACTTTAGCATATTGATTACTTTGAGCTGAGAAACAGCAGACACAGAATGAGCTCTCTGTCCTCCCCCTTCCATATAAAAGGGAAATTTATACCCTTTTTAAAGGTCTTCCCCTGACCCCCCAATACCCAAAAGAAGAGAATGTTTCTTATCACCAGAGCAACTTGAGTTTGCCTACAAAACCTTGTTACACAACCCTTATCTACCATACATTTCCTAGTCACCTTCTCTTCCCCTTTACTGCCTCTAGGAGCCCAACCCTTTTTCTAATCACTTCTCCACAATTTATCTCCCTTTATGAAATACTATATAAACCTACAGGTCTAACAGCCTCTTTGGGGTTATCACTTCTTTTCTGTGAAGCCTCAATCCATATAAAAATATCAAAATGTGTATGCCTCTTTTCCTGTTAATCTGTCTTTTGTCAGTTCAATTAGCAAGCCCCAGTGACTTAATGTAAGAAGGTAGAGAGAGTTTTTCCTTCCCTACATAATGAATGATGACTTTTGACTTTCTTTTGACTTTTGTAAAATCTGAGAAATATAGCAAGTACAGGCTTTTCTTTAGGACATTTGGAACAAACCTGATTACCCTTTGGGACTCTGACCCTATCAGGATAGAGGAGATTTTAGGCAGTATGCCCTGAATGACTTCTCAGACCTTCTCTCTCTAAACATTATGATACTGATTGATATAGTAAGAGTTGTTAGGAATCTCACCTCTACAGATTAAGTTAGTTTTAAAAATGGCAAATAGTTAACTTGATAGTGAATTAATGAGATCCTTGAAATATGGTGAAATATTTAAAGGTAAAGATTACACCAAAACTGTCGGCAATAGGTTGAATGCAATGCAAAGTTTATGCAATTGTTTGACTGATTCAGCACAATGGACTCTAACAAGAACAACAAAAATTGGCTCCAATTAAATCTCAGGGAAGCTAATTTCTTATTAAAACGGGATTTACTTTTTACACTATATATTTTTTCTCTTATGGGTCCTAATATCTGGGAAATTAGTATATAACAGTATCTTTAGAGGGGCCCATCAATATGAAAAAGGGCCTGAAAACCACGCTACAATATTAAGATCCATTAAAAGAGCTGAGGTTTGACTGAGGAAAGAATATAGGAGCATTCTCTCTAGATATTAAGATGACTGATATACAGAAAAGGAAATAAATTTATTCTCTTTGTTCTCCCAAAGAGTAGAACTAAATCTAATGGGGTAGAAGTGGTAAGGACACAGATTTAACCTAATTAAAAGAAAGCCTTTTTAAGAGCTAAGCAAAAAATCAGGTTGTGGCTTAAGAGGTAGTGAAAAGAAGGGCCATATGTACCCCAATGTTCATAGCAGCAATGGCCAAATTGCCAAACTGTGGAGAGAGCCAAGATGCCCTTCAACAGACGAATGGATAACAAAGATATGGTCCATACATACAATGCAATATTATGCCTCCATCAGAAAGGATGAATACCTAACTTTTGTATCAACATGGACGGGACTGGAAGAGATTATGCTGAATGAAGTAAGTTAAGCAGAGAAAGTCAATTATCATATGGTTTCACTTACATATGCAGCATAAGGAAAAGCATGGAGGACATTAGGAGAAGGAAAGGAAAAGTGAATTGGGGGAAACCAGAGGGGGAGATGAAGCATGAGAGACTGTGGACTCCAAGAAACAAACTGAGGGTTTTCGAGGGGATGGGGGTGGGAGGTTTGGTGAGCCTGGTGGTGGGTATTAAGGAGGGCACATATTGCATGGAGCACTGGGTGTGGTGCATAATCAATGAATCTTGGAACACTGACAAAATTAAATTAAATTAAAAAAAGAGGTAATGAGTTCTATGTTGTTGGAGACATTCAAATACAGATCTAGAAACTCCTAACAGTGAAGTTATAGAGAAAACTTCACAGCACAGAAGACATGAAAAGAAAGGACTTTATGTGAAGCCTCAAGACTTAGGGTACAGCTTAAATTTAGTACCCAACTGTTATATATTCTTCATCCATATCCATTTCCTAAAAAACCATCTCAACTATCACTGAATGAAAATCATAAAAAATTAAATATCCTATTCCATATTAGACCATTTCAATCCAATTGCTAGTTTATTAGACAAAAAACTAGAATGGCATATTAAGACATATTTTCCATGTCAAACACTGAAGCAAAATGTGTTTAAGCTCATCTCTCAGTTTACTAGAAAACTAACTTGAACTTTCATTCCCTGAGTAGTCTGTCTTCATTGCACTGAAATAAGGAAAAACAATAAATATTGGTCTATCATCATTACTATACCTACCTATCTACCTACCTATCTTAGAGAATTGACTGGAAGAATGTGAACCAAACATTAATTGTGGCTGGTGGATCTGTAAATGGCTATAATTTTTTGTTACTTATTTTTATCTTCTAATTTTCCTAAAGTAAACATTTATTTCCTCCAAAATAATCAGGATTTCTAAATTTACATGCTACAGGAGTCAGCCTGGCAATACAAATGAATAAATAGGCCAAAGGTGTAAGAATACTAGGGAAGAGAAAATAGATTGTACAACCTGGAGAATACATTCTCTTTTGAAAAGAGGTGGGTGCTACTCAACTCTAGCCATGATTGACATAAAGCAATTGAAGATAATCTAGAAATATAGATTTTTATGTGATTTTTAGATGTTTAAATGTTGGCAACTAAAGTAAATTTTGAAAACAGTAGCAGTCAAACAAAACAGATATGTGGGCCTATATTTGGTTAGTTTACCACTTTTGGAATGAATAAACACTTGACAAATCTAAAAAAAATAAACATCATCAGTTTATGGTTCTGTAGCCAGTGTCACAGAGAACACACAAAGACCCTCGATAAGACTTAAATGTACATTGAGAAAATACAGTGATGGAGTATGATTAACACAAACACTCTGAACAATTACGAATGGGTTACTGAGGGTATCCTGAGACTGGCATATTCAACAGAGAGGAAACAATGAGAAGTTCTTCAGTAGTTTGGTTTCATAGGGAGATTTGGCATATCTTAGGAAAAGTAGAAGAGGTAAGAGAGAAGTCAGGTAGGCTAGAATCCAAGAATAAGGGAGACTAGTTCAAGTTCCTGGTATGTGCTCATTAAATGGTGAGATGATTGCAAAAGGGTAGCATCATAAATAAAAGGGCAAGCAAAAAGTGAGGAATGGGTACCATCTGACTTTTGGGAAGTAATTCTGTTAAAGAAAATTATTATTTCAACTGCAAAGTCGTATACTGGAGACTTACTCATATTCAGATTCAGATTCTTCAAATCATCTAAGCAAAATAATTATGCTTGCTGATTGAATCTATTACACTTTTTTATATAATTCTCTCTGGTATTAAAGGATTAAAATAAGGAAACAAAGTCATTTAGTAATAAAATCTCTCTCCATAAGCATTCATTTATTATGACTCTTCAAAAGAAATGTATAAGTGGTATTTCTTTTCATTGAAAAATCAAAGTAATAGTCATGGTCCAAATATTGTCACTTTTTAACAGCCAGACATGGTTCCCAGAAAAAAAACCTTTATTCATTTACTATTAATGATTAGTACTGAAGAGCAGATGTCAGCCTTGGGTTCCTCTGGCTGCTGAGTTTCTCCACTGAGGAGATTATGTGCCAGCAGCATACAATTGTTCTTGAGAGCAGTGACACTGGACTCAAGCAAATTTGGGATTGAATCCTAGTTGGTGCGAGTGATTTAGTACGGGCAAGTCAATTAACCCCTTCATCTCTCAGTTGCCTTATCTATAAAATGGGAGGAGAATAATAGTGTCTACTTAGTAAGTTTGCTATAGGGATCAAAAGTGAAAACTTGGAATGGTGCCTGGCAGTCTACATATAATGACAATGATGTTTTTTCCTTATTCCCACTCCCATTAAAACTGACTCAAAAACAAAACAAAACAAAACAAACAAAAAACCCTGACTGACTCAATTTTCATTTCCCTGAGGGCATTGTTCTCCACTAGGAATGGGTTAATAGCATGCCAGTGTGTGTGCATGCATATTCAAAAAGCCATTAAAAGTTAATGTTAATGATGGAATTGTATGCCAGGCCTGTGAAAAAACATTTAAACTCAAGGAGGTCTTCTGGTATCCCTCAAGGCATTTCTAATCAGGTATGCCTATTTGGCCTATAAATTGGGTTGGGCCTATGGAAATAATTAACAACCATGCTGAAACAATTATGATGATAATTATACTAATAAACTATTACAACTTAATGTTATTATTGGTTATAATAATAATGGATCATTGATACTGAGCACTTATTATGGATAAAACACTGCTCTAAAGACGACATAGATTGTGTTATTTAATGTTCACAATAACTAACCCTATGAGGTTGATAAAACTAAGAACTCTAAATGAGAAAACTAAACTTCAGCAAGTATAAGCAACATCCCCAAAACCATATATCTAGGATCACAGGCTTGGATGATATATGAAATTATTCTATTTTCAAAACTATGATCTACTCATTAGCCACACTTTATAGATAAGAAAACTTAATGAAAAATACAATAGAGTAGGAGCCAGGTAAACTGGCCTTTGGTCTTAATTTTGCCTTCCTATCATCTCATGGTGACCTTGGGCAAGGTAGTTAATTTTTCTGAGCTTCATTTTTCCTAACTATATAAATGGAAATAATAACAGTGAAGGACTATTAGGAGAACTAAACTCAATAAATGCTAGCTACTGTTATTGTTATTATCATTACTGTATTGATTACCTTCTTTTCAAAGAGTCTCAGGATCATGAGCAGAGGAATTCACTACTCATTAGGAAGGGTTGAAGATGGAGACAGGAAAAATGTAGATTATTCTTAATATACATGGGGTCGAAGCCATATGAGAAGCTGTTGATTCTCTTAACACTATCTCTGAAATCAATTTGATTTCTAATAATTTACTGATGGGTAAGTTCTGGTTAATTGAAAGTCACAATAATTTGGATATTGATTAATGAAGATTTTACTAGTGAAAGTGATCAGAATATCCCATTCTCACCTGAAATAAGGATTATTTTGAATTGAAGGCAATTAAGAAACAGAAGACACAGGAGGGACTTTCTGACCTCCCCCTTTCTGCCTAAAAGAAGAGTATAAATTTCCCTTTGTAAAGGTGTCTTCTTCCCGACTCGACTCCTATACCAGGAGAGATAGAAGGTCACTAATCACAGGAGATGGAAAGACCATACCAAGAAGAGTCTGCATAAATAAACCTTAGTAAAAAAACCCATATCTTCCACTAGCTTCCTTATATATTTACTTTCCCACAATTTACTGCCCCTAAAAGCCCAAATCCCTTTCCCTTTGCCTTGTCATTTCTCCACAATGTACTGGCCTTTGTTAAAATGGTATAAGCTCTTAAACCTATTTTTTTGGGTTTTCACTCCTTTTCTGTGAAATTCCCATGTGCATGCAAAATGAATCTTTTCTTCTAGTAATTTGTCGTCTGTCAGTTTAATTTACAGGCCTCAGACACTGAACCTAAAAAGGCAGAAGAAGATTTTTTCCTTTTCTACAAATTTGGTGGCATTTGAATGCAAAGTCATTAGCCTGGTGAAAAATAAAATCCTACAAATCCCTATGTTGAGTTAGTACTGACTTTCAAGGCTGTAACTTAACCTGAACAAAATAAATAACCAGTTGAGTACCATAAATCAAATTGATTATTACCTTAAAAAATGTTTTGTTGTTTTTGCTTCTTACTGATAACCTGCCTGTTTTCATAGGGTATTTGCTGGATATTTGGGACTGGAAGACAAAAGGACTATTTTAGTGAAGTACCAGGCCTGTTTATTGAGAATATTTTGTTTCAATGATTACACTGTACAGTTGTTTATTATTAAGGATAAAACGTATTGTCTTTTGGAAGGTGGAGTTCCTAACCCCACAGGCTATGAAGGGGAAAAATAACCTAGACTCCCATGTGATTTATAATCGTGAAAAGTTATAAAATGTGTCTTAAAACTTTATCATCTACTTTAATGAGAGAATTATATAATTCCATCAGTCTCCCACATGATAAAACATATTAATTTGGAATAAAAGCAATCAGTTTCCTTTTAATTTTTTTTTTTTAGTTTACCTTTTAAATTAAATGGAATTCTTGGATAGAGGCTATGGGTTTTATCCCACTGAGTTAAGACAAAAAGCACCTATCCATCTTCACATTTTCGAGGATTATAGCAGACTGGAGAATGATGAAAATGCTGCAGCAGGAAAACCGGTCTGTTTCACATTTGCTAAAGCAAAGAAGACAAGTATATGTGTTAATTTTAAATTGAAAAGCTTTAAAGACATTCAGAAAGACGAGTGCGAATCTTGGATAATCGTTTTTGAATAGATGATTATGTGTCTAGTGATAAAGGAATTCAGCAAATGACATTATTGTTTAGCAGTCAATAAAGGAATTACATACTCAGTAAAAGCATGAAGGGTTCAAAGTGCAAAAGAGTAGATGGATACCATACAAGAGTCCTATGTAGAAGGTGACAGAACTTATTCCAGATGATTTAGATTGCTACATTAAAGTATCTCAAAGCAGGATTCTGTTTACATATAAGGAAAGATCTTTCAGGCACCTTCAGTAGTCACAGCCTATTTAATCCTGATTCTACATAGAACTGCGGTTAAGCCTTCTGTGAGAAGTGTAAAGTTCCATGGAAATTAGGCACCTAACTTCCCTTACAGATCTATCGAAGTGTGAGACTGAGGGATGCTCTGAGGCAGAACTTAGTGGTTTAAAACAATACAAGTTGGGGCATCTGGGAGGCTCAGTCGTTAAGCATCTGCCTTCGGCTCAGGTCATGATCCCAGGGTCGTGGGATCGAGTCCCACATTGGGCTCCCTGCTCCTCAGGGAGCCTGCTTCTCCCTCTCCCACTCCCTCTGCTTGTGTTCCCTCTCTCACTGTCTTTCTCTGTCAAATAAATAAATAAATAATCTTAAAAAAATAAAACAATAAAAGTTGATCATGTCATAGTTTCCATAGATCAAGAGTCTAGGCACAGCTTAATTAGATCTGTTGCTCCCAATAACCACCAGGTTGCAATCCAGGTGTTGACTGGTGTTGGAATCTCATCAGAGGTTTCATTAGGGAAGTATCTCCTTCCAAGGTCTTTCCTGGTATTGGAAGAATTTAACCCCACCTGATTGTAGGACTAAGATGCCATTTTTTAATGGTTGTCAGTGAGAGGCCACTTTCTGCATCTAGAGGCTGCAAGCTTTCCTTGCCATATAGACCCTTCCATAGGCCCTTTCACAATATGGCTACCTACATCCTTATAGCAAGCAATGGAGACAGTCTCCTACTCCAGTCTGCAAAGATAGAATCTTATATAAGAGTGTGATAACAGAGTGTCAATCCATCTTTCTTTGCTATATACTATTGATTAGAAGCAAGTCACAGATGTGCATATACTCAAAGGGAAATGATTACACAGAAGCACGAACATTTGGCTGTGGAAAATCACGAGGGTCACTTCAGGATCTGTCTGCCACAGACAAAATTTCTCTTTCTCCTCCTGAACTTCTACTTAGTTTTAATCTTACAAGAATTACACACCAAAGAACTGTTTATTTACTGGACTCTTTCAATTATTTCTAGAAATTTCAGAGCTAAATGTGTATGGCTTCCCTCCAGCTAACTGTGCAGAATGTTGTGGCATGCAGTTTAGGCAGTTTCACCCTAATTTCATTATATCTTGTTTTTCCTATTACTATTATTTCCTCCTAATTTCCTCTCTTACTTTTCATTTTGTGTATTATAGACATAGCTCTATAGCCTATTTCAACATCTTTTTGGAAAAGACAAGACATCAGTATGTACATAAATAAATAACCGAATAAATGCACCAATCAATCCTCCCTAGGAATCCACTTTCAGGCTTATTCACCTTAATATCAAATCCATACTTGTCTCTAGAACCATGTCATTCATGCAAATGACTCAGAACATGTCAGTAGAGCTGACATTTTAGAGTTATTTCCCCTTATATCAAAATACTTTGTTTAGTTTGAAAATAAAATGGAGACTAATTCCATTCTGAAATTGCTTAATTCAACCTCTTTTCTTTATTTTTTTCTAAACTTCTCACCTGTTGACTGAATACAACCACCTTCCTCTTTCCTACCACCCCCAAATAATTCTCATATCATCAGAGGCCACATTCTTTCTTGACTGATTTTTTAATTTGTAACTACCTCCTAAAGGGAAATGGAAAATTTACTCCTCAAAAGGCTCTTCTTCCACTGCTCCTAATAAAAACCCTGCATGGAATGGCTAAAAACAGTCACCAAATAGCCCACCTCATTTATTTCTTCTTGATGATTTGGCTCCAAACACTAATATTTTCGCATTGATCCTGTTCTAGAATTCTTTCATCTTATGCCAAATCTACTCTAGTAGGATATACACATAGCCAACTTGAGACAAGGCTTTTAAATCTTCCATATCACTGGTGAGTCATTTAGCAAAATATTATAACATCTCATTAATTGTATTTGGGTGTTCCTCTAACATGCCAGGAAAGTCCCTGCTTCTAGGCCTTGACATCCTTCATATCTCTACTTAAATTTCATCAAAAAACCATACTGGCAAATGTTGAAAAAGAAAAACAAAGCCGGGGGCATCACATTGCCTGATTTCAAGCTTTACTTCAAAGCTGTGATCACCAAGACAGCATGGTACTGGCACAAAAACAGACACATAGACCAGTGGAACAGAATAGAGACCCCAGATATGGACCCACAACTCTATGGTCAAATAATCTTCGACAAAGCAGAAAAAAATATCCAGTGGAAAAAAAGACAGTCTCTTCAATAAATGGTGCTGGGAATATTGGACAGCTATATGTAGATAAATAAAACTTGACCATTCTCTTACACCATACACAAAGATAAACTTGAAATGGATAAAAGCCCTCAATGTGAGGCAGGAATCTATCAAAATCCTGGAGGAGAACATAGGCAGTAACCTCTTCGACATCAGCCACAGCAATTTCTTTCAGAACATGTCTCCAAAGGCAAAGGAAACAAAAGTGAAAATGAACTTTTGGGACTTTATCAAGATAAAAAGCTTCTGCACAGCAAAGGAAACAGTCAACAAAACAGGCAACCCACAGAATGGGAGAAGATATTCAGAAATGATACTACAGATAAAGGGTTGATATCTAAGATCTATAAAGAACTCCTCAAACTCAAGCTCACAAAACAGATAATCACGTCAAAAAATGGGCAGAAGACATGATCAGTCACTTCTCCAAAGAAGACATACAAATGGCTAACAGACACATGAAAAAATGTTCATCATCATTAGTCATCAGGAAGATTCAAATCAAAACCACACTGAAGGGGCACCTGGGTGGCTCAGTGGGTTAAAGCTTCTGCCTTCAGCTCAGGTCATGATCTCAGGGTACTGGGATCGAGCCCTGCATCGGGCTCTCTGCTCAGCAGGGAGCCTGCTTCCCCCACTCTCTCTGCTTGCCTCTCTGCCTACTTGTGATCTCTCTCTCTGTCAAATAAATAAATAAAATCTTAAAAAAAAACACACTGAAATACCACCTTACACTAGTTAGAATGGCCAAAATCAACAAGACAGTAAACAACAAATGTTGGAGAGGATGTGGAGAAAGGGGAACCCTCTTCCACTACTGGTGGGAATGCAAGTTGGTGGCAGCCACTTTGGAAAACAGTGTGGAGAGTCCTCAAGAAATTAAAAATAGAACTACCCTATGACCCTGCAATTGCACTACTGGGTATTTATCCCAAAGAGGCAGAGGCAGTACAAAGAACTGAACATTGGGATACATGTTCATAGCAGCAATGGTCACAATGGCCAAACTGTGGAGAGAGCTAAGATGCCCTTCAACAGATGAATGGATAACAAAGATATGGTCCATATATACAATGCAATATTATGCCTCCATGAAGAAAGGATGAATACCCAACTTTTGTATCAACATGGATGGGACTGGAAGAGATTATGCTGAGTGAAATAAGTCAAGTAGAGAGAGTCAATTATCATATGGTCTCACTTACGTGTGGAGCATAAGGAAAAACATGGAGGACACTGGGAGAAGGAAAGGAAGGGTGAATGGGGGAAATCGGAGGGGGAGATGAACCATGAGAGACTGTGGACTCTGAGCAACAAACTGAAGGTTTTGGAGGGGAGAGAGTGGGGGGTCGGGCGAGCTTGGTGTGGTGGGTATTGAGGAGGGCACATACTGCATGGAGCACTGGATGTGGTACATGAACAGTGAATCTTCTAACACTGAAAAAATAAAATATAAGTATTTGGAAAAAAAATAAACCTGAGGAATAGTAATCTTTCTAAAGCCTATAAATTTACATTGGCTCAATCTGTAGTTACCAACAGAAATTACCATTTGCCCAAACATCTGAATGGCACTTCCTTCAACTATTCTCCATAGAAGTCCTAGGTAGCAAACATTTTGATATAATATATATATATATTATATAATATATATATTTTATATTATATATAAAAATATACATAAACATATAGGAATGTTATGCATACATGTCTGTGTGAGTGCACACATCTATATACATACAAACTTTTAGAAATTGAAGCAGTTATGCCAGGTACATGAAAACAAACATATCCTTGAATGAATCTGAAATATGGTTTATCAGAGAAAGCAAAAGCCATGTAGCTCTTACGGCCAAATCCTACTTTATAGTGTCCTGATATTTTTTGCAAACATTCAGGGTTAGAACAAACAAATCATTCAATTTGTTTGTTTCTGAATAATTTACATAAATGATAAGAGCAATAACCAATTCCCTATTGTTATAAATGCAAAGATATCCCATGCCTACTCCAGTTTAAGAGGTAACAATTACTGTAATTATGATTAATAATAAAAGCCCAATATTAAAAGTACAATTTTTGTTCCCAAAACCATTCCACTGAAAATAATTTAAATACCAAATCTATCATAATGATAATTGCAGCTAACAATTATTGAATATTTACTATTACCGAGACACCTAATGGTAGTACATGCTATTACACACTAACAATAACAGTAATAGCTACCTCTGTGAAATACTATCTGCCATGGGCCATTCCAAACACATTAAATGCATTGCTTTATCTTATTGTCTGCACTATTTCTGAAGTTAGAATGAGCTGATGATGTCCATTTTATAGGCAGGGAAAGCAAGGATAAGTAACTCTTGCAAGGTCACATAGCTTGAATGGTAAAGTCAGGATTTAAACCCAGGCCTTCCTGACTTCCAAAACTATGGTCTTATCTACTACACATAAGGCCATCAAGTCATATAAATAAACATTAATTCTATAGTCTGTATATTGTTGCTGACAGTGCCACATATGTTTTATTCCAAGCTATTAATTCCTTCAATAAGTATTTACTTAGAGCCTAGCATGAGCAAGGTAATAATGGTGGGATTATTCACCCACATTGTCCAATCCATTGCCAAGCACTCTTCGGTTTGATATAGGATCATAAATGGTAGAGACGTGAGCACTGACACACAATGGATGATCAAGGAAGACTTCTTTGAGTATGGGCACAGAAGCTTGTCACAATTCCCACTCCTGAGCCTAATATGTCTTTTGGCACTGTCCTCCACTATGTACACTGGGTTGTCATTCAGATAGATTACATGAAAGTTAAACAGTATTCTCATCATTTAGTTTCAGTTTGTTCTGAACTCAATAAATCCAAATGGTCTGAACAGGAAAAAACCCTGTACACAAGAGAAATGAGCCAGGCTTGAAGCATAACCTATAAAAAAAATCAATCAGCAGTGCAGATGCTTTGTTCACCTCTTACAAAGAAAATAATCCATTTAGGTTGAGTCTGTTGAAAACAAGACAGAAGAGAAGCTTCCTGTCTTAAAGATTATTTTGTTGAAAAATTCAAGTATTGTGATGCATACAGAGAGGCTGAGGATTAGAGCCCAGTTTGTACAATATGAAGTATTTGTGACTGATGACATCTCCATGTGTTCTGGATGTTGAAAAATGAATCAATAAACTGGAAGTTCAAAAATATCTTTTCAATAGATAAAACCCTCCACAAAAACTGGACTGACTTTTGGATGGTTTAAGTAAAATATTTGTTTTCAGTGTGAAGTTATCACTCTTACCACAGCTTCCTGTAAAGTCCACTCTGAGTTCAATTCCTAAAACACACACTCATGCACACACACACACACACACGCACACACATGAAGGCCTACACATCCTAGATCACTTTAAGAGTTTTACAATTTTTATTATCTAAAATGCATCAGAATCCTTATATGAACAGTTATATTTTACTTTTATGAAGCTATAGGATACCTCCTAATTTAAACCTGGTAAGGTAGGAATACTTTATGGGGGGGGGTATAGCACCCAAAATGCAAGGTTATAAGCAATCAGAACTAGTATGATCCTAAAATCCCTACATTGTAGAGGGTTGTGCTGCAGTTTGAACTGTAAATATGCATTGCAATTCTTAACCTTGGTTGTACCTAATTCCTTGGCTCCTTAAGAAAAACCAGCTTAATCATGTATTTATCAAATATTTACCAACAGTTTATAATATGTATGGTACTGTAAAATGGTATTACATCATAAAAGACTTCTATGACTTTCAGGAAATTATAATCAAATCAAGAAAATAAAACTAGTATGCAAGTTTCAATTGTGTAAGAGGAAGTATAGTATTAAACTTTCATTCATACAATATGCATTTATTAATTGTCTACCAAATGCCAAAGCCAAGGGCTAGAATAAAATGGTGAGTACAATACATATGATCCTTGACCTCTTGGTTCATATAATCTAGTAGAAAGGAAATCAATTAAATAAGCAATTATAATACAATGTGGTATTATGGAAAGGGAAAGATACTTGGGGAATCCAGGGAGGTTTCCTAAAGGAAGTGCTCCAGGCAGTGTAAACAGTATAGTGAAGGTCCAGAGAGATGAGAGGCTCCGCTAGCAAAAGAGCGTAAGAGAGAAAAATGCATTCAAGGAGTTGAAAGTTCAATAAGGCTGAAGGAAAGTGTGCAAACATGAGTAGCAAGAGATAAGGCTGGAGAAGTAGACAACAATTCTACATATCTTGTGTAACATGTTAAACATTCTAGATTTTATTTTGAAGGCTACGGAAAACCACTGAAGGAATTTACAAGGAAAGGTACTGGACCTAAAATTGGTTGTAAAGTAAGGAGTGGATTGCAGGGTAGAACAAGGAAACACAGAATGATCTGTGCAGTAGCCCAGTTAAAGAATTAAAGCAGACATATACAAGATGAACCTTGGAGGTAAAGATGACAGGGCTTTATGATTAATACAGACAGTGGTATGGGATGACTTCAAAGTTTCCAGCTTGAGCAATTGGGTAGATGGTGATGCCATTTACTGAAATGGAGAACATAGTGGGAGGTATAGGCAATAGCTGATGACAGCCTAGGCAAGATATGATATGCTGATAAATGGTAGAAATTTATGGTAGCACAGAAAAGGGAAGGATCCCTCTGACATTAAATTATTATAATTCAATTACAAGAGGAAGTGCTTGAATTGGGTGGGATTTGGGGAGGAGAGTTGGGGTAGTGAAAGAATGCAAGGCACATTCAAGGAATGGCACACAGTCATGACTGTTTTGAACACAGGGTTTCTTTGAGGGCACCCTGATGATAAAGTTGCAAAGGCACTTGGGATTTCAATATGGAGAGCTTTGAATGTCATGGTAAAGAGTTGAGGTTAAAATCTAGGTTTGCAGTCTAGAATTGCCACTATCAGTATGGCCTTAAACAAGTCACTTAATACTTCCTTCAATTTTCTCATTTATGAAATGAATGGATCCCACACTTTTAGACTGCATAGATCACTAAAAGTTTTTAAAGCGTCAGGCAAAAGGGTTGCTGACATCATTTTGCCAAGTATGAACATTAAAAACAACAAACAAATAAAAAGCTAACATCTATTAGTACCATCATTTCATAAAATAAAGGATAGTTCAAAACAAATGGCTAATGGACACATGAAAAAATGTTCATCATCTTTTGCCATCAGAGAGATTCAAATCAAAACCACACTGATATAACTTTAAAGACTTTTCGAAATGGATAAATTTCATTTTATGGAATGCTTACTTTGCGTTCTTTATTTTTTTCTTTCCACTGAGGATTGGTGCGAACTTCTGGCACTTGTCCAGAGACCAGAGTTTGGCAATCACTGAATTATCCTTCAGGATTCCTTCCAATGCTGACATTCTAGAATTTCTGATTCCTAGGAGTTTATTCATCAGCAGTAGGGAGCTATTGAGGGGTTTGGGGAAGTGAAATGATACTATCAAAGCTACGTTTTAGGAAGTTATTATGGGAGGTCTTGGAAGAGGAAAAGTAAGCAGTCCAATCATATGGCTAACACTAATGTCAAGGCATGAGCTGACAAAAGGACAAACTAGGGTACTGACAATGGCAATGGGAAAATACAACATGTCCAGTGCCCCAGATTCTAGTAGAGCTGACAATATGCTATGTGAGACCTTAATTGGAAGGTTTGGCTTCTTCAGCCAAAGCCTTGTCTTACCTCAGAAGGTTCATTGTACCATCTTCTTGTCTAGAATACTCTTCAGGAAGTTGACTTAAAAAAAACACATTTTTTCTGGCTCAACACATTTAAACCATAATTTAGAATGCCTATGGGAGGAAGATAGTATATTATTCATAGTGTATTGAAGAAATCAAGGAATCAATTGCTTGAATGGGTGAATCATGCAGAGGAAGCATATGCTAATGAGTTGCTTAAAAAATCAGTGCTTGGAGAGGTCACAAATAAAAACCAGTCCTATCATGCCATAAAATCAAAGCCATAGGACTCAAACAGAAAATCAGAGAAAATAGCCCTTTTTATATCCTGAGCTATTTTTGCCCCATCCGTCCCCAAAGAAAATTATAAAATAGAAAGAGTGGGTCATCATGTGAAATTTGATTGAAAAGCTCTTGTTCTCAAACATTATTGAGTTAAATTCCCATAACTGTGCACTTTGTGGGATTTGTAGATCGAGGTTTTAGAGGGAAAAAAGTGTTTTAATACCACATGATATTCAACAGATATTGCTTTGTTTTAGTTTATCTTGTTCAAAGAAGAAAACCATAGAATCACTGTAAACATTGCAAAGCTTATAGACCTAGAAGGTGCTGGGGTCTAAGTGTCAAAACTTGGAATTAGGATTCCTAACTAGGTGACCATTTGGAACCTCTGTCCTTTAATTTTGATGAGCCTGGTGCAAAGTTTTCAAACCAGAATGCTGTGGACCACTTCACATCACAAAATGGGTTACACATGATATTGATCTCAGCCCTCAGGTAGTCAGAGCCTCCTTCATCTACTCTAGTTTGCTGGACACATATTTATCATTTTCAATACGCACCATAGCATGAGAAATTTGGCAGCCTTTATGGAGAACTGAGATGGGGCCTAGAAGTTAGTTAACTCTTGTATTATGCTGGCACTTCCCACATGGTGGTCTATGAGAGTAGTAATAAGCCTAGTTCACACTTACATGGTGTTTGTCATTGTGCCAGGCAGTGCTATAAGTATGCTTTAATCGACCTAATCCCATAATGACCCTATGAAGTAGTGACTATTAATATTCTTATTTTACAGATGCAAGAAAATGGAGATGTTGAGGTTAAGGTCACTGAGTAATGGGCAAAGCTAGGATTCCAATCCAGGATGTTTGGTTCCAGAATCCTCATTTCGACTGCCTTTTATACAAACATTTAAAGGAAAGTCTCTGGTAGGAGGCCACTGGTCTAGCACTAGGGATTGGCAGATAAAGGCTGAAGGCCCAAAGCAGGGACCAATAAATTGTCAGTCCAGAAATATATTAAGGATTAGAACTGGTTGTCACAAGAGTTTTAGTTCCAAAATGAAGGCCAAAAACAGGGAACCTCAGGAAACCAAAAGGAGAGTCCAAAATGAAGACTAAAGTTGCCAGATGAAACCAGAATCAAGCTAATGAAGAGCAACATGTTTATGAATGGTAGAAGGGCAGATAGTTTTCATGGAAATTTTTAAACCAAAGAATACCTTCAGTAGAGGTTCTCAACTGGGGCAATGTTGCCCCCCAGAGGACAATTGGCACGTCTGAAGATTGTTTGGTTTGCATAGCTTGAAGGTGGGGTGTATGATATTGACATTCAGCGAGTAAAAGCCAGGGATGCTACTAAATATCCTGTAATATATAGGAAAACTTCTTACCTCAACTAAGAATTACCCAGCCCAAAATGTTAAGGGTGTCATTATTGAGAAACTCTAGCCTAGTGATTTCGATTTGACCAGGCAGCCCCTATAGACAGTGTTGGCCAAGGATGATGATGATGATGATGTTGATACTGCTGCTTCTGCTGCTGCTGCTGCTGCTGCTAATGATGAAACATAAGTTAAGACACCACAACAAAATAATAAAAGCAGAAAATACCATTTTTGAGTGTCTACTAGACATAGTGAAAAGCTCTTAATTATATTATATTGCTTAATCCTCAAAGCAAACCTATGAAATAATCGCTATTATTAGTTCAACTTTATGTATGTGGAAAATGAGGCTCAGGGAAGTTAAGTGCCTTGCCCAGGATCACATAACTTGTAAATGACCCAGTCATGATTCATATCCAAGTCTGTCTGGCCCCAGACACTATTATACTATACACTCTACACCATATGTACAATTGGCTAAAAGTTAACACTTGACCTAAGGGTCAAGAGCCAGAACTGGACATAAGATAAACCCTTTTCAGGTACTGCAGAGAGGGGTGCTTTGAAAAGTTTAAGGAAAAAAAAAAACAAGCAGGTGTGTATGCCACATTCACATTCCTTCTGGAGTTGGCAGCCAACCTTCTTTCTCACCAAGGACAACCTATGTATTATCTCTGCTAAAAGTAAAAAAGGCCATTTAAAATTGCCCCTTTCAATGATTCTACCTGGACAAAAATAGCTACATTTACTACCCTTTTTGATGCTAAATTATTACACAATGAAGTCTTTTTAAAAAAAAAAAAATGCTTTTAAACTAGAGTAGGTCTTCCTTACACTTGAGCTGCTTATACCCAGAAGCCAGGCTGTATCTTGGAAATACAACAGCCCCATTCAGTCAAAGCCAGGTCTACTCCAGTCAGCTTGTGATGCTAATTTTAGTCCTATCCCCTAAAACCAGCATGACAAAGGTCTGACATTCTTTTTAAAGACCTTTCACGTCAGATTCTATTTTCCTGCTGTCACAAATTAAAGCCTCAGTCAGCACAACATCTACTTTCTCATTTGGCAGAAAGCTCTGGTGACAATGGAAATAAAGGCACTTTTTTTTTCTGACAGATTTTTGAGCTTATTCATAAGCAGAGCTTTTGTTTCTTTATGGCTTATACTAGTACAAAGAAGTGAATATCTGAGTACTCCAGTAGTTTTATTTTTATAACCAAAAAAAATCACTGTTCATAGAAATCAAAAGTGAAATACCTGGAGTGCATTGTGTGTTTAGAGACCTCAATATTATTCAAATTATTTCACCTCCTTTTATTTTCCTGGGACATGGAATCATTGACACCTGGGTTACGGGAGTTATTAAACTGCATTTTCTAAAAACAATCAGAGTTTATTAGGCTTACATGAGAGGCAGCTTGTTCAAAAGAATTTTTGGCTTCATACTCAGTGGTTTCTGCTTAAAATAAAGCTGTGTGTGTGTGTGTGTGTGCGTGTGCGCATACACGCGTGCACATGTGAACACACACGTGTGTAAGTGTTTTAACTTTATAATACTTCATACTTAAGTGATGGAGAACTTAAGAAAAGATGAATGTAGGCTTGAGAGATGTCACAGTTATTAGGTACACTCCTTGCCTTGATGGTCCAGATAATAACTTCCTATCTGGAGCTTGTCACAAAAGAGACAACATTATGCCCTAAGCTTCAATTGCCTTATTATAAAGTTGGTGTGATTTTCATATTGCTCCCTAGAGTAGAAATACAGACAAACAGCCTAAGTCTATTCCTGTGTTTATGCCATGAATAGCATATACCAGTAGTATGTTCTCTGACTTGAGGGTTAGGGGAGTAGGCAAAGTAAATTTCTAACTACCTCCTGAGGATAAATTCTGTGATATATTCCAGGGCATGAAAAGGAGATGATAAATCTGAAGGAACAAGGAACAACATAGTGTTTAGTAAATAGCATGAAATGCCATGATCATGCTCAGAACAAGAAGATTCTAATTGGAAAATATTGATTTGAAGTCCATTTCACATATGCTATAAAGTCTTTGAAATAAAAAAAACTTTGAGAGAACTAGATAGATATTTACTTTTCTTCTTAAAAATATTAAAGTATCAGGAAACTTGGAAATATTACCAAGTCCCAGAGGGGCTTCATGTTAAAAAGAGCTCATCTAAAAAAAAAAAAAATCTCATCTATGTGATATAGAAGTACATTATAAGTTATATATATATACACACACACAGATATATGAAAATCTTGCACTTAACTAACATAAAATAACGATTGTCATTACATCAACTAATCTCTCTGGTGATCATTCACACAGTAAACTTCTCTAGTATACTTGTTTGTTCATATTGTTTTTGGAAAATAAGAGTAGAAAGTAGATAATTGAGTATCTGGTAAGTGATTTTTTTAAAGATTTTATTTACTTATTAGAGAGAGAGAGACAGCATGAGAGGGGAGGGGGTCAGAGGGAGAAGCAGACTTCCCACCAAGCAGGGAGCCCTATGTGGGACTCCAGGATCATGACCTGAGCCAAAGGCAGTTGCTTAACCAACTGAGTTATCCAGGTGCCCCTGGTAAGTGATTTTTAAATGGAGCTGGATAAAAGACATTGACTTCTTATATCCATTTAATAATTTATAAATTATTCTCCAGAATTAAATGTGAGTCTCTAGACAGATCACTCACCTTGAAATTATAAAATAAATGAAACCTAGTTCTCATTTTTATATTTACTGAGAGGTTATAGCTTATAAATCTTTGGTATATGGGACAGTAAATAAGATATTCAGTTTTCCAAAGTTTGATGAAGCAAGACAATCAATTTTACTTCTAGAAGAAAGCCACCTTTGAGAATTATAGAGATTTGTACCAAGACATATCCACTTCTACAATTTTCAGATTTATATTTCACTGCATTCTATTTAAGTTCAGTGCCAATCATAGGTAAAATTGTAAGGTATGTGAAGACTGTCTTTGAAAGCTTGCTTCACACTTTTCCCTTGTCCAAGCATCCAGGGCTTTCGGGATATCCTGCTTTCTCCTTCAACAAAACTATTCTGGAGAGCAGAGAGGACAGTGTATATGTACAGGACAGTAGAAGAATCTCAGCTTCAGATAATACTTTCCCTACTCACTGCAACTCTTTAGTAAATTCAAGTATATTTGTCCCATGAGTGGACTGTACTGGATTAAATTGCTGATGTTAGAATTTCAGAACAGGTGACCAATGTGAGGAGTGGGAGGTTTGAGTTTCTGTTCCAGTCCCAAATAATAATAACAACTGACATATATGGGGTGATTACTATATGGAAGTTGTATAAAAATAGTGGTAATGGGGTAAATCTTTTCAAATCAATTCTATATGTTATAAATATTTGCAATACAGTTTTCTAATTAGCTATTTTCCATTTTAAAGACATCAAAGAAAAAAGATAAGACTCCAAAGAACATATTACCTACACATAAAGCTAGCCTTGTCTTGTTTGATGGAAAGTCAGAAATTCACTAGTTCTGTTTAATGATTTTCTGAAGATAAATAGGCCTTCCAACAACTATGACTCTTCAGCTTAGCTACCTGACCAATCTTCCTATTTTAGAGGATTCCTCATTTTTTTCAACACAGTAGCTATGTCAGATCTCTTGCCTCAGTTTCAGTACACAGCCAATTGCTATACTTTCTTGTTTTTCTTCAAGATAAAACATGATATATGAGACCTTGGAAAGACAGAAATGAAGTCTTCCTTATTATGGAGTAGGAATTTTCAAAACGTACCCAACAAAGCAATACAGTGTCAAACCAAATTTCCCGGACCTCTTGACAGAAAAGTTCAATTTAATTACAATATTTTTTTTCTTGTTTCTTTTAAATTAAATCAATAAATGGTCTGTTGTGCTTTAATTGAGATTAATAAATAAGAAACATGTTTAATCTTATTACAGAATTGATATTTTTAACCTTTTGTCCCAGAAAGTTATATTCTGTCTGTTTTGACCATTAGTTCAGTTTCATAAATAAAGCTGGCTTGTCTGGTTCATTGATGGTTAGAACAGAATGGACTGAGTCTCCTCTAAGATTGTATTTCTCATCCCATTCTACTCTACCCTATGAAGCTAGTCAGTGATCTTTCCTTCTTCTCAAAAAAAGCCTTTAGGGACAATTGTACTGGATGTGGCTAAAAACATCAGCAGGATTTCCTTGTGAAAAATTGTAAAGAAAATTTATACAGAAAAATCACAGGTAATGATGGAAAAGAAAAAGATCATATAATTAAAAATATTTGTGATAAACTATATGCCTCTCTAAGAAATTACTGAATTATGTTCTTTGCCTGCAAGATGAAAAGAATGATTCTTAACATTTGCTACATGGTTGGTGGGAGATCTATAAGGTTATATGATAAAAACTGTTAGTTTATACATAAAACAGTAAAATAATATCTTATTTACAGGTTAGTTGGAGACTAAAGCTTAATTTAAAATACTAGGTGATTAAGGGTTAATTCAGGTAATTTTAGAGGTGATTTCTCTTTTTTGTCTTTCTTTGTTTTCACTGGAAATATCTGGATAAATGAGAGGGTAGGTAAACAATCATTCAAATTGAAAAAATCCTGTATAATTACCTTCAAAAACAATCCTTAGTAAATGATAATAGAAAGCACACAAGGAGTGAATGTGCCAGCATGTAAGAAGGAATTAGAGTGACAGTTGCTGAAGCAGGGGCATTCTTATAATATAGTCTTTATCTAGGTTGGGAAAGAGTAAGGGATAGTAAGCATGTATTTATAAGCACTTATAAGAATGGGGTTATAATCTAAATACAATATATGAACATGTACAAATTCTTCTGAGTATAAGCAAGTCTATATTGAAGTGTCTGGCTACCAAGTGTAGATCTGCCACATGCCTGGATTTCTCCATCCCAGTCAGTTACTTTGTTAAGAAAAGAGATAGATGTAATTAAATAAAAGTCATTTATTCATTCAGCAATAATTTGTTGAATGCATATTATATGTCATGTAGTAACTATATTAGCCACTGGGAATATATGAGTGAATAAAACAGACAAAAATCTATGCTCCCATTCTAGTGACAGAAGACAGACAATAAACAATAAGCAAAACTAGTAAGTACATTTCATAGAATGTTAGAAAGTGATAAATAATATGTAAAAGAGAAAAACCTAGATCAAGGTAAGGTAAATAGTGTAGGGAGGTGGGAATGAAGTAGAGGCAAGCTGTATACTAAACACGCAGGTCAGGATAGGCCTCCCTGAGAAGGTGATATTGAATCAGACCCGAACAAGATAAGGAAGTGAAACATGCAGACAACAGGGTGGAAAAACCTAAGGGGCAGAGGAAACACCCCAGGGGGCTGAGGTGTACTCTGTGTGTTCAAGGAATAGCAAAGCAGCCAGTGTGGCTGAGTGAAGGGAATGAAATAAGAGATGAAATCACAGAGGTGTTAGGATACCAGATGTATATGATATAGTCTTATGAGCCCTTATAAGGATCTGTTTTTATTCTTAGGAAAGCTTAGATACTAGAAATATTTTGAATTTAGAGACAAGATAACTCCCTTTCGGATCTGTTGTATTCTTAGAGGAGAAAGAGTCAAGGATGGCTTGAAGATTTCTGATCTGGCTAATGGGAAGGATGAAGTTCCCATCAATCGAGATGGGAAAAATTACAGGTTTTGGGGACATACCAGGAATTCAGTTTTGGAAAAGTTTTATTTGAGATTTTTATTAGACTTCCATATACAGACGTGGAGTTGGCAATTGGACAAATAGAGATATTAAATTGAGAGTATTAAGCATATAGAAATTACTTAAAGGACTTAGTATACACAGAAAAGAAAGGCAAATCCAAGTGTTAAGCCTGAGGCACTGTAATGGAGGGTATAGGGGTACACCTCTCCCCCACCATGCTGGTTATATCTGTTTTGGGGGTGAGGTTAGAGGGGGAGAGAGTGTTAGGGGTAGTGTACTCTGGCACTGAGGAGTTTATGTTAGTGTCACTGTTTAGAATTACTGACACATGATGATAATAAAATACCAACTAAACGATGGACTTCTAATTGGTTATATGTCTGTACAGACAATGCATTCCTTTATTGCCCATACCTAGAGTGGACTGCTTCCACACTTAGTATGCCACCGAATATGGCTCCTGTACACTCTACTTTAAAACCTGAAATAAATAAAGGGTGCTTTGGTGGGTGCTCAGTTGGTTAAGCAACTGCCTTCAGCTCAGGTCATGATCCTAGGGTCCTGGGATTGAGCCCCAAGTCAGGCTACTTGCTCAGCAGAAAGCCTGCTTCTCCCTTTCCCACTCCTCCTGCTTGTGCTGGCTCTCTCATTCTCTCTCTCTCTCTCTCTGACAAATAAAAAAAAAATCTTTGAAAAATAAAAATAAAATAATAATAAAACCTGAAGTAATTAAGCAACCACACTTTTGCTATAGGGGTAGTCTCCACCAGTTTTGCATCTGGTTGCTCTCTACCTTTGTTTCTCTTAGTTCTAATTAGAAGCCTATCTAACTAGGTTTAACTTTGAACTTTTGAACACGCACATGGTTTCTGAGATGACATATCTGCCTTATGCCAAGCCTGGCTTAAGCATAACACTGGATTATAATTTTAAAAATTAGGGTTTTTAGTATTTTTCTATTTTGGGATGCATGCACCCCTATGTTTATAGTAGCATTATTTACAATAACCAAATTATGGAAGCTGCTCAAGTGGCCATCAATACATAAATGGATAAAGAAGATGTGGTATACACACACACACACACACACACACACACACACACACACACACTGGAATATTATTAGCAATAAAAAATAATGAAATCTGGCCATTTGCAACAACATGGATGGAGATAGAGAGTATAATGCAAGGTGAAATGAGCCAGCCATAGAAAGACAAATATCATATAATTTCACTCACATGTTGAATTTAAGAAAAGAAAAATAAACAAGCAAAGGAAAAAGAGAGAGACAAACCAAGAAAACTGCATTAACTACAGAGAACGAACTGATGGCTACCAGAAGGGAGGAGGTGAAGGGATGGATTAAATAGGTGATTGGGATTAAGGAGTACCCTTGTCATGATGAGCAATGGGTGACATATGGAATTAATGAATTACTATATTATACACTTGAAACTAATATAACATTATTTGGTAAATACACTAGAAATTTAAAATAAATAAATATATAAATATGGGTTTTAAAAAATGAAAAATAAAAATTATGGCTTTTGATTTTTCTTTTTAAAATTTAAATTCAATTAGCCAACATACAATACATCATCAGTTTTTGGTATAGTGTTCAATGATTTGTTAGCTGTGAAACACACAGTGCTCATCACATCACATGCCCTCCCTAATGCCCTTTACCCAGTTACCCCATCTTCCCACCCACTTCCCCTTTCCACAACCCTGTTTGTTTCCCAGAACCAAGAGTCTCTCATGGTTTGTCTCCCTCTCTGATTTCCTCTCATTCAGGATCAGCACATGATCCTCTGTGCTATTGCTTATATTCCACAGATGAACTAAACCATATAATAATTGTCTTTCTCTGATTGACTTATTTCACTTAGCATAATACCTTCCAGTTCCATCCACGTCAATGTAAATGGTGGGTATTCATCCTTTCTGATGGCTGAGTAATTTTCCATTGTATATATGAACCACATCTTCATCCATCCATCTTTTGAAGGACATTTCAGCTCCTTCCACAGTGTGTCTATTGTGAACATTGCTGCTATGAACACTGGAGTACATGTGCCCCTTATTTTCACTACATCTGTATCTTTGGGGTAACTACCCAGTAGTGCAATTGCTGGGTCATAGGGTAGCTCTACTTTTAACTTTTTTTTTTAAAGATTTTATTTATTTATCTGACAGAGAGAGAGAGAGAGATCACAAGCAGGTGGTGAGGCAGGCAGAGAGAGAGGGGGAAGCAGGCTCCCCGCCAAGCAGAGAGCCCGATGTGGGGCCTGATCCCAGGACCCTGAGATCATGACCTGAGCTAAAAGCAGAGGCTTTAACCCACTGAGCCACCCAGGCGCCCCTACTTTTAACTTCTTGAGAGAACCTCCATACTGTTTTCCAGTATGGCTGTACCAGCTTGCATTCCCACTAGCTTGCATGCACCAACACTAGTGTAAGAGGATTCCCCTTTCTCCACATCTTCGCCAAAATTTGTTGTTCCCTATCTTGCTAATTTTAGCCATTCTAACTGGTGTCCTTACACCAGACATCTCATTGTAATTTTGATTTGTATTTCTCTGATGATAAGTGATGTGGAGCATGTTTTCATGTGTTTGTTGGCCATCTGTAAGTCTTCTTTGGAGAAGTGTCTGTTCATGTCTTCTGCCCATTTCTTGACTGAATTATTTGTTTTTTTGAGTGTTGAGTTTGATAAATTCTTTATAGATCTTGGATATCAGTCCTTATCTGTAATGTCATTTGCAAATACCTTCTTCCATTCCATAGGTTGCCTTTTAAGTTTTATTGACTGTTTCCCTTGCCATGCAGAAGCTTTTTATCTTGATGAAGTCCCAAAAGTTCATTTTTGCTTTTGCTTCCCTTGCCTTTAGAGAAGTGTTTTATAAGAAGCTGCTGCAGCCAAGGTCAAAGAGGTTGCTGCTTGTGTTCTCCTCTAGGATTTTGATGGATTCCTGTCTCATATTTAGGTCTTCCATCTATTTTGAGTTTACCTTTGTGTATAGTATAAGAGAGTGGTACAGTGTCATTCTTCTGCATGTGGTTGCCCAATTTTCCCAGCACCATTCATTGAAGAGACTTTTTTCCACTGGATATACTTTCCTGCTTTGTCAAAGATTAGTTCACCATAGAGTTGAGAATCCATTTTAGGGCTCTCTATTCTGTTCTATTGATCTATGTCTGTTTTTGTGCCAGTACCATGCTGTCTTGATGATCACAGCTTTGTAATATAGCTTGAAGTCAGGCATTGTGATGCCCTGGCTTTGATTTTCTTTTTCAACATTCCCTTAGCTATTCGGTGTCTTTTCTGGTTCCATACAAATTTTAGGATTGTTTGTTTCAGCTCTGTGAAAAATGTTGATGGTTATCTTGATAGGGATTGCATCAAATGTGTATATTGTTCTTGGCAGCATAGACATTTTAACAATGTTTTTTCTTCCAATCCACAAGCATGGAATGTTTTTCCATCTCTTTGTGTCCTCAATTTCTTTCATAAGTGTTCTATAGTTTCTAGAGTACAGATCCTTTACCTCTTTTGTTAGATTTATTCCTAGTTATCTTACAGGTTTTGGTGCAATTGTAAATGGGATTGATTCCTTAATTTCTCTTTCTTCAGTCACATTGATGTATAGAAACACAACTGATTTCTGTGCATTGATTTTGTATCCTGCCACATTGCTGAATTGCTGGGCTTTTGGTTTTTTAAATGACCTTACATTTTGATGTTTTTCTTTAAAATGTTTTCCCTTTATCCTTTTTTTATTTTTATTTTTTTTCATGGAGTCTGCTTCTCATTCTCTCTCCCTCAGCTGCTCCCTGTGCTTTCACTCTCTCTCTCTCTAAAATAAATAAATAAAATCTTTTAGTGTTGGGGAGGATGTAGAGAAAAAGGTATCCTCATGTACTTTTGATGGGAATGCAAATAGATGTAGCCACTGTGGAAAACAGTATGAGGTTTCTCAAAAAATTAAAAACAAAACCACCATATTATCCAGTAATTCCACTACTGGGTATTTATCCAATAAAAATGAAAACAGTAGTTCAAAAAGACATATGTACCATTATGTTTATCACAGCATTATTTACAATAGCCAAGATATGGAAGCAACCCAAGTGTTCATTAAAAGATGAATGGATAAAGAAGATGGGCTATATGTATACTATGAAGTATTATATAGCCATAAAAAAGGAATGAAATCTTGTCATTTGCAACAATATGGATGGATGTAGAGTATATAATGTTAAGTGAAATAAATCAGTCATGGAATGACAAATACCATATGATTTCACTCATCACTCATATGTTGAATTTAAGAAACAAAATAAATGAACAAGGAAAAAAGAGACAAACAAAAACCAGACTCTTCAGAGAACAAATTAGGGGTTGCCAGAGGGGACTGGGTTGGGGTAATGGGTCAACTAGATAAAGGGGATTAAAAGTACACTTAGCTTGATGAGCACAGAGGCAGTTACATTAAAAAATGAAACATTCTGCTATTGAAACAAACACATCTGGCCTACAGGCTGCCAGTTTGTAATTAGTGGTCTAAACTAAGGTGTTAGGAATGGAAAGGAGAAAATACACGGAAAAGGTAGAATTAACAAGCTGTGAAAGCATTTGATGTATGATGAGAAGGAAAAAATTGCATCAAAAATAGAGATTAGGTAGAAGGTAATATGTGTCATTTGGATTATAAACAGGGTGTCAACAGAGTGACCGTGACACCTTTGCCAATAGGGCATCTGGAAGTGTTTATCTAGGTTTCAGGAGAGAAGTCAGAGTTAGAGATGGAGACTTTAGGAGTCATGCTGAATATGGGATGTTACCCTGAGAAGGTGTAGAACAAGAAGAGAAAAGAACCAAGAATAAAGTGTTGGGGAACAAGGCTACATGTTAGAGGTAATTAGAGAAAGAGAACACTGCATTTGCAACTAAAAAGCAGAACCAGGAAAATATAGTATTATAGAATCCAAAGCATGTGAAAATTGTTAGAAATAGCATAGTCTAAAAAGACTATCAAATTGTTTGGTACATCACAGGCATGCAATAAAGATTTACTGAATAAATAAATGATTCCTAGAAAGGATCCATAGCAGAGAAGACAAGGAAATCAGGCCACATCAGAGCCCTCTTCAGGACAAGAGCATCTCAGTAACTGGGTATCTCAATTATAACTCTGCAGTGTGTAATTGAGTGATGTTATAATTTTATAAATTTATCTGATCTGTTCGGTAAGGCTCAACAAATCTCCTGCTTGGATGACGATAATACTCTTTTGAGCTAAATGGCTCTCTGATCATGTGTATTTTCAAAGTGGGAAATGTGTGGCTTTCCACCAGCATTATAACTCAGTTGGTTTCCATCAGTTTCAATCAGGCAGTTTCAAGGTTTGTGAAGGGCTGTAGAAATTTTCTTCATACAGACATGAAATCTCTAAAGGAGAAACATTTAATCTCAACCAATAACTGTACTCATTTGGGTGTGCATTTTTATTGGCAAACATTCTTTTGTGTTAGAGCAAAAAGATGTTTCCAGAGAAAAATGAACGACATTTTTTTCCACCCATGGTTTCTGCTATTGTGTAGTGAGACCAGAATTCTCAATGTAAAAGTTTTGGTAGAACAGGCAACATTAATGTGTTCTTTCCAGGGAATCCTCTATTTTCAGCCTTTCAACAAACTCTATCCTTTCTGGTCCCAACTCAAAAGTAATATTCCCAAAACAGCACAACATTTATTAAAAATGGATTCAGCTATTTGAGGTAGTCGACTGGAACGATGTTCATCTAAGTTTTTATATACAGTAAATATGGGTTTTATATGTATGTGTCTGTTCTCTCACATGCCTGGATACTTCAGACATTCATTTAAAATCTCTGTCCTGGTTCAATGCCATGGCTTTCTTTTCTAAGTTTGAAATAATTAGGTCAG
>CM052801.1:66183926-66205185 GCA_028533885.1 Nasua narica | reverse complement strand
CCAAATATTAGGACTTTTTAAGTTATCTTACTATTGCTATCATTTCTAATTTAATTTCACTGTGTTCAGATAATATATTTGTAATATTTCAAGTTTTCAAATTTATTGGGACATATTTTGTGGCATATATCTATTTACTTCCCTTTATATATGTATTTATTTTACTGTCTCTACAGTTAATGTACTTACTGATATGCTTAAGTCTATGCCTTCCATTTGATATATATTTTCTATTTGTCTCGTCTGGTTTTTGTTCTGTTCCTCCTTTCATGCCTTCTTGTATGAGAGGAGATTAATCAAATATTTTTTAGTAGGATATTTTAATTTCTTTTTAGTCATTCACTATATTTCTGTACATTTATTTTAGGTGGGTATTTGGAGATTATAGCATATGTCTATATTTTATCCCAGTATACTTAAAATTAATTTTCTACTTCTTACAAAATGAGAACGTGGCAACAGTATATTTTTATTTATCTACCCTTGCCCTTTGTGGACAATTTTATATATATAATATATATAATTTATATTATATATATAAAATTTATATTATATATATTTATATAAAAATATATATATTATATATTTTTATTTTATAGACCCATCATGACCTAATACAATGTTATAATATTTAAAATTTAAAAGATAATAGGAGACAACTTCAAGTAAGTATATAGGCAGCATCAAAAAGGGACAGCTCATAAACTGAAAGCTAGAGGGGAAATAGAAAAGCTGTGAAAGACAGACACAAGAACTAAAAATTGATAGTCTACTGTGACCATGTTGTGTTAAGCAAAACTCTAAGATCACTGCAACATAGCACAGCAATTGCTTTTCTTAATGACATTGCATGTAAAAAATGTTAAATATTAATATTAGTCAGCAAATAAAGTTTCCAAAGGCAGGTAAGTATAAAATTATATTTAGAAAGCTTTTAACTCCAAAGCTTTATCTGGCAAATTCAGTTACATGGGTATATGTATTCCTTGATAATTCAAGATAATTCACTAGTAACTATTGTCCACAAACATGCACAAACCTTGTGTGCATGTTTATGTATGCATATTTAGATAGAAACAATATGTGTGGGTAGTTCATTTGTGTGACATTGTTCATAAGGAAATTGGGCAATGGAGTTATCAGTTCGAGTGTTTCTTCTGCTGATGGTGGTTGGGGGTAAGTGACCTCTTTTATACAGCATTTGAACATTCTTTCTACAAAATAACCATCTGAACCTTAGTTTATTCCAGTAATACCTGAGAAGAATGTGAAACAAAAGCATTATTTCAGGTTAGGACAAGACAACTTGCGAAGAATGGGCAAGAACACGACACTAGAAAATGTAATCCACAATTCAGCTGAAGCAATGAGGTGCATCCAGTTCTCTTTTATTGGAAGTGTACATCATCTCATTTAGTATCTAGAGATTTTAGGAAGTCAGTTAAAGATGACTATGAATTATATGTTATAGCAATAGTGTTAATGGCTCAAAGTAGTTCCATTATGGAAAAAGACCTTTAATTTCTAACTCTAAGTGCTACTATTAGATAACTTATGTCCTTCCATTGTTCCCTCAGACATGCTACTCTTTGTTCTTTGTTGGGAAATCTATTTGGATATGGAAATAGTTAGCATGACATTTGCTGAAATTGTATAGCATCATACGTGAGGAAGGCTCAGGAATTAGTAAGAAATCTTTGAATTTTTATGAGTATTTTCAGGACTTTAAGAATTGTACAGATGCTCTCAGAACTTTATATATACATGGTAAATAGTTAAGGTAAAATGCAACTTAGGACCTTTGTTTCCCCTCACTCATATGCCAAATATATTTTTCCTAGATTCAGACCATAGTTTAGTATCAATTGAATGAACAAAAAGTATAAAATAATGAAAAATTAAGATTGTGAGAGAGACCAACATGTCCACCAACTATTTGACTTTGGAGTGTGTGTTCATACAAATATTTTAATATTGTCAGAATCATGCAGCAGGCATTCTAAAAGTTTACCATAACGTTTTTCAAGTTTCCATTCTGACCCAGTATCTAATCAATTCTGGGAACAGAATGGCTAAATTTTCTCTTTTTGCTGCCTTTCAAACTATGGTGGACTGCCTTGGGTCAAACCTCCCCTGGAAGAAGGTTTCAGAAATCTTGCTTGGAACTTGTAAAAGTTAAGTAAGTCATGATGTGGGATTTTAACAAATAAAATAATTAAGTGGTGCTATACACATTCCCAATCAATGAACTTGGAGCCCAGGAGATTAGAAATGATGTTAGAGCCCAGAATTATTTCAGCAGTACATTAGGACTTGGTTCTTTTCATCTTGTAGCTCCATTTCTTCTCCTGGAAGAAAGCAGAGTAAGATTAGTGTTAAAAGATCTGTGGATTAACCTTTGTAGGAACATTTGCTTAGAGTCAGGTAGCTAAGCTCCTGGAGAGGTGCATCTCACTGTTACACTTTTTTTCATAATTTGTTTATTCTTCTACATTATGCAAGGGACAACTAGAGGTATTTGCCAGTGATATTACATTATAATTGGCTATTCTTTTTTAAAAAATGGCATTTAATAACTTCCTGGAATTATCTCCCTCAAAAACCTCAATTACCTTGCTTTTGCAATGGTTTTTTACAGATTTTGTTCAGGACTTGTGAAGGCAGCTGATTTAGTATGTGGTTTAATAACATAAATGCTTTATTATACATCAAATTTTAGGTAAATGCATGCATGATGTGAAAGAGTAGGGGAGTAGAGGGATGGGAAGATCCAGATCCCACCAAACATTCACATTTTCAATGCTATGCTTTTCACTAAAGAAAGGTTGCTTTAGAAAACACTTTAGCAGTGCATAAACCTTTGTTCTTAAGGCTTCAACAAGGATTATGTAACAATTCATTTCCAGATGGGGATTTGGGCTTAAGTAAATTCTAATCAAAACCTATATGGGGCATTGTTCCTTCCTTTATCTAAAATGCCCTGTTAACTAGTTTTCTGAATACATTGAATTATAATCTTATATGGATTACATCTCTTTGAAAGCTTTCAGAAACCAAATTAGATCTTAGGTGATGAATAAAGTAAATGCCACAACAAATATATTTAACTGTGGCAAAGTGGACTGTTACCTTTGATGCTGGTGTCTCCTTTAGTGGCTTCTTCTAGGGCCAGGATCTACAGAATTTGCTCTTATTTACTTGAAAAAAATCACTAATATTGATGATACTTGGGAGTGACCTTATTTTCTAGTGAATCTTGATATTTCCAAGGATGATGATTAGTTTGACACACTCTGGGCTTTGAGAAAGGTTCTCTGTTTTCTATGTATTCATACGAATATTTAAGTTGATGAGGAGAACAGAGAAGACCAAAGAGGCTCAACTAGACTGTTTCAGGTCACAGTGCAAGTTATAGGCAGTTGGATTTTTGTCACCCTGGTGTTGTCTTCTGACTTACTAGGTCATTCACCATTTTCTCCCTTCTATTATTTTATATACCCCACCTCATTCCCCGAAAGGCAGAATCCAGCTTATGAAAATACATAAAATATATGGAAATGGGGGAAAAGGAAATTAAGAGTGAATGAGTGAAGATGAAGCCAGGTTAAGTTCAGTAAGCAAATGCAAGCCATGCACTGCTGTATGATTCAACTGTAGGTACAGAAAAACCTCTTTTAATATAGCCTGATGCAATTGGGGTCAGCATAGGGTAAGCTGGTGGGGATGGAGCACTAAAGTATCCGATGTTTGTAACATGTCAGTGGCCATCTTAGTCTAATTCTCTAGGGAGCAGTGTCAGTTTCTCTGGAAAAGAAAAGGAAAAAAATGGGAAGCAGAAATACTGCATTTTTTTTTAAACCGTCGGGTGAATATATTTGTTGGAACAAAAAGAATTTAATAGAAGACAGGCAACAAATGAAATTTTCTTCCCTCCCTTTGAATCTCCTCAGAGTTATGTAGCTCTTTTATTAAGAGATTGTTGACCTTGGGTGCTTGGGTGGCTCAGTTGTTAAGCATCTGCCTTCAGCTCAGGTCATGATCCCAGGGTCCTGGGTTCGAGTTCCGCATCGGGCTCCCGGCTCAGCGGGGAGCCTGCTTCTCCCTCTCCTGCTCCTCCAATTGTGTTCCCACTCTCGCTGTGTCTCTGTCAAATAAATAAAATCTTTTTTTTTTTTTTAAAGAAGCTGTTGACTTGTTGAAAATGGCTAGTGACCAAAATGACAGTTGGAATCTGAACCAAAAGTATATGTGCTTTCATTTACTTGTAGAAATAGACGGTCTCAATGATAAATGTCAGTCCTTAATCCAGAGTATTCCTTATTCTGTGAAGCTTTGGCCAGGTAGAGCAGCCTGGAGCATTAAACAGAAAATAACTTGACCTCAGATGCTGAGCCCTTATACTCTGCCAGAATATGGTGATGTTTTCTTATCCTCTGCGGTTGGCCTTAAAGTCAGGCAAAAGCAATTTTGAACAGTTTTCCAGATACCTTTGAAACCCCAGAGCACTGGGTGTTATAAGAAACTAATGAATCGTTGAACTCGACATCAAAAACTAATGATGTACTATATGTTGGCTAACTGAACATAATAAAAAAATTTAAAAAGAAACCTCAGGGCCTTTGGACTTCATATTTCCTCAGCCTGGAATGCTCTTCCACTGTATACCTATGTGGGCAGCTCCCTTACATTTTTAAGTCTTTACTTATATGTCATCTTTTCAGTGAGGTTTTATTTGACCACCCCATTTAAAACCATATCCCCCTTCTTCAGTACAACCTTGCTTAATTTTGGTGGGAGAAACTTAGCATCTTCTAATATAAGATATAATTTACTTTCTTATTTTTTTATTATCTGCCTTTTTTCACTAGAATATAAGAACCACGTGGGCATATAATTTTATTTGCTTTATTTTAAAAATTGAGGTGAAATTCACATAACATAAAACTAACCATATTAAAGTGCAAAATTCGGTGGCCACTAGAACAATGACAATTTCAGTGCAACCATTACATCTATCTAGTTCTAAAACAATTTTTTATCCTCTCAAAAGGAAATCTTGTATCCATTAAGCAGTCACTTGCCATCCTCTCTCCCTAACCCCTTGCAACCACTAATTTGCTTTCTGTTGCATATCCATTTCTGACTGTATGCTATTTTATGAGTCTGGTGAAAAACAGACGAAACTAATGCTCGAAAAATTGGCCTGGTACAATAACAAGGGTATTAAAAAATAAATATATCTGGTGATGGGCCATCATAGAAAAATCAGCTTATTAATCAAAGGAAAAAGGCATGAAATGAATGATGGCCAGGATTGTGTACTCATTAGTTATCTGACTCTAACCAGAAAAATGAAACAAAGATATGTAGGCAATTTGGTTATAATAAAGACATCACAAAAACAGTCATTGATCAAACCAGGCAGGAAAAAAGAGAATCAGGAAATTTGAGTATTTAAATATGAAGGCTTTCCACCATAAGGAGAATTGGTTACTATATGTTACAAACACTGCTCTCTGTTGTAAAATAAGAACCTGATGAAGACAAAATCAACACAACACATAAGGAGGTAACTCATAAGAGAGAAATTCAACTTCATCCATATCAAAATGTTTGGACATGTTGTTGGTAGGCAGAGGCTAATGGGAGTGACAATGGGTAAAAACCAGAGGAGCCATTTAATGCCAGATTAAACTAATTTTTGCATTCATTGCCTAATGGCACAGTTCATCTTCTATTGTTCAGTGACTCTTGAGTCTCCCAGAACCAGATGCACTAGAAACACTGGGGAAGGGAGGAGATCATTGGTTTAAGCATTCAGTTTTAACCCATAACTCAAGGGCGAAGATATCCAGTATTTTTTTGAGATAAAAAGTACATTGTCTATAAAGCCAAATTTGAGATAACTGGATTAAAAATCAATAGAGGCTCTAATCTGGGCTTCATTAGTAATTAGCTTGGTGATTTTGGCTAGTAATTTACCCTTTTTCATCCGATGTTTTCATTTTACCTCACCTATCCCATAGTGACTTTTAAAAGTAAAAATAGGCTGTTTGTTGAAAAACTCTTTGAAAAAGAACTCAGCAAGTTATAATTTTAATATTTACAAATATCTGTATATTTAACTTGTGAAAATAAGAAAAAATATCCTATCTTCTGGGACTTAAATGTTTACTAAGGATTTAATTGCCAGCATCAAATTCTTCTATATAGTACAGTCACTAGTAGTTCAAACTGGTATTTTGATGTGGTTTGCAAATATGAAAAAGGTGCTGATTATGTTTATCCATTTTCACAGGGTTTCTACTCTTTCTGCTCTGAGCTTCTGAATTAGTTTCTCTTAGAGTCCTTAGCAGCTTTTTGTATCCCTTCAGCCCAGGCCACAATATTTTCTCCATATGTTTTATGATTTCAGAGGGACCAAAGCATTTTTAAGAATTGTAATTAATTGCAATCCACATGTGGGGAAAGGGTCTTCTTACAAGAGGTTAGTCTGGATATGTAAACATATTCCAAGTCATGAAGTATCTTTTGATCTGAGGCAGGTTAAGAAGTTTAGATATTTATTATCAAGGCATTCACAAGCCACTTAAGGGTTTCGGGCAAGGCGTGATATTATCAGGTTTGCATTTTAGAAAAATCATTCTACTTGACTTCTGGGCTAAAGGTGGGAAAGACTGGAATGAAGAGACAGTTAAGAGAAGAAAGATGATGATGATGTCTAAACTAAGGTGGTGACTGTAGGGAGGGAGAAAATAAGTGGATTTGAGAGATATTGGGAAGGTAGAATCAATAGGACTTCATGAGTGATTGGATGTGGGAGGTCAGGGAGGAAAAATAAAAAGGATAACATCTTGGTTTCTGGTACCATTCATTTAAATTAAAAACTAAACAACCAACAAACAGCCAATCCACCTTATAACCATATTTACTTGGAGAACTTTAGCTATTAAGTTTCTTTTTCTTTTCTTTCTTTTCTAAATGTTATCGGAGACAGTATGATTCAGTGAGTAGAAACACAGGTTGTAGAGTCAGATAGACCTGGGTTCAAACCCTGGTTCTATTCCGTACTCAATGTGTTATTTTAGGAAAGTTAGTTAACCTTTCTGTACCTCCCTCGGCTTCCTCATCTATAATATGAGAATAACCATAATACCTATCTCATAGGGTTCTGATGAGGGGAAAATTAGTTAATCTACACGAAGTATTTAGAACAGTACCTGACATTTAATAAGTACTCAGAAAATGTCAGAAAAAAATTGTTGTTGTTGTTGTTGTTAGTTTTAGACCAATTTTCAAGTACTACCTAAGGCTGTATTTCTTATTTTCAGTACCTCTCAAGTACCCACATTTATAATATGAATGAACATCAATGATATCTTACATCTCCATAGGCACCTTGACAATAAGATTTGGGAAGAAAGGGGACAAACAGGATGAAAAGTGTATTTTCAGTCCCCTATATAAAGTAAAAAATTATGTTTGGTGGCCGATCAACTGAGTGATTTGGGTTTGTGTTCAACAGCATTCTTTACTGAATTTAAGCAGACTTCAGTAGACTAAAGTTTCTCTGAAGTGGCTTTTCCTTTTTTTCTTCCCCCCCCTAAGAACGAAAAGCATTAATACAACTTCAGTGGCAGAAATGAAATTGAAAATAAGACAGAGCTTGTTCTGTGCGGTAGCTGCTCTTATTTCCATTTCACAGATGAGGAAACTAGAGTTTAGTGAAGTTAAGCAACTTACTAATAGTCATACAGATAGTGTTACAGTTGGGATTCAACTTAAACAGTAAGCATTTTATAATTTACTGTGTAATGAGCCCTCTTAGGTACTATATGGGAGGGAAATAAGTCGCTGATCTCTGAGGGTTTTATATTAGAGAACTATACAAGATTGTGCAGAAGCAGGGGCCACGCAATGTAGTACAGCTAGTAAGCACTTCGAAATAAAGAGAAAGAAGATGTCTCGGGTTTGTTAAGTCAGGGAAGGCTTTTTGGAGAGATGGAGCCTGAGGTCACTTTCAAAGGAAAATGTAAGAAGTAGATTTTTTAAAGTCAAAGGTAGTCAAGAGAGGGTTATTCCAAGCAGAATCGAGAATAGAGTGAAGACACAGAGTGCACTGTGCTGAAAGAATTCATGACCTGTTCATGGTAGAGAACAGCAGAATGAAGTAGAGTATGGCAGGGTAAGCTAAGCAGATAGAAGGCCTTGAATGCCAACCTCGGGGGTTTCTCTCTGCTTTAGAGTTCTTTATTGAAAAAGCAAATTTCTCCTTGTCCCACTGTTGTTATCCATCAAACAGAACATGAGATATATTGGCTTTCCAATGTGCTGCTATATATTATGTCGGTAAGGGGAAATGTGACATGATGAGTCGAGATGTCCAAAGGCAATCATAGCCATTGATGCAATATGAAACTTGACTCAAGCTGCTAGGATTTTCATGCTCACGAGCAACCCGGAGTTACCTTATTTAATATTTTAAATTATATCTTTGTTTTTTCTCCTTTCTCTAACGGGCTTCTGTTTGTTTCGGTGTTCTGCCAGGTCTAGCAGCTCCAGCTGTTGCTGTCACACTTAATAAGGCCTTCGCAGAGCTTAGATATTGTGTTGCTGCACCAACTTTCCCACAGCCCAGGAAAGGAGTTTTGAGATGAGCCGTTCTTTCTATATCAGTTGATGTTTAGTTTTCAACCTGACAAAGATCCCAGGTTGACCTGCAACTTACTCTGCTACCAGTGAGAGGGTTAAGAATCAGTAACTTAGTTCCTTCTAATGCCACAGCAAGGTCACTCACGAAGCTGGTAGCTTGTCGAATTGCATGAAATGATCCAAGCTAGCACAAAACTCCCAATGTATTAAATGTCGGTGCCTGCATTTGCAAAGTCAGGCATCCGAATTGTGCCTGGTATGAAGCATTAGGCAGTGGTTCTAGGAAATTGAGCTCAAGGGCGGGAACATCATAACTTTGGAATTATTGGCATTGACATGGTTGTTTTCACCCCTTGTGATGGGAATGTGTTCATGAAAGAAGCGAGATGATTCTAAAAAGTACCATGCAATTATGAACTATTGGAGGGTTAAAAAGTGTGCTCTCATGCTTGCTTTCTTGCTACTGATTTTTTATTCCCTATTTTACTTTTTAGTAGTCCATATGTCAGTTAAATAAAATATAAGTGGTAGTTTACTGTTTGGTGATTTAAGTGCTGCTTGTACAAAATATGCAGATGTCCTAAAATGTGTAAAATGCCAGGATATCACAAATGAGATGCACATGTAGTGGAAATAATACTGTGCACACTCATACATACACAAACACATGGGAGTCTGATCTTGCAAGACTCAGAGAATACTTGGCTGACAGTTTTAAGAAGTCATGGAAAAGAATGCAAGCAAAAAAGCCAAAGCTCACATTTCCATTGATGAAATACTACAATGGCTTATGTTCTCAAAAGTGGAAGGGAGTTGATCTGAAATATAGGGAGACATAGATAGATATGTGTGTGTATAGACATATATACATATGTCTGTATGTGTGCGTATAGATATCGATATGAATAAAAATACATATACATGTTGTATATGTGTGAGGGCGTATGAAGTTCACACTGACACAGAAGATGGCTGGGAACCATGGGAATAAGCAGTTAGTGCCAGAGCTTGCTTGGAACCCTGTCCTCCTGACTTGTGAGACCATGTTCCACACCTATGCACCATCTCTAGCTTTGCACAGAGAAATCCTTCATCTCTGGAAAATCTTTCCATCTATCTCTGCCTGAGACATCCTGATCCATCCCTCAAGGTCCAGCTCAGATGCAGCCTCATCCATGAAACCTCTCCACCTTCACCCCTGATCTCATGTCCCCTGCCCCTAGGAGAGGTGACTTCTCCTGTGGCTCTGGGATAGGGGCAGGATATCAGCTTTGGGATGTTAGAGACATTAGGACGGGAGCAAGTTGACAAAAAGGATTAGAGATTTGCACTCAGAATTTGTGCTTTGTAGTCATAACAACCACCCCTGGTGATTCTCATTATCGGACAAGTTTGGGAAATGCTGACAATCTTTTCCCCTCAATTAATAGAAGAGACAACTGAGGATCAGAGAGGGAGGAATTAAGTTGCTTGAGATCACACATTTAGTGACAGAACCAAGACTAGCATGCAAATAGCTCACTATCCCTTTAGTCCAGTTATATACCCCTTTATATTATATTGCCACAAGAGGACCAGCTACAGAATTTGTAGGGCCTAGTGTAAAGTGAAAATGCAAGTCTCCTTCTTAAAAAATTAATCAACATTTCAAGACAGGAAAAGCAGAGCATTAAACCAAGTACAGGGCCCTTCTACATACAGAGCCCTGTGCAACTGCATAGATTACAGACCTATGAAGCTGGCTCTGTTCACAGAGAATGTTGACTTTATCTTCTATGTGATAGGTTTTTCTATAAATACTTATTAGTGAATGGATCGGATTAACACCTCTCATTTGCCAGGAATCTATGAGAATGGGACAGTGGGCAAATATGTTTTGATATAAACATAGGAGAGAGGAAAAATAAGTATTGAACATGAGACATAAGGTTACCAACATTTATATTGGGATATCTGCATGAGTTTAATGTGTCAGTTGAGGTTGCTACAAGGGCTGTCCAGTATAAGCAATTCCTAAGTAACCAACACAGAGTCTAAGACTGGTAAGAACAATGAATTTCAAACACTTGAAAACTGTGACTGGGAAAGATTTTGCAGCCATATCAGGCCAGGGGGTGAGGAACAAAAGGAAAAAAATGTCTACTGGACAACTGTATATATTTAACAAAGAATGATTTGAGGTACAAAAATAAATCTTCTCAGTTTATTAAATCCAATCTGCCTGGGGAATTGTGTAGTGGAGTTCTCTTAGTAAAGCTTAGACCTAAAGAATAATCAAAGCTTTTCTGAGATGTCTGGAATTACTAGTCCTTATTCTACCATCTGACCTCTGAAAGTCACAACTGCTTTGGAATATTGTCTGGGTGGTCCATGTTCTCTCTTTTGGTCACAGATTCTTAATTTATGTTTATATTAATTTTATGTTGCTACATAACAAATAACCACAAACTTAATGGCTCTTAAGTCCCCTATTTTTTACCCCAATTGTTGTAACCCAGAAGTCCATACCCAGTGTAACTAGTTTCTCTGATCAGAGTATCACAAAACTAAAATCAAGCTGATGTGTAGTCTGGTTTCTCATCTGGAGCTTGAGGTCCTCTTCCAAGGTCATTCATGTTGACAAAATTATGTTCCTTGTGGTTATAGGATAGAGGTCTTCATTTTCATTCTTACTGTCACCTGGGGTCCATTCCCAGCTTCTAGAGGCTGTACCTCTAGACCTCTAGGACCTCAGGTCCTAGTTTCATAGCCCTTTGAATAGACAATTCCTAAATGGTTATTTGCTTTCTTTTAGGCCAGTAGGAGAGCATCTCTGCTGCTTAGAATTTCTCTGACTTCTCTAATTTTTAGATGTTTTACCTAATTAGGTCAGGTTTAACCAGGATAATCTCCCTTTTTGTTAGCTCAAAGTCAACTGATTAGAGACCTTAATCTCACCTGCAAAATTCCTTCACCTTTGCAACATAAGCTAATCATAAAAGTGGTATCCTATCATAATCACAAAGAGGACTATATAAGGTGTATAGACCATATACAGGGTTCAGGATTTTTAAAGGCCATCTTAGAATTCTGCATACCACAGTAGCCATGAATGAACTTTGGAGGCATATCTAAAAATCACATAAAATGTCAAGCAAAAATTTGTGTGTCTCCATTTCTCCTCCGAGACAGTTACCAGCTTCATCAAGGGAGGTTCATGACCCAAATGGCAGATGATATGCATTGGCAAGAAGTGACCTAGAATAAAATACTTAGTTCTGAAAGAACTGTACTTGTAGAACAAAATAATTCAAGTGTTTTTTTTAAGATTATTTTTTTGAGATAGAGAGTGAGAAAGAGCATGAGTTGGGAGGAGGGGCAAAGGGAGAGGGAGAAGCAGGCTCCCCACTGAGCACAGAGGAGCCTGACTCAGGACTCAATCCCAGGACCCCAAGATCATGACCTGAGTTGAAGGCAGACACTTAACCAATTTAGCCAGCCAGGCGCCCCTCAAGTGTGGTGCTTATTAACATGAGAGAGGAAATGGCTTAATTTTCCTTTAAAACATACCTTTTTGTGCAATTTTGTTTTAAACCAATAACTAATGGGCGTTTCAAACAGATTTTGTTATAGCGCTTGTTCGTTTTTAAATTTACCGTTGAGGAAGCATCTGCTACTCTCTTTATCATATTTGTCTGTGTCTTTGCTCTCCTCCATCTGTCTGGCTTTAACAGTTTGGCCAATGGCAAGAAGTTAAGTCAGATATATTTTACTGCCCTGTTAGACATTAGCTATGGCAAACAATCACCAGTGCTAAGTGCATTATATTTCACTTCCTATCATTTTCCAAATAATTTCACATGAAGCTTGGGACCGTCTGGCTAAGCTGTAAGCAACTTGAGGACGGGAATCAAGTCCTGTGCTGAATTCTGTCTACCATGATACTGAGCAGAAAATAAGCCCTTAATGAATATTCAGTGAATTCACTTGGATTCTGCAAATAATTTTGAGGTATTGTATGCAGGGACTGTAACAAAGGATACAACAAAATTCTGTACCTCAAGTTGACAATCTAGGGAGTATATGGTAATTACAACCCAAAGACTGTAATGTGATGCAAGGTTGGAATACAGCCAAGTGGGAGGCATAAGCAAAGTATCAGGCCAGATCACATGTCACATCTGATGGGTGGGTACAGGGGGTAGGCAGAATACTGAGTCAGAGAATAGCAAAGAAGAGGAGGTGAAATTTGCAATGTGTGAATAGAAATGGAATGCAGAGAGAAGAAGCCTTTCAAGTTTAAGATAAGGAAACAAGAAAATCATGCTTCAGGTAAATGAATGTATATTACATGCTAATTGTGGCCCACACTTCCCCTGCTTTTTCTGACTAGATTCTTTTATCTCTTCTCTACTTGCTCAAATGGAAATATCCTTCATGGTCCAGTTTGAATGTCAGCATCTTCATGTAACTTTTCTGTTCAGTCAGGCCAGAATCTTTCCCTCCTCCGAAATGCCATAGTATATTATCTACATCTTTCTCAGGTTACTTTCTGCTCTTTAGTATAGTTTTTGTATATGCTCATTTTAGATACTCTGCCACCACTAATAAAAAGTCCCTTTAATTTTTTTGCAATTTCTTTTTAAAAAGCAATTTCAGATATATTGTTCTATTGTTCCCTTGGTTACAGATCAAACAAACAAACAAACAAACCAGAAAGCCCCATACTTTACTGTTAGCAAGTAATAAAGCCAGGATATGACTCCAAGTTTCAGAATTCACACTGATATTTAAAATGTTGTTAGTCCTGACCACTTTACTTCAGATGTCCAGTTAAAATGCCATTTAACTCATGTGAAAGATCCACCTTTATAAATCATCCTGCTCACAAGCAAATTATGGGAAAGGGTGTGTCTAACTCAGTTTCATATCCCTACATTTCTTTTAAATGGAGCTTTAATACAAATTCTCAATACCTTTATAATTTAAATACTATAAATACTATATAATTTAAATATCTATTTTTATATAATAGATGAGAATTGATCATTGAAACTTGAAATATTGAAAATTGAAATATTCAAAATTGAAAATAGATATATACTATATTTATATAAATTTTTATATACTAAAATTTTAATTTAATATATATTAAATATAATATATAAATATATAATTTATATATTATATAGCTTATGCACATAAATTATAATCATTTATATAATTTAAATACTATAAAATTTACCCATTTTGAGTGTACAATGATTAAATGATGTGGAGTATCTTTTTACATGGTTATTGACCATTTACATATCTTCTTTGGAGAAATATTGGTTCAGATCTTTGCCCATTTTTTATTAGATTGTCATTTTATTCTCTGAGTTTTAAGAGTCCATTATGTACTATGGATAAATGTTCTTTATGAGATATATGATTTGCAAATTATTTTCTCCCAGTCCATAACTTGCTTCATTTACTTAATGGTGACCTTTGAGGCAGAACTTTTTATTTATTATTGAATAAGATTTGACATAAAATGTTATATTTAGGTGTGCGACATATTGATTCATCAATTCTATACATTACTCAGTGTTTGCCATTATAAGTGCAGTTCTCATCTATCACCATGTAACATTATTATAATATTACTGACTATAAAATATTTTAAAGATTTATTTATTTGAGAGAGAGAGTGGGAGGGGAGGGCAGAGGGAGAGAATCTTCAGGTAGACTCCCCCCTGAGTGGAGAACCTGACATTGAGCTCCTTCTCAGGACCCATGAGATCATGACCTGTGTTGAAACCAAAAGCTGGATGCTTAACCAACTGAGTCACCAAAGTTCCCCCACTATAAAATTTTTGATGAAGTCCAATTGACTTATTTTTTTTTTGTCACTCGTGCTTTTGCTGTCATATCTAAGAAATCTTTGCCTAACTCAAAATTATAAAAAATTTTCTCCAGTATTTTCTTCTAAGTGTTTTATAGTTTTATATCATTTGCCTTTAGGTCTGGGGTCCATTTTGAATATACATTTGTGTATGGTATGAGGTGGAGGTCTAAATTAATTTTTTTGTACTGGCCCAGTACCACTTTTTTTTTTAAAAAAAAAAAAGACTATACTTTTTCCACTTAAATGCCTTTTCATTTTTGTTAAAAGTTTATTGACTATAAATGTAAAGGTTTATTTTTGTTTCATTGGTTAAATATTTATCCTTAAGAAAGTGTAAGTCATTTGATTGTTCTTTTCCAATTGTTCTGGCTGTTCTAGATCCTTTGCTTTTCCATATAAATTTTAGAGTTAATTTAGCAGTTTCTACTCAAATAAAGCCTACTGGAATTTTGATTGAAATTATGTTGAATTTATAGATAAAGTAGAGGATAACTGTGGTCTTAATATTGAATCTTCAATACATGGACATCAAATGCCTCTCCATTTATTTAAGTCTTCTTAAACTATACATTTTTCTTAAATGAGTACATAAATGCTTTTTTTTCTGTAAAGTAGTGAGTTTTCCAGTTTCATCCTAGCAAATGCTGTGTATATAAGAAAAGACAATTCTAGGTGGTAGGCTAATACAAATTATATTGTCTAGCATTTTTTGAGAACTTAACCAGAGTTGAGTTATTATTGTATTCGTTCATTCATTCACATTCATGAATAATTAATGAATAGGAGATGAAAAGAAGGTTGGGTGGAAAAGACCTAGGCTGTCCAACAGTCTAAGGAAGGTCTGACAAGGCCACCAGTGAATCCTCAAGCCAAAATCAGCTAACAAGGTATTTTCTCTCTCCCAGGAATGGACCTGCATTTCTATCCCTGCCATGCTCAGTCAGTGCTTGGGAGAAGCCTGTGGAGCACAGGGCCTCAACACCAGTGTGGTGATGAATTTCAGTACATAGTAGCTAGAGTCCTTGGTCGGTTACATTTCCTATAGTTATATGTTTGTGAGGTGCATTCTCATTGCCATTATAATACATGACCAAGGAATACTCTTTTTCCTCTGGTCACTCTGGCCATGAATGAGTTTCCCTTGATGTTCAGTCTTACTGTATCCCTTATGCTATGCCATATAGATTCTCCTACATTCATGTTGACACTGTATTCATGTGCTTGACTGAGTCATGGTTGTTTTTGAAGAAGTAGCAAGGAAAATGTGACTGGACCTTAGCAACATTGATTATGTAAGTTGTAGCAGTGGGTCCTGCTAAAGAATTGTCCAGATAAATTATGTATGATATTCCCTCTTTATACCTGTGTACTTCTTGATGTTTTACCAAGAAAGCAGAAGAAGCAGCAGGAAGTCTCTAGGGGGTGGTGGGAGGGCTTCTTTTCAGAGGATGTAGACTTTGTACCCATTGAGATGAATGTTATGGAAAGAGTTAGTTTAAGGAAATAGATGAGAAGCATGACCTTGGAAACAGCATGTAGATAGAATAGAGAGGCTACTGAAAAGATGTATTCCCTATAGTAGGCACTTTAGTGGAAGATCACCTTCTTTTTAAATTTTATTTTATTTTTTCAGTGTTCTAAGATTCATTGTTTATGCACCATACCCAGTACTCCATGTAATATGTGCCCTCCTTAATACCCACCACCAGGCTCACCCGACTCCCCACCCCTTCCCCTCCAAAACCCTCAGTTTGTTGTTCAGAGTACACAGTCTCTCATGCTTCATCTCCCCCTCCAATTTACCCCAATTCACTCTTCCTTTCCTTCTCCTAATGTCCTCCATGTTATTCCTGATGCTCTATAAGTAAGTGAAACCATATGATAATTGACTTTCTCTGCTTGACTTATTTCACTCAGCATAATATCCTCCAGTCCTGTCCATGTTCCTTCTTTATATATGTGGGAATTATATATTTAAATGGGCAACCTTTAGGAAAGTATACTTTCTAAACATCTATGTTTTCAGTTCTTCGTGTCTCTAAAAATTAATCTTCTGTGGAATGTGACTTACCAATGAATCACATACTATCATGTAATTATAAGCTTCTTTCGGTTATGATGTCTTTTCAAACTCCAGCAAAGGCAAGAGATGAGTTGTGAAATGGAACATTCTTAAATTAAATTAAGACCGTGAAAAAAGGGCGCCTGGGTGGCTCAGTTGGTTGAGCGACTGCCTTCGGCTCAGGTCATGGTCCCGGAGTCCCGGGATCGAGTCCCATATCGGACTCCTGGCTCTGCGGGAAGTCTGCTTCTCCCTCTGACCTTCTCCCCTCTCATTCTCGGTCTCTCGCTCTCTAATAAATAAATAAAAAAATCTTTAAAAAAAAAAAAAAAAAAGACCGTGAAAAAAAAATAAAGTAGCAATACTACAACTATGAAAGAAGCAGAATTACTGTCTGGGGCAAAGAATTAGTTTAATCTAAATAGTTTATCTGGTCCCTTTATCAAATTTTTTTTCTGAAACTAAGAGGAAGCTATAACAGTTCTCAGATTGCTCCATACTCTCAAAAAAAAGTCATTACTATTTCAAAAATATAATCAACCCCTTTGGAGAGCCATGGGGAACCTCACATTTTAAAATAAAATTATGCTTTACTTTGTATGATTTCAACTGTTCTGATTACATTTTAATTTAGTAGCTTAATTCTCATGGCTCTAACCCATCCTAATAATATACTTAACACAACATAGATTGTATTGAGTAAAATTTTACCAACTTGTAATAGAGAAGAGATTTTAACTTGTCATGGTTTTGCCATGAAAACGAGTGTAATAAGTATACTAATTTTTTCTGTTCCTTCTTGGTTTATATCTGCTTTCTTCAGTCTGGCCTTTTCATGAATGTCACAAGCGACAAAACCCTATCATTGAGGGTTGAGACAACTAATTATGATTGAATTATTGAGCAGTGTTTATCAAAGCTCTGTTCCTGCAGGTCACTGCTGCCATAGCAAAGGCTATTTTTCTTTGTTGATTGACTGTAAGTTCAGTCTTTAGAAAATATTTGGCTACAGGTTCTCATTCAAAGCTCATTAATCAACAGAATTGATATATTGTTGAAATGACTCAGGGCCTAGAAGTGTTGGCTTATGCCCATTTGCTGCTTCAACTGTTGATTTGTGAGTATAATATGCTCATTTTGCATAGTATTAAATGCAGTTTAGTAGATCATGAGAACTGGGAGGAACTAGTGATCATCTGGTCCAACCTCCCCATATTTTACCAGGCAGGAAACTGTGTGACCCCAGTCACAAGCAAGTAAGTGGGAGCAAAACTTTCTTGGGCCTGAATTTATGTCTCCAGACTCTTACTCTGCTGCTTATTCTACCTGTTCCAGTTTCTTAAGTGGCCTGGTCTGAAGTGAGTTTATCACATATTTGGTAGCTACATGGAAATTGAAAGTGAACATTGTCTGAGGTAAGCAACTGTTTAACTTCATGTTGAAAATTAAGAGAGCAGGGGTACTTGAGTTGGCTCAGTTGGTTAAACAGCTGATGCCTGATTTCAGCTCAGGTCATGATCTCAGGGTCCTAGGATTGAGCTCTGAGTCCGGCTCTGTGCTCAGCAGGGAGTCTGCTTGAGATTCTCTCCCTCTGCTCCTCCCTCTACTCATACTCCCTCTCCCTAAAATAAATAAATCAATCTTAAAAAAAAGTAAAATTAAGACAAAGCAAAATGGCTATGAATAGAGTAGGATGAAATTGCTTAAATTCATTGTGGAAAATTGAAGTCTATTTCACAGGAATTATTTTAGGTTGTTGATCATAGGCTCATGACTCCTGATTTGGAACAGAGTCTCTGGGCCTCCACTGTCCTTCATATGTGGCTTTTAAGTACTTGAAATGTGGCTACTCCAAATTGAAATAGATGAACTGTGAGTGTAAACTGCATAACAAATTTCAAAATATTATAAAAAAGTGATATAAAATATCTCATTAATATTGTAATTATATTGAAATTATAACATCTGAATATATTAGGTTGATTAAGTTTATAATTAAAATTAATCTCACACACTTCTTTTTACTTTTCCAACGTGGCTACTAGAAAATTTTACATTACATATGTGGCTCACATTATATTCTGTTGGGCAGAACTTACCCAGATTGTTGCTATGCAAAGTATGGTTCATGGACTATCAGCATTGGCATTTCCTGAGAGTTTGATATAAATGTAGTTTTATGTCCCATACCAAACCTATAGAATCTGAATCTGCATTTCAACAAGATTCCCAGGGTTATTTCTGTGCCTATTAAAACTTGATAAATACTGACCTGGTATGGGCATTCCTTATTCAGATACTTCCTAGTTCTCCATGTAGAACTTGTTGGATCCCTTCTGCCCTAACATATGGCAGTTAGGGCCAGGCAACCCAAGGCACGCTGGCCCTAAGCTTTGGTATATTTTTAAGCTGCCTTTATGTGCTAACGTCTTCTGTTTTCAAAGAATGCTACCCTTCTTTCACACAAACATGGTTCTTACTAATAAACCAGACAGCAGTAATGAAGACAGGAACTCCACAAAACCAAAGATAAAAAGTGAAAATGCTGTTAAAATCCAAATCTGTTTCCTTCTCCTATATCTATCCTACTTCTACAACTGGACAGGTTACTGTCTGTTTTATATTTACCTCTGGTATATTACTGGAATCTCAATATAAGGCATTCAAAATGAAATTTTTTCATTACCTATAAATTATGCTTCCTTCTACATTTCCTGTCCTGATGAATTTCACCACATCTACCTATATACCCAAGTGAGACCTGAAAGTTATAATTAATAATCTTTCTTTCACTGCTCCCTCTAAACCTGAAACCCAATTGGCTGCATAGAATTGTCACTTTGCCTCAGATCTCTCTCTTAAATTTGTTCTTTGTTTCCATTTTAATTGTCTAATTCCAAGTTTTTATTAAATCTTGCCTGAATTATTGTACTAGCATCTTTCCTAATATTCTGCCTCTAGTCCCTCTCCTTTCTAAGCCGTATTCTACATTGCAGCCATAAATACCTTTCTCACATACAAATCTGATCATGACTGAAACCCATTCCTGATATCCCAATAACTCTATCTCCTTATAAAATTTGATTAATAATAGTACTTATGTCAAAGGCTTACTGTGATAATTAAATAAGTTAATGTATATAAAGGGTTTAAGAACAGTGCCTGGCACAGAGTAATCACTATGTAGGTTCTAATTATAATTATTTTTCAAGGCCCTTTACAACATATGACCTCAACCCACTTTTCTGATGAAACCAATGTTCTATCCATTTCTTAGAACATCCAAAACATTTTGTGGTTTATGTGTGTTCCCTCATACTGTTTGCTGTGTCTGAAATATAATTTATTTTTATGCCTAGAAAAATCTTACTTCCCATTTTTTTTCTTGAGTTGGCTTCTGGCCTTTAAGACTTCTTTTGGATGGCAAAAATTTACCTATACCCCATGCTTGCATATTGAAATACATCTGTGAACTGAGATTATGTAATGCTGGAAGCTTATATAGTCCATCTGATAAATGTATGAGGTTGTCCAAATGGAATATGTGGCAACATTTCAGATTTCATTCCCATGAACATTCAAACCAAAGTAACCAAAACTCTCCCAGACAGTGAATTGAATAGCTAATTTTTGTAAACAGAACAGCAGGTGGTTTCCTAATTTACCTAAACTCAGAGGAAAAAAACTCATTTGTGACCTTCATATAGACTCAAACAGATTGAAAAAAAATTGGTCATCTTATTTATATATAAAGTTTTAAAGCACTCTTGCTTGGTGTTTTTCTCCTGTTTCATTTGAAATAATTAATTCCAGTTAGGATTACAGGCATAACTTGCTTTATAAAATATATCTATCCTAGAAGAGTTATAGTTCAGTGGAATTACTTCTAATAAAATATCTAAATGTCATTAAGGAAATTTGAAATTTAAAGAAACCTAGTGATTCCTATCAGGATATCACCTCCTAACTTAAAGTTTCCTTAATGTGAACTCTGACAACATGCATCAGTATCCCGTGAAGGTGACTATTAAACTTCCCAATTACTCAGCAGTACCCCAGACCAATAAAGTAGAATCTCTGAGGGCAGGTCCCGAAAACTTCATTTTTAATAAGCCTTCTGCCAAGTCATGCAGATACATATAAATGTTTAAAAGCCACTGAGCTCAGTCTACATTTGCTGCTTATCCCCAACAGGAACCTTCATTTGTATTGCTATGGTGATTGTTTGAACATGCATTGCTCCTTTTGCCTACCTATCTTTACTTGTACTGGTTCTGCCTTTGATTCATTCTCTACCTTGCCATGTTTCTTTTTTTCTTTTTTTTTTCTCCCCAAATATGTTTATTTTAATTTTTCAGTGTTACAAGATTGATTGTTCATGCCCCACACTCAGTGCTCCATGCAATACGTGCCCTTCTCAATACCCACCACCAGGCTTGCCCACCCCCCCACCCCCTCCCCTCCAAACCCCTCAGTTTGTTGCTCAGAGTCCACAGTCTCTCCTGGTTCATCACCCCCTCCGATTTCCCCTCATTCACCCTTCCCTTCCTTCTCACGATGCCCTCCATGATTTTCTTCATACTCCACACGTAAGTGAGACCATAAGATAATTGACTCTCTCTACTTGACTTATTTCACTCCGCATAATCTCTTCTAGTCCTGTCCATGTTGATACA
>CM052801.1:66121346-66183426 GCA_028533885.1 Nasua narica | reverse complement strand
AAAAAGTCCTAATATTTGGAAATTAAAAAATATATTTCCACGGTATTAACGAAAGAAGAAACCACAATAATAACTGAAAAATATTTTGAACAGAATAATGATGAAAATGCAGCATGTAAAAATTTTGAGACTCGGCTAACACAGTTATTAGAGGAAATGTTATCATTTAAATGCTTATGCTAAAAAAGTTTAAAATCAATTATCTAAATTTCTAGCTTAAGAAGCTAGGAAAAGACAAAGTTACACCTAAAGTAAGTAGAAGAAAGGATAAAGAGAATAAAATAAATAAATAAATAAATTAAGGTAGAAAAATACTAAAGAAAATCAGTAAAGCCCAAAAGTCGACTGTCCAAAAACATAACTAAACTTGAAAAACTAGAGACACTGATGCCAAAAAAGAAAAAAACACAAATTACCAATAGTCGAAAGAAAAAGGAGATAGCATTACAAATTGTACAGATATGAAAAGGATAAGGCAATAGTATAAACAACTTTATGCCAGTTCAAAAACTTAGATAAAACAGAAAAAATTTAAAAACACGGTTACCAAAGCTGAAAAAAGTGAAATGAAAAATCTGAATATCCCTGGATATATCAGATAAATTCAAGTCCAAAAACCTTTCCACAGGTCCAGCAGGTTTCACTGCAGATTCCATCAAACATTTTAAGAAGAAATAATATCAATTGGATGTAAACAATTTCAGAAGAGTTGGAGAGATCATTCCCCAACTTATTTTATAAGACCAGCATAATCATGACACTCAAACCAAAGATATTAGGAGAAAACTACAGAGCAACATGCCTCATGAACATAGATACAAAAACAATTATCAAAATATTAGCAAACTGAATCCAGCAATAAATAAAAATATATATACTTGATAAGTAGAAAACACATGCAAAATATATATCTGATATATGACTTTTTCAGAATATGTATATTTTTTAAAGGTCCTTTTACAGGGCATCTGGGTGGCTCAGTTGGTTCAGCATCAGACTCTTGATTTTGGCTCAGGTCATGATCTCAGGGTTGTGGGATCAAGATCCATGTCAGGTTCTATACTGGGCATGGAGCCTGCTTAAGATTCTTTCTCTCCCTCTCCCTTTGCCCCTTCCTTGTGCCTCTCACACAGTACTGGTGGGAAATAAAATGATATAATCATTTTGGCAAAATATTTGACAGTTTATTTTAAAGTTCAACATGCATCTATTCTTTGAACCAGCAATTCTACTACTAGGTATTTACCAAAAAAGAATAAAAATATATGTCCATAAAAAGATTTGTACAATGTTCACAGCTTTATTCATAATTGCTCAAAAATAGAAACAACATGAATATCCATCAACAGGAGAATGGATACTCAGTAGTAAAGGAGAATGAACTGTTGATACACTCAATAACATGGACAAATCTCTCAGATATAAAAGTATTACCTAGTGTATGTTTCCATTTATAGGAAGTTCTAGAATTGACAAAAATAATCTCTGGTAAAAAACTCAGAACACTGAGCACCCCAACAAAGAAGAGAGGCATTGACTTGGAAGGGAGACAGGAGAACTTTCTGGATTGATTGAAATGGCCTAAATCTTGATAGGAGTGTGGATAACATGGCTATAGCCATTGGGTAAAATTTATTGAACTGTACAATTAAGACTTAAGCATCTTCTATCATGTAAATTTTATGTTAACAAAAATAAAAAGAATTTTAAACAAATATCAAATCCTTCTTTGTAAGCTACCTTAACTTAGTGGAATGGGTCAGCAATTCTAAATTCTGTATGTTCTAATTTCTATATATTCTAGTCTTGGGTAAATCTACTGAGGATACTGGGAGCCACATTTGTCTTAGTAAAAAGAGTTAAAAATATGGAAAAGGGGAAGACTAGAATGTTCTCTTTGGTACTGGAAGGGAATTGGAGGTATCAGTATGAACTCACAGTTTTAACAGAGAGATAGAGAGATATGTCTTTTCTCATTCTGTCTGCTGAAAAGGACTAGAAACAATGATGCAGCTTATTAGAATGAGCACATTTAGTGCCCAGAGCTTGTTTTTTTTAAAATACAAGATCTTGTTCTTTTAAATACAAGATCTTGGATTTTTAAATACAGATCCTGTTTTTTTAAAAGTAATCAGAAGCCTATGAAGAAAAATGGCTGGTTTTAAGTCTGGAATAATGAAAGAATATTATGAGCCTGGAACAGCTTGTTGAACCATAAAGTAAGAGAGTGCTTGATAAACACTCTCTTCAGAATGGCTCCTGTGTCTTTTTAGCAAGATGTGCTAAAAAGACACAGGAGCCATTCTGAAGGGGTTCCTACTGGCCAATTCTGGGACAATTTGCATATCAAAAAGGTATATATAAAGGATTATAACTCACTGAATAAATCAGAATTCATGAGTCCACGTTGATTTAAATAATGAAACAAGCAAGAGAGAAAACTTCTTAATATTGAAATGTCAACTCATAGGAAAAGAAATGCTGGAGTTAGAAAACTATAGGTAGATGTTTAAAACTAGTAGGTAAAAGTTTGATAAGACAAAGAATATATACATTGCCTCAAAATGTCTCCCCACAAATTGCTAATTATTTGCAAAGGGAAAAAAAAACCTAACTCCATTGTGGAGAAACCTGGAGGACAGACAATACCTTATCAAGTCATCAAACCCACATCACATGCCTCCTAATAACATGCACTGAAAAGGATACAATCTCCATTTAGTGATATTCCAACCAAAAATGCATAACCTAAACCTAAATAGGTGGAAATAACGGGCAATCTCAAATTGAGGGGCACTCTGTAAAATAACTGGCCTATACTTTCCAAATTTTCAAAATCAAGGAACAAAAAGTATTAAAAATTGTTCCAGATTAAAGATGACTAAATAGATATGACAACTAAATGCAATATGTGCTCCTGAATTTGACCCTGAATTAGGAAAAAAAAAAAAAGCTATAAAAGACATGATTAAAGCAATTACCCAAATTTGAATGGACTTCTAATTAGACAAATGTAATATATCAGTGTTAAATTTCCTGACTTTGATAACTGTACCTTGGTGTATGTAAGAGAATACTCAATTGTTCTTAACAAATACACACTGAAGTACGTATGATTAAAGGGGCATAAGATCTCCAATTCTCAAATTGTTCAGAAGAAATATATATACATAATATAATTATATATCATAATGTCTGTTATAAATTAGATATTTATATAGAGATATATCTACATAGATATAGATATTAGAGATATCAAGAATGAAAAAGTAAGTAAGGCAAAAAATGTGCATCTCTGTAAAAAAATTTATTCTGTCAAATGGTTTATGGGAGGTCACTATACCATGCTTGAAATTTTTCAACTCCACACCAAGTAGTTACAACTGAAGGGTTAGGAATTGAACCTGTGTAATCATAGGGAATGTCATCTAATTGCTCAAGCAAGAAAAGGAAAAACACTCAAAATTTTAAAAAGCTGGATTTAAAAAGTTATTTCCCTATCAGTCTTAGTAAATACAATGATGGTATGAAAAAATAACATTCCTCTGCCCCAAGCAGATGTCCCTTGCAGGTCTCCCATTTAATTTTGTATTCTAGGCCTTTATAAGTTATCTCTAAATGTTATAAATTAAATTATTTACTCCCAGTGTGGAATATCAGCCATAATAAAGGATCGATTTTATTATCCAGCAACAGTAGCTTGTAGTTTTTATTTTCTTATGAACTTGGTACCTTCAAAATAGATTTGGGAAGAATTTCCATTTAGAAGGGAATACAAAGCATTTCAAAGAGCAGTAAGATTTGCCGAGTGGGAATTTTGCCTTTTTTTTTTTTTATTGAGAGAGAAAAAGAAAGAGAGAGAAGAGGAAAGGGGAAGGAGGGAGGGATGAAGGGAGAGAAAAAAGGGAAAAATAAAAATAAAGGAAAAGAGATATTTAAAAAGATTTTTTATTTATTTTTGATAGAGAAAGAGTGCACAAGTATGGGGAGAGGCAGAGGGAGAAGCAGACTCTACATTGAGCAGGGAACCATGCAGGACTCAATTCCAGCGCCCTGGGATCATGACCTGAGCCTAAAGCAAAGCTTAACCCACTGAGCTACCAGGTGCCCTGGAAAAGAGATATTTTTCAAATGAAACCTGTCACCAGTGGTGCTTAAGGCATAAAGTGCATTTTTTAAAAAATGGACTTAATATGTACATGAGAATGGTAGAACGGCACGTAGTTCTCACATGAGATAGGGACCTTATCAGCATTGTATCTTATCTTCCTGCAAACAAAAACAAAAAGCCTCTTTGATGTCTGTATCTTTCTTCAGCTATTCCTTAATTTCTCTTTCATAGCAAAATTTCTCAAAAGGGTTGTTTACACTCATTTTCTCCCTTCTCGTTTCTTAGTCAGTCGTCAACTGTTCTTGTTAGGCTTTTATCCCTAGCATCACATTAAAAATAACTTTTGTTAAGGTGTCCATATGACTTATATGTTGCCATACATAATGATTTATTCCTAGTCCTCAACTGATTCAAAGTTTTAGCAGCATTTGCCAGAGATGATCATTCCATCAACTCAAAATAGTACTTTTTCTTGGCTTCTGCAACATTCATACTCATTAGCCCCTCTTTCTCACTCTCTTTTGCTAACTCTTCTACTCAGTCTGCAAATGTTAAAGGTCTTTATACCTCAGGTGTATGTTTATGAATATGTATATATATTTTTTCTTCCCTAGCTAAGATGATTTCCTAGGTGCTATTTATATAGTGACTGCCCTTGAAATTATATCTCTAGTACCAAATTCTCCCCAAACTCATGACTCATAAATCCAATTATATATTTTACTTCAGCATTTAAATATCTAAGATATTTTCAATTTATCATATCACAAACTGAACTCTTTATTCAATTTCCAGCCTGAAGCCACCAACTTACTCTCTCCCACTTCCAGTTTTCACCATTTTAGTTGATTAAGCAAGAAATTTGAGTCATCCCTTAATACCCTCTTTTCCTTCATCTAATCCATTAACAAGTTCCATTTTCCCTAAAAATTATATCCTAAATCTATCTACTTCTCTCCATGCCCACTGTCATCAATTAGTCTAATCAAATATCATCTTTTATTTTACAGCAGTGTTTGATTTATTTGTAAATGCACGCATTAGTGTTTTATTATCAGTATATCTGAAACAAGCGATTTATCAAAAAGCTAGTATCCAAGGTTTGGTAAGGGCAACTGCCATTTCCAGAGCACTTCCCTAACAGAGGTTACAAGCTTTCCTGGTCTTGTCAGGCTTCGAAGCGGGACAATGGCCACTGTCCCCATGTAATACATCATAAAGCTGAGATGCAAGGGAAGGAGAGTAGCAGCACAGGGTCCTCCTTTAGGAGGTGGTGTCACTATCATGCTGGGCACGTAAGAAATTTTTGCTGTAGACTTTCAGAATGAGCGTCCAAGTAAATGAGAGGGGCAATCCATCAACTAAAGAACCACTTAGTTTATGTACTTCTTTGAGCAAACAATTCTTTGCCAAATGTGAGAGAAGCCATGCCATTTGGTGTATGCAAACAAGTCAACTCTGAATCATCCTACCATTAATTAAACTTTAAAAATGAAATATTATCTAGCATTACTGGGGTGATAATGGATAGCATGGAACTGTTTAAGTTGCTTCCATATGAGGTCTGGGATGCAAAATGGATTGCCCCTGGAGATCACCAAGTATGCATGGTCAGGCATGAGTCGGTTCCAAAGGTGCTGTGAGAATATCTTCTCATTATCTGTAAATGCTCCCTTCATTTCATTAAAGATGACTCCTTTAAAGGTCAAGGGTGTCTGAAAGTCCCTCGGATTCTCATGTTCTAGTCACCATCCTTCCTGCCAGAAATCTAGTTCTCACAAGCATGGGGAAAAGGCTGCATAAAAATACACAGGATACTCAGGAAGTCCTTGGGATTTTGTGTGGAAAATAGGTACAGAGTATAATACATAGGCATTCATAAAAGTAGACAGTGACATATTTAACATTTTGAAGAAAGGATCCCTACATGGGTATTTCTGAGAGCCATTCAGGACTGGATGCTCCAGAATGTGTGGAACCACTGCTGTCTGTGGGAGTGGTGCAAAACTGCACACTGAACAAGATGTTTGTGTCTTCTCTGGCTAAGTATAAGTATTTCACTCCTATGCTGTCATGGGTAAGCTTCACTGCCGTTAGGGACTGTTCAGCAACAGATGTTACCTGGTTCATGGTGAAACTGTGGACCCTCTCTCTAAGCTCGTGCTCCAGTGCCCTCTCACAGGCTGTGGTACCCACTTCTCCTCCTCCATGCTATAAGGCTGGCATGGCTGCTCAGCTGCCTCAGGAAGCCCAACATCCTTTCACCACAGCAGCACATGGGTTGTGACTATCCTCAATTATCGTCTCTAAAAAAGACTATTATAATAGCTTCCTAGTCAGTCTCCCTGACTCAACTCTTACCATCCATTTTCTAAGGGCAGCCAGAGTGATCATTTTAAAGTGAAAGGCTGATCATGTCACAGCCCTGCTTAAAGTTTTCCAGTGGCTTCCCATTACACTTAGAATGACATTCTAACTCCTTACCCTACTGAAAAGGGTAAGGATCTAGTCCCTGACTACTCTATTTTTCTCCCATCTGGGCTGCTAGAACAAAATGCCATAGACTGAATGACATAAATAAGAGAAATTTATTTCTTGCAGTTCTGGAGGCTAGGAATTAAAAAAAAAAAGTCACAAACAGATTCAGTGTCTAATGAAGGCCCACTTCTTAGTTCATAGGCATCTGGCTTCTCTTATAAGGATGCTAATTCCATTCATGAAGGCTCCACCCTCATGACCTAACCACTTCCCAAAGGTCTCACCTCCAAATACTATCATATTGGGCATTAAGTGTTAACATATAAATGAGAGGGCATAAACATTAAGTCCATAGCACTCTCTGACCTCACGTCCTACTACTCAACCTCTTGCTCTCTATGGCCCAGACATACTGATAGGCATTTTGTTCTTGCAAAGAGCAGGGCACATTCTGGTCTCAGGGCTTTCACATAGCAGTTGCTTCTGTCTGGTAAGGTTCCCCCGCCTCCCAGATCTCTTATTTTTACATAGACTTCTGATCAAATGTTACCTCCCCAGAAGGACCTTTCCTGTCATTCTTCCTCCCTTTGCCCTATTGTATTTTTATTTTAGCATTTATTACTATCTTACTATATCACATTCTATTTGTTTATTATTTGTCTCCACTGTCATAATGGCAGGTCCATGGAAGTATATAGTTTCATTCAATGCTGTATCCCCAGTAAGGACCTAATAAATACTTGTTGGGTAAATGAAATTCATATAGTAAATAACCTAGGATTAAATGTTAGAAAAGATCTTAAGTTAACTAGACTAGCCCCATATTTTTATAGGATCAGTACCTTAAGGCAATAAAACCAGAGAAATCAAATGGCATATTAAAGGTGACAGAATTTTCTGGTGGCAGAGACAAAACTAGCATTGAAGTCTTCTGATTCCTATCCCAATACTCTTTCTTTGGTCCCTTCTGCCTCATGTTGTTAGTAACACTAAGAAAAATATTGGGAAAATACTTTGCTGAACTGTACAATGTCATTGTCCTTAAATTAAAAAAAAGATACTAAACTGTGGCATGAATTCACTTTTTTTTTTTAAGAGAGCACACATGTGCAAGCAGGGTCGGGGGGAGGCAGAGAGAGAATCCCAAGGAGACTCCATGCCCAGTGTGGACTCTGATGTAGGGCTCAAACTCACAACCCTGAAATCATGATCTGAACTGAAATCAAGAGTCAGATATTTAACCAACTAAGCCACCCAGGCACTCCATGAATTCAGTATTTTTATTTATTCAGCAGCTGTTTGCTGATCATCTACTATATACAAGGTACCACTTCCACTGCAGAGGTAAAAAAGAAGTGACTCTCACTTTCAATAGTTCGTTTTTTTTTAATCTAGAAAAGTCAGATAAATAATAAACCAGATTAACATAATGCAAGACAAAATGTGATGAGTCTCACATGGGTGGCAAAAAGTATTGTGTAGATACAGAGGGGAAACTAATTATGCACAGCAAATTCTGGATTATAAAAGTCTTGATAGAAGAGATAGTATTTGTCATGGACCTTAAAGAATGAGAAGGACAAGTAAATGAGGAATCGCATGAACAAAAGTTATGGGGGGATAAAAACACATGTATTCTGGAGAGAATAAGTAGTACAGTTAAGATGATCCCAGGGATCTCTGTTGTGCTATAGTTATGAATAAAGTTGGAAAGATTGTTTGGAGCAAGAATATGAAAGGCTTGGCATATCTTATTAAACCAGGAATTTGGGTTTCATTTCCTAGGTGATCAGCCAGCAAATGCTGAATGAATATTAAATGAAGGACCATTTTTTTTTTCTTTTGGAAAAGGGGAATGATATAATGCAAGCAGTGCTTTAGAAAGATTGATCTGGCAGCTGGGTATACGATGGATTGGTAGTGTGAGACTGAAGGCATACAGGTCAGTTTGGGTATTAAAAAACAGACTGGGCAAGAGGTAAAGAGGTCCTGAACAGAAGAGTGGTGATGGGGCTTGTCAATTAAGGTTCAGATCAATCATGCAGACTTTGACAATGACAATTTATGTGGGTGGAAAAAAAGATCTAATTCAGTGTTATTTTCTAGATCAGACAGTTTTGAACTTTTTTCTCCCAGAAGTCATAGTAATAAATGTATTTTATGTCGTGACTTTAATATACATGTGTGCACACACATACACACATAATTGACATAAAATTTCACAAACGTACACTATTTTATCACCTGCAATGCTATTTTATTCTATTTTCTATTTCAGTTAAAATACACCAACCAGGGGCGCTTGGGTGGCTCAGTGGGTTAAAGCCTCTGCCTACTTGTGACCTCTCTCTCTCTGTCAAATAAATAAAAAAAAATCTTTTAAAAAAATACACCAACCACAACCTTCAACACTGATTTATAACCTATGAATGGGTCATAATCCACAATTTGAAAAATGCTTCCCTAGATTCAGTCCTAGTGATTTAGATGTCACTAACTCACATATACCCCAAGTCATGAAATTCACTTTATATCTGCCTACCCATTTGCCAAGAGTTAATCAGTTTGACCTAAAACAAATAATTTAAAGCACAGAGGAATTATGCCTTTAGAAACCTATCCTTTTCAAACACTTTCATGTGAAAAGATATTCACCTAACCTCACATCAGACTACTTCAATAACCTCAGGTCTAGTCATTATGTGACCAAACTCACCTGCCAGAGAAACTAGCCTAGGCCTTCTATGGTTCTCTACTGCCTAGTCCAAAAAGCCTAAGCTATATATATATATATATGCTTTAACTTCTAAGGCCCTTCATAATTTATCCCCACCCTTCCTAACCAACTTCATTTTCTACAACCCCTCATGTTTAAGTTAGATTCATTAATCCCACAAACACACACTGCTTGTTCCTTCCTCGATAGTATGCTCATTTTGTAGCCACTGTCTTCAATGAATGCCTTCCCCTCAATTCCCCTGAATCACATAACTGTCTACTCTAGCCCATCTACTTCTGATTTTTCTCTGCTAATTACTCTGCTTCACACTGAATCACTTCAACACACACACATACACACACAATCACAGGATGTATAACTTTACCACAGAATGCTAAGTATTTTAATTGTATTAGATATATCTCCATAACCTGAGATAACATGATTAATGGAACGCGCACAAACTTTAGAGCCAAATGGACATAATTCACATCCTGAACCTGCCATTTACTAGTCATGTCTCCTTTGGCAAACTGCTTCTCTAAGCCTTAAACTACATATCCATTAAGTACGAATAATAGTACCTACTTCACAAAGTTATTTTGAGCATTACATGAGATAACATGTGTAAAAGACCTAGCAAAGTGCCTGATAGGAGATCAATGACTATTTTCCCCTACCCATTTTTCCCTTGAAAACAGGTGTCATGTATTATATAGCATCTAAAAAGGGTTGAGTACATAGAACCTGTACACTTACTAGAACCTGTACATTTGATCAATCAATTTACTCTTCTTCACTATCATTATATCTAAACAAAGAACATTTCTCCAGTCATTATAGTCAACTAAAGAATGACGCAAGAGGGGTGCCTGGGTGGCTCAGTTGATTAAGTGTCTGCCTTCTGCTCAGGTCATGATCCCAGGGTCCTGGGATTGAGCCCCATATTAGGCTCCCTGCTCAGTGGGAAGTCTGCTTCTCCTTCTCCCACTCCCCCTGCTCATGCGTGCTTGCTCTCATTCTCTCTCTCAAATAAATAAATATTTTTTTAAAAAAAGGAGTGAAGCAAGAAATAAAGATAAACCACCTACTTTTTCATTTGACTTACTTTTGTTATAAATTAGAAGTGGGAGGCTCCCAAAGATGTTTTAAGACATAAGTCCAGCAGATAGACACTAAAAAAGCAGTGTTTTCTCCTGATCACCTTTTATGTTGCTGTGACTCTTCCTCATTGTTTCCTTTGTTGTGTTCTCCTTTGCAGACTAAATTGCACCAGAGGATTCAAAAGAGACATGTCAATTACGTGGCCGTGATCTTTGTTAGACAATCTTCACATCTGTGTTGGGTGAGAAGCCCCATTATGTTAAAAAAAGATAGTGACTCTAATGCAGTCCTATTATTTCATGGAATAGTCTAATTTCAAAATTACTCCATTTATTATTAAGCTCAAGGTTGTTGATATAAGTCTACAGAAATTTCCCTTTGCTTTGTCTCTGAGAAAGCAGAGCTCGGGTAAACAGAAAGTACACGATCTTGAGGAACTTGTCCACTGAACTGTAGGAAATGATGACAGATTCAGGAATAATGTGTCCCATTGTTTTCAACAAAGGACAGGTAAAGGAAACAGCACATCACTTATATCAAAAGAAAGTTTTCCATTACATTATGATCTATTGTTGCAAGTTGCTTTTGCTCAACTCTCCAGTTTTTGTTCTATTACAAACCACTCAATCACTATAATGTAAACATTCTAAGCTAACTTCTTACATAGCTCAATTTTATCTGTTACTGTTTGGAGGCTAAATGTCAGAGCTGAAGGGCTGGTAGAGTTTGAGGTACTAAGTTCATTCCAAAAGGGAAAACTGAAGGGTTACATTACTTTGTCTAAGAATTCTATTTAGATATCTAAAGATTACCTGAACCAAGGTGCCAAGATTCTCTTTAAAAAAGTGAAAATATATGGTTTACATAAAAGTAAAATGTAATGGTTTTAAACTATATGAAGACATGCTTAACAATAATTGTAATAAGATAAATTAAATAAGCCTACATGAGATAAAATGTTTCTCCTATCTGCTGGGCCAAAGCAAAATGTTTGGGAAAAAACTATTGGCAAGGATTTGGGAATCAGATATTCTCAAACATTGTTGGTATCATTATGTCTAAGCACAAAATTCCTGGAAGTGGGATTGTTAGATATTTGTTAATATAACTGGTGATTTTATCAGTATTATTATGAAAATAGTTTTGAACTTGCATGGATCTTATGAAAGAGTCATGGAGTTCCTAGGAGCCTTTGGGCCATACTTTGAGAACCACTATTACATGTAACAGAGTATTTATAGAAATATCCAAGAAACTGGAAAGAGGAGTGCATCTGGGTTAAGAGGTTAGAGGTAGAAGGGGGATCTTTTAGTGTACACATATTTGTAGTTTGGATTGTTTTTACTCTGTGCAAGTATTGCATATTTAAAAATAAAGACTAACAGGTATTCTTTTTGTTTCCTTAGTAAAGTTAAGCGATTTCACCAGTGATTCTTAACAAAAGACCTATGTTGGAAAATTCTGATTTATATTCCTGATAACTTTTTGATTGTTTCATAAATGCCACAAATCCATCATGGTAACTTGAAAAGGATTCAGTTGGACACAGACCTCCAAGAGTGAAAAGTTTCACTCTTGTTTACCCTTTCTGTCAAATAGTTAATGAAGAGTAAATAAATATTTAAAAGTAGTAGGCAGGCATTTTGTCATTGAAAAAATATAGCTCTAATATATCTGTTCTGTAAGACTCTTGTTTTCTTTTTTTTTTAAGCACAAAATGTCACACTAAGGCCCCAGTGAATTCAGTTCTCAAACATCCTGTTCCATGTAAGAGGTTTTGGCAAGTAGCAATTCAGCACAAAATAAAATAATTCATTACATTTCAAAATGGTTTTGATTTTGATCAAGCCTAGAGGATGTTTTAAATAGGCAGAAACAGTCTTTATTAGAGGCTAAGGGCCCAGCTGTAGATCTCATTTGACGGCCCTTCAGAGCCATGTGTCCCAGTACTTGACCCACTTTTGCCTTAGCAAAAAAAGAAATGTTCCTAATAGAAAAGTAAAGTTCATCGAACTTGGATGGATCCCTTAGAGGAAAATCCAACTTCATCAAGTGTTAGTAAGGCATCTGGTTATGCAGTATTCACTTCTCTAGTATAAGGGTACTCAACTTTAATCAAATTTGAGCAGGAGATCTGTACTTTCTGATGTACTCAATACTAGAGTTTCAATAATCCAGGACTTTGGCATAACCATCGACTCAATCACCCAAGGAGAAAATGAGGAAGTTATTTACTTGATACCCTTTCTTGTCCCCCTTCCCAATTTGTCACCATTAAGTCCTATAATAATAAAAATTTTCCCCCACTTAAAAGCCTTCTATGGCAATCAACCATCTACAAGATAAAATCTGAGCTTCAGGATTTAGCATGGGATCCATGAACCCTGAATCATCTGGCCCTTGCCTAACTCTCTGGCCCTTCTCCCATGTGTCCTCTTGATATATTACAACCTATATTTCAAAATAATGCTCAAATATCTCAGCTCTGTGAAGCATTTCTGTATAAGTTTTGTTTTTGTTTACTGGACCTTCATTCATCACTGAAATTTCATTATCAAAAGTCACTTCCTTTGCAAAGACTTCTTCCACCAACCCCACTTCCACCCAAGATGAATTCTGGGTTTCCATATTTTGTACATGATTCTACTATAGCACTAAACATGCTGTATTATCATTGTTAATGCATCTCATTTCTCTACTAGACCACGGATTCCTTAAGGGCAGAGACAAATCTTCATTTATTTTAGGGTTTTGGCACCTAAAACAATGCCTGGCACACAACAAGCTCTTAAGTAAATGCTATGTAAAGGAATGAAGGAATACTCTCAAGGACAAGCACCTGGAGAGGCATTGTGGCATGATGAAAGGAACATAGATTTGAGGATCTCTTTTTCTGTCTACATTCCTCAATGATCTCATTTATTTGCTTATCATTTGTGGGCTATTCACTCCCAAAAGTTTTTCTCCACAGTGGACTTCTCCCTTAAACTCACATACTCAACTGTTCATCTAACATCTCCACTTAGATGTCTAAGAGATATTTCAAATGTAACACGTACAAAACCAAACTCCCGATTCTTAATCTTCCACATCTCAATAATCAGAAACTCTACTTTTTTTAGTCACACAGGCCAAGAAAGCTGGAATTATTTGTGACTTGTCTCTTTCTCTCATACCTCACATTCAATATAACAAACAAGCAAACAAAACTGTTGGCTCTACCTTCAAAACATAAACAGAATTCTATCACATTAAATTACCCTTGTTGCTCATACTCTAGTTCAAGTCAGCATCACCTTCCATCTGTACTACAGCAGCAGCCTCTTAATTGGCCTCTCTGTTCCAGTCTTTGCCCCTTTACTCTGTGTCCCACCCAGGATCCAAAATGTTCCTTGTAAAATATACTGAACCATGTTAAGCCTCTATTTAAAACCTTCCAATGGCTTTTAATCAAAGAGTAAGTGTCCAAATCTTTACAAAGGCCTATGCAGCCCTCCCCATGATCCGACCCTACTACCATCATCTCTCTGACCTCATCTCCTAATTCTCTCTCCACTGCTCACTCTACTTCAGCCACTCTGGCCTCCTTGTTGTTCCTTGAAATCTAAAAGCTTTCACTGAGAGCGCTTGCATTTGCTACCCAGCTGCCTAGAAAAACCATCTTTGAGATGTCAGCATGACTAACTCCCTCACTTCTGTCATGTCTCTATTCAAATACCACCTTATCACTGAGGCCTTATCTGACCATTCTGTAAAATATAGTCAAAATTTCTTACATTATCATTATGCTTTATTTTCCCCCATAGTACACCTGCCCCCCTCATGTGCACATGCACACACAGTGCTCATTTGTCTTGTCTATCTTCCTATCTTCCCTAACTATAATGTACAGTCCATGAAGATAGTTGGGTTTTTTTAGCTACTTCTAAATCCTTACTCCCCAGAACAACACCCAGAGTATAGCAGATACTCAGTAAATATTTTTTGATTAAATGGACAATGAACAAACTGGCTTTTGACCTCAAGAAAGTCACTTTACCCCTCTGTAGATTCTCATGATCTCCAGTAAAAGGATAGGTTTAGACTAAGACCTCATCCAGTTTCATCACTCCATAAACTTATAACTTACTCTTCCTCTGAATCCTCTCAGGGCCTCTTAGCACATTATCAGGAATATTATGTATTCAGTAAATACTTGTTGATGGTCTATGATTTGGGATTACAAGGACCTGCATTTGTCAATGGCTATTCTGGGCTAGGCAGACTTTATTATATATTCTCCTTTTAATCCTCATAATAATCCTATAAGGAATATATTATTATTCCTACTTTACAGAGAAGCTAAGTGCCTTGTCTACATTCATATAACTGGCAAGAGGGAGGAACAAGAATTGAAACACTGGTCTGTATGGCAAGTCACGAGCCCATTCTGATAAACTACCTTTGACGTATGAAGGTTAAAAGTGATGTTTTTCTCATCGTTCGTCTCCCCCTCTGATTTCCCCCAATTCACTTTTCCTTTCCTTCTCCTAATAAGAGACTGTGGACTCTGAAAAACAAACTGAGGGTTTTGAAGGGGAGGGTGGTGGGGGATTGGGTGAACCTGGTGGTGGGTATTGAGGAGGCCACATATTGCATGGAGCACTGGATGTGGTGCATAAACAATGAATCTTGGACCACTGAAAAAATAAAATTAAAACAAAAACAAAAAAAGTGATGTTTTTCTAATGATGTACCATATGGTGACTAACATAATACATACATACATACCAAAAAAAAGTGACATTTTTAACAAAAAGAGTATCAATACATAATTGATAACTTAATTTATATGGGAATCATTAACTGACTTCCTATAAACAAAGTCCCATTATTTTGTAGCCCCCACTGATTATCTTTCCCAGAATTCCTTCTTTGAAAATACTACCACTACCATGACCCCAGGAAGCATTCTAAAGCAAGCATGATGTGGTCAGCATTTTTCCCCAGTCTATGCAATCATTCATATATAGCCTTAAGGTTGGTATATAAAAATTTTAATTTAAAGTAAAAAAAAGGTGGGGGGATAATTTTCCCCAGTATATCTAGTGACAAAAAGTAAATAGTTGGCTGCCTAGGACCAGAGGTAAAGGAGATTAACTAAAACTTTTTAGGGGTAATAAAGTTGATTTAAAAATAAATGTATGTAAGAAAATCTGTTTAGAAATTATTTAAATAAAACTGAAATAAATAAAAAATAGGTGTTACCTTAAGCAAAGTTGAGGAATTTAATGTGAACATATGGGAAAAGATTAAAAAATGATGTTTTAATTTACAGAATTAAATAGCAAACTACTCAGTTTATTTAAAGCAAGATTTAATTTACTTATTTCATTTATAGCCAGAGACTGAGAAATCTGTCAGTGACGATAGGAATTCCCTCTTGAGTCATAGGCATGGAATATACAGCCAATTTGCTTATTGTCATAAGGAGAGGATAGAGATGAGGCAGGGGGAGAAAAATTTTTTTTTTCTTTGAAAACAACATCTATCTTCCTATTTTCAGGTCCGACAGGTGGACAGGTCCGGCAAATGAGTACATGTCAAATCCGAAATAACCCAGCTCCACAGTGACTTCTCTCTTCTTTGGCTTCCCCTTCCTACCCACTCGGCCCAAAGTTCCCCAACTTTGCCTGGTCTCTAGAAGATTTTCAACCTCTGGGCTTCCATAGCACTCTGCAGACTTTTATCAAGATATTTAGCTCATTGTTCCACTCACTGTTGGAACTTACAGGTTAGTTGAATGAAAGGGTTATTTTTCAACAAATGCATTTATAAAGTTATATTTTCCATAACTCAACTAAATTACAGTTTTTATTTTATAGGTAGTTTGCAATGTGTTATTATGAACTGTTTTATTCTATCATTGTTTGTCTTACCCGGTCTCAAGTCTTTGCTATTCTTGAGCTGATTCCATCTGCCAATATATACACAGGGACATTTTCCTCTTTTGCAGCTAAGTAGATTAGTGATACTAATAGTAGTAGCACTGGTAGTACTATTAGTAGTAGGACTGATCATTAGAGCAGTAAATAATTATCCTAATGACAATAGCAATAAAAAATAGCTATCATTTACTCTGTTATCTCAAATTCTCCCAACAATTCTGTAAGACAAAGATATACAAACATATGTAGAAACAGAGGTTCAGAGAAGTTCAATGACTTGCCCAGGGTCAGTGAGTTAGTGACCCACTAACTCAGTAAGTTAGTGGTAAAGAAAAATCTTAAACCAAATCTTTCTGACTTTAAATCCTATACTCTTTCCACTCCACCACACTTATCTAGAACAAGAAAGGCTACAGGAGTGATTTTCTCAGCTCTGCTTCCTGGTGTGTCCCTGCTAATAGACCTCAATGTTCATAAAGTAGTTCATGAGGTGATTCTATAGTACATATCATCTCTGAGGAAGGATGCATGTTTTGAAGATCAAAAAAAGCCTCTGGATTAGAAAACTGACTTATGAACCACCCAAAAGGGGATAAATATGGAGTCTGCCAAGGTTAGTTAGAAATTGTCTTCTTTTATCATAAATTTTGAGAGTTATTAAAGAATATAAGGTAATGTCTTCTGGAAAATGTCAAAAATCCCATTTACTTCCAGTTTTGCTTGAATGACTTATAAACAGGATCAGCAGAACTCTCTGAAGGCCTTACATTAACTTGACTTAAATATTTCAATTATAATGAAGACATCGATTAAATCCGGCATAAAAAAGCCTCTGAGGCAAGATTTGGGACTAAGCTAGAATGGCACTGTGGAGTGGTAGAAAGTGGTGGAAAGCAGCACTGTATTAGGAAAAGTGCCAGCTTAGTTATTCCCAAACTGTCTTTGGAGCACATAAATTAACCTCACTGGGTTCTGCTAGCTCATCTACAGAATGAGGTTATAAGATTGTATGCTCTTCAAAGTCCCTTTCAGTACTTATCAACTCCTGAAGCTACTTCTTGTTTGCAAATGTTATTTGGTATATCAAAAGTCTGTGTACCTAGAATTCCAAGTGAGTAAAAATAAATTGATTACTTTTTTAAAAAAGCCTTTGAGAACTGGAGAATATTTGGTTACAGGACAGAACAAATGCATGTTCTCTCTTGCAGAAGCTCCAAGAAAATGACATTGGCTATCTCTCCAGTATCTTTCTTCCTAGCTCTCCTTACCTCCTGGACTTATACAGGCCAGTTGGTTCAATGGGACACACCTGCATGCCCCCAACAATCAATGCAGCAGCAACTAACATAGTGCTTTGCAGAGAAGAGAGATGCAGAAAAATCTTACTTGAATTGAGTTGAAATAAGGAACTACAAGGAAAGGTGTGCAAACCAGATAGCACAAGGTAAGGAAAGCCTTCTGGGTTCTAACAGGTATAGATGAAGGAGCAGAGCTTATTATGTACATTTGTGAGGGATTTCAGTTGGGAAACAGGACCCAATATCCAAAAGCTGGACCTTATTTATCAGTGAGGAAAATTCCTAACCTTCCATGATACATCTCCCTAAATATTCCAAGAATATGAGTTATTCTCCCTGACATTCAAGTCTACTTTGCCTATCTAACTCTACCTTCCTGTGTTCTCCAACAGTTCCCTGGTTCACTTGGTCATTAAACTTGAGAATGCATGAATTATAAGTTTAAGAATCAGACAGATGGCGTTCAAATACCAACTCAGTCCTTTCTTTGCTGTGTGACCTCGGGCAAGTTACTTAACCTTGCTGAGTCTTGATTTCTTCACCAGGAAATAGTTAACACCTATTCTACAAGGCTTTTAATTTATCATTCAATGAGATGATAAAATTATACTAATAGTAGCTATCATTTATTGTGAACCAAATATGTACCAGCATCTATGCTCCTTTTGTTGTATCACACTTAGGGACTTGTCTTCCTGTTGGGAGTAGTGCTCAGACTAAGAATTTAGAATAAAGTATCCAGAGGGTATGAAGGCACCTACTGGTCTAGGCAGGCAGTCAGCTTTAGAATAACCAGTGAGCTTATACATCAGTTTTATCTCAATAAACCTGAGTGGGAAGAATAATGACCAGAAAACAATGGTACAGGACAGCAGGTTGTATGTACGTACCAAAAGTCTAATAAAAGGGCCCTTGCAACAATCCAACTTAGCAGGCTTTTATTCAAAATTGAGATCTAGCATCAACTTTGCATATCTCAATCTTTTCTTCCTTCAGTTTTAAAAGACTTAGGAAACTGGAAGAACCTTGAAAAGAAATTTAGAGTCGCTTTTCCCAAAGTGTGGGATTGGAATTGGGAAAAGACCAACATACCTGCTGTGTGGCCTTGGGCAAATCATGGAACTTGAGTCTGAGTTTCTTTATCTATAAATTGGGGCCTGTTCTTTTCAGAGCTGTGGTAATAATCAGAAATAAATGTATTTAAGGTGATTAATATGGTACCTGGCATATATAATAAATAGTGACTATATTTAGTATGTCATTAGTTACATTCCTTTCGCTCTGAGAAATTCAAATGTCAGCTAAACGCAGGATATCATCTCCACATATCAGCAAAAATACAGGTACAAATATCACATATGATATTTAACAATTTGATGAGGTTTGGGAAAATCATGACAGGTAGCTTTCTTACACTGTCATAGTCCTCTGGAGAAAATATGTAACATAAGGCCTAGAATCTGCAGTTTGCATTGATCTCCTATAGTAATATCAGTTGCCCCACACAATTTAATACTTCATTGTAGCCTACCATACATACCATGCAGACAGCTCCAAAATTTATATTTCTATCACAGACTTCTCTCTGAATGCCAGACTCATATATCCAACTGCCTACTCTACATCTCTAGGATGTCTAATGGGTATCTCAAATAAAACATGGCTAAAACAGAACTCTTGAATCTTGCCACAAAATCTTGCCTCCCTTAGTTTTCCCTATTTTAGTAAATAGCACTACTGTCTACTCTACTACTAAACCAAAAATCTAGGAATCATCATGAGAAAGTCCAATCATTTCTGTCTCTACAATATCTCTTGAATCTGTCCACATTTTTCTATTTCTATAACTACCACTCTAGTTCAAGCCACCATCATCTTTCTTGGAGATGCTACAATAGCTTCCTAACTTGTCCCTCTGCCTCCTTCCATCAATTCTCCATGGATCATCCAGAGGAAGACTTTTTTTTAATGTAAGTCAGAAGGAATGTGACATTTTCCTACTGAAAATTATTCAATGACATCCTCCTGCTCTTAGGATAAAAACCAAAATCTTCTAACGTACTGTGTTACCTGGCTCTTGCCTACCTTCCCAATCTCATTTTGCCTCATTCTCCCCACTATTCCCTATGATCTAGCCACACTGCTCTCTTGATGTTCCCTAATCAAGACCTCAAAGCTAAAACATGCTATTTCCTCTTAGATTTTTTTCCCCCACTCTTCACCTAGATGGCTTTTTCTTAAACTTCAGGGTCCAGTCTCAATGTTATTTTGCTTCAAGTAGACTTTGCTAATGATCTACTTTTAGATCTCTCTTATTTTCATCACTTATTGCAATTATTAATTATATTCTTATCCATGTGTTTATTTAATTTCTATGCTTTCCCTATGCCTCATTATACTAACAAGCTCAATTAGAGCAGAATCATGTCTCTTAAAATAAAAGTTAACTTATTAACTTTTTTAACTCTTAGAATAGAGTTCACCTGTATTCTCCCAGCCCAATGAGTATTCGATGAATGTGAAGAGAATATCAAATATACTAATTGTGGATCCAGGGTTGATAATGACAGAATTAGATAAATACTTGCTCACTTGTCCTAAAATGTTCTTTTCACCTTTTAGTTTATATAATAGACAGGAGGTAAACTAATTAGTATCATGAAGATAATTTTACTGGCAAAAATATGAGGATATAAGAGTGCCTAGATGGCTCAGTCAGTTAAGCATCTGACTCTTGATTTCAGCTCATGTCATGATCTCAAGGTTGTGAGGTCAAGCCCTGTGTTGGGCTCTGCTTAAGTTTCTGTCTCTCCCTCTCCCTCTGTTCTTCCCCTGCCCCTCTAAAAAAATGAGGATATAAATACTACCAGGCGTTTGATCTTAGGAGCAAGGGGGTCTGGGTGATTAGATTATGATTTTAAAAGGCTTTCATTAGATAAAAATGAAAGCCCAGTTATTACTCATGTAACTTTCATATCAGAGTTTATGATGCCCTGACCACAAAAATTGAGCAAACAAGTCATGTATTGACACAGTATCTTCGGAACATAATTATTACTGCCTTTTTAATCTCATTTTCCCAGAATACACTGGAGAGAGTTATCAGACACTGTAGGTGGGCTCTGATGCAAAGGATTCAAAACACACCAAACATTTAAATTCACTCATTCAACAAACATATTAAATGACTATTATGCCAGATACACAGGTGGGGTGTTTTTCCTAACCAGTCAGACAGAATCAAAGCAACATGCCCCAGAAAGGAATCAACTTTCTCTGCTTGCAGATCCATGAATATGCAGCTTATCACTTAGGCATCTGTATCTAGTGCTTCCCAGTTACTGCTCAGGATCTCCACTGGAACATAGTGCCAAATCATGAAGAGATTTCTAGCTATATAAAGTACACCCAGTACCAAGAAATGATTTATAGACTTGAACTGATGAATTATTAAAAGGCAATTTAACTGCCTTTATAAACCACCAGTGATGAGTCATAATGACATAAGGAATTGCTGGGCAGGAAAAGGCCACTCTCCTTAACATGCTTGTCCTCGGGACTCATTTCCACCTCAGCTTTGTCTCAGCAGCCTTTGCTCTTGGCTCACACACATCATTAAAATGTCTTGCTGGCTGTAAAAGCTCATTTATATAGACGACAATATTTGCTCTGACCACCTTAATTGACAAATTATTCCACATGATTGCATCTCCTTGAATGAAAAAGTTTGGCTTCAAATACCTATGAATGTAGCCTTGTGCTTGAGTTTGTCATAGCCCCTGGTTAACTTCCTAATTTTTTTAAAATTCATCCCTTGCAAATGAAGCACCCTATTAAAAATAGCAATTTGTCTTAAACCATTTGTTAGACAGCTTTCTTGTGGCAAAATGGCTGTGAGGTCATCTTTGCAAGCCTTCCAGTTATAATAATGATGGAAATCATTATTTATATATTAATCATATCATTTATCATTTAATCATAATAATATCATTTATTGAATACTTACTATTTCCCAGACACCATTCTAAGTGATTTTCATATATTTTCTTCACTCAACACAGTAACACATCCCTACTTTGCATGGGGAAAAAACTGAAGTTCAGAAGAATAAATTATTTTTTCTTAAAGTCACACAACTACTGTTATATTAAGGATTTGAATCATGTTTTTCTGATTTTGAAGCAAGGTCCAAGGGAGCAAATCAAGTTTTCAGTTTTCCACAGGTCTTCTCTAAGAATCAAATTCTTTGTTTAAGCTAAAATTTCTTAGAAATGGCTTCTTCTGGATATTTTTATCAGCAAAAGATATTGTCCATTTCCACATAAGAAAATCTGTTATAGGGACGCCTGGGTGGTGCAGTTGGTTAAGCCACTGCCTTCAGCTCAGGACATGATCCCAGGGTCCTGGGATCGAGTCCCGCATCAGGCTCCTTGCTCGGTGGGGAGCCTGCTTCTCTCTCTGCCTCCACCTCTCTGCCTGCTTGTGCTCTCTCTCTGACAAATAAATAAAAATAAAATCTTTAAAAAAAAAGAAAATTTGTTATAGTCATCCCAGATTATAGTACTACAAACAATATATAGTTCTATAAGGATTTACTAGTGGAAGGGGCTGAGGCTTTGAGAAAACAACCACCACCACCTAAACCTTCACTCCAGTGCTATTTAGTTACAGTAGAATACGGAGAAAAACTACTTAACTTCTCTGAATTTCAACTTTAACACTGGTAAAGTGGGGCTAAAATGACAATACCTCTCAGGATTTTGACATGCTTAAATGAGATCATATATGGGAAAACTTAGTGCTTGCCTCCTAGCACCATAATTGTATATTATATCTAAATGTTAAGGTAAGCCTTTGTATGGGAAACAACGGAATGTGGAGGACATTAATCTAATTGGTGAGACAAAACCTACACCAAGTACTTAAAGATAATTAATTATATATTAGTGTCAAATAGTGTGGTGAAAACTTTTGCAAAACTGCCAAGGGAATCTAGGAGAAAGAAACTAGTGACTGTAAATGAGATTAATCTGCAAAGGCTTCATGGAAGAAGTACAGAAGTACAAATGTGTCTTGGCAAAGGGGAATGAAAGAGCATGAAGCAGGCAAGCAAGCAGGAAGGAAAGGAACTAGTGGCATTTGTTGAGCATTGTTGTGTGCAGAAGCCATGTAGGTAGTTTTTAGCTGGTTGCTTTAAGAGCAAGGTTTTGGAACAAATATGGGTTTGAATCCTAACTCCACAACTTACTATCTGTATAATCATAGACAAGTAACTTATCTCCTCTAAACCTCCCTTTCTTCCCTTGTAAAATAAGTATCTCCAAACTTTCAAGGTTGTTGTGAACTTTGATTGTATATTACAATACCTACCCAATAAATGGTTGTCCTCGGAGCATCTGCTCCATTCTATTGGATCTGGTTCATAGCTAATCTCCCACCATATCAAGCTCCTAGTTTTCGTCCTCTAGAAGGGTGGCTTCACGGAAAAGTCTTAGCTTGCTCAAACCACTACTTTCAGGTTAGAAGAGAGCAAGGTAGCTGAGACTTTCACAAATGAACATAATAGACCTAGGAAAATCTGTGTCCATGAATCTCAGAGGTCTATACACCTAGAAGTCACACTGCAATTCCCTCCCAGGAGCCCCCTCCCCTACCCCTAACTCAAGTCAGAGGAGTCAGCCAAGGAGTCAATGATAACCTCAGGTGATGGAAGAGAGCCACTGGAGTGGAACTGACCTGGATTGGGCACGTTTGCCATATCCTGCTGCCATGTGCTCTAACTTGCTCACCCTCAGCCCTCCAAGCTGGTCTCCTGCACAGCTACTTACGAAACAAACCCACAGGAATGAATATTCTCACAGTCCAGAGAAACTTCGCAGAGAAACAAGACCAGCTTTCTGCTAATGGGACAGTTAATAGTATGTGTTTGTCTCCCTATAAGGCATAGAGACATGCAAACATTTTCTTGGACAGAGACTGGAAATACCTTTGACCTTGTCTGTCACCAACAGGATTAATAGATATCTATGAATAGGTATCTGTATCATAGGTTGAGGCAGGAGGAGAGAAATAGGGGGGGAAAGGAAAGACAAAACAACAGAGGCAATAAAGGAAGGGGGAAAAAAATCACTCCTTAGACTGATACTCAAGGCCTTCCTTCCCACTAATTCTAAGTAGGCTTTTTTTTTTCTCCTAGTCACCCAAGGTCATGAGTAGAGTTGACCTTGTTTCTAGAGGGAGCAAGCAGCCACCTGCAGGGTATGAATTGTGACACTCTGGGAAAGGCCCCCCACAGGCTCTGCAAAGCTGCCAGAAATTCCCACCATTAGTCATGCCTATGAGTTACAGAATTGAAATATCTATTAAACTGCAAATATGTCAGCTGTAAAGGGAAACATTTTGGGCCATTATCGGTCAGGAATTCTTTATCTCTTTGAGGAACTAGATTAGACCCTGCAGAAAACCAGGAACTGAGGAGACGGGCTACAGAAAAGACAGGACATTAGGACATTTAAAAGAGTCAGAGAAGGGACAACGATGTCATTCACAGTGGGGTGGGTAGGCTAGGAAAGGCCACCGTCACTCAAGAAGGGAGAGGGAGTCCTAGGAGTAAAGGCAAAGGAGCTGCTACCAGCCGGTTTTGGTCATGAGAGTTTTGCACCTGCGACTGTGCAAAAGAACAATTATGAAACGCACAGTCAGTCATGTGAAAGTTTCCTTAATGTGGCCAAGAACTAGCGACTGCTGAAGGCTTTCCTCATTAAGTCACACAAAAGGCATAAACAAGATACATTCTCACATGATAATTAGGACACAGACATTCAGATCATGTTAACTGGAGGCTTAGAACATGAAGGAGAGAGAACATATGCTAATGATTTTTTTCCCCTCACTGCTTCACATTGCACTGCTTCAGGGCAGTTTCAAGGTGGGTGCTTGATCCCCAGGGCTTTTCATTTATCTGTAACATTTGAGACCAACTTGCTTCATCATCTAAATTGCTCTTCTCTGTAAGGTGATCAATTTGTCAATACCCCTCCTGTAGTATTACATCCATAAATTGTGCCCTTCGCTCTCTGCTTGGATCGACCAGTCTGTTGGATGGTGTGATTAGGATGGCTTCTGAGTGCTGTTCCCAGTTTGTCTATTAACTGCTCTCCAGGACACTTATGTTGTTTTTTTTTTTTTTTTCTACTCACTGCTGGGGATGGAAAGAGTGGAGGAAAGTCTGAGCCAGACACACAGTCATTCACTTGTTTAAAAGTGCTACTGAAGCAAACTCTTTACGGAAAAGGCCACAAAAAGGCAGTTCCCAAACTGAATTCAGCATATAGGCATGTTTTACTTAGTCCACACGGTGATGAATAAACCACAGATCTTCACATAAAAACCCAGACTCCTATAATCTCTTCAAAAATTAGAGGGCCTGGCAGTATTGGATCTTTAAGTTCACATGACAGTAGCTAGGGCTGGGTCAGTGCTACTAGCACTCTCCAACTTGCCTTTCCGTGTTACACACCCATTCAGGTACACAACTCACCTGGCTTCTATAAGCATTTGACTATTGATTAGGGCATCACCCTTTTGCTGGTTTGGATTCAGCCATCAGAAGTAAACACTTTCCCTTTTATAGAGGGAATAGAATCACAGCTATTTCTTCTTTAAGCCAAAACCATGGGTTGGCAAATGAACATTTTATATAACAGGTTATTTCAGGGATCCTTAGACCTGAGCTCTGAAGTCTCCAATTTTGGAGACCTTCTGGGGATGGGTCTCCTCTTTTTCTGGCCAAGAACCCAGGGTTAAGGGACTAAGGACAGAGTAACAGTGGGATATGATAGAAAAAACATTGTATTAGTAATAAGAAGATGGGGGTTCTTGTTGGAGCCGTGCCATTCACCAGCTGCCACTCCAGGGAAAATGGTTTAAACTCTGAGCCACAGTTTACTCTGGTGGGGGTGGATTATGTTATGTGATCATACAAGCTTAGGAAATATCCTAAACGCTATCTCATCCTCTTTTTAGAAAACTGAAATACGTATTAGAATATGATATGCACTAAGATGCCCTGAAATGCCTTGTAAAAAAGAAATCTGTTTAACTTTGACGTAGCAGATAAACATACTGCCACAGAACCTTTTTCCACCCCCCTCCTCTCCTTTCCTTTCTCTCTTCTGGAAATAACTATTAACATTTGTTAGAATTGGAAAAGCTTAGAAACACTATTTGAAACACCATTTGTTCTAGTGAAAAAAATAAAAAATTCCACAGGTTCCAAGGGGAACATAATTCTGTCTCTACCTGTCTGCTTTCAGAATCACATTAAGAAACCTGAATCCTATGTTCCTTGTTGCACAGAGTAGGCACCGATTTATGCGTTGACTCCTCTTTACCAACTGAATCAACATTGTTTAACTAGACTGTTCTCCATTGCTTCACTTTCGCTAGCTTGAAATCATTATGATAACTGCAATGAACCTTACTGGAACCCATTTTTTTTCTCAATACGGATTTTCATATTAATAGTGCCATTTGACACCAAAAATACGGAAGTTTGGCAAATTTCATCTTCTGTACATTCTTGCTTTTCTTGGCACCTCACTCTTTCTTGTTTCTCTCCTGGCACTATCCTAGGCTCAAATTTAATTCTGTGCCCCATTCCTACTGATCTACTCTAAGGTACTCACTGAGAGCTATAAGGACTAGGCTCCAAAATGTCAAGTGTATCCTTTTTAGTGGTATCCAAATTTTAATAGGAAATTTTGAAGAGTTAATGTCCAGAAGGAAATTATAGTGGAATAATGAACATTATGGTCAATATTTTGGCATATTTTTCAATGTATGTAACATATATCTGGTGAATGAAATGATATGGTTTGCACTTGGTGGTGGTTAAAAAGTTATATTTGAGAGCCAGAAAAACCTAGATTCATATCCATGCTCTGCCAATTACAAAATATGTGACTGAAGGCACATCACTTCACCTAAGTTTTCTTCCTCAACAAAACAGGGACTATAATAGTATCTACCCTCATATGGTTGTTCTGAGGATTAAATGAAAAAATGAAAAGCACTAAGCATAATATCTGCCACGCAGTGAGCTCTCAATAGATATTAGCTCTCTGGGTGCCCCCATCATGATTATCATGTAGTTGTTGGCCTACAGATCACTTCTCCTGTTATCATTACTCAGTCAGAAACTCCGTTCTGTTTCTTCCCCCAACTCTCCACCATATCTCCACATTCCGCTATTTTTCCTAAACCCACTTCACCCCAATGTCTCAGCATTAACAGTAAAGACATAAAGAAACAAAGAGCCAGGGCTAGGAAAAGCCTGATTTCAAGCCTGATGGGAAATTGCTCCCTCTGTGTGTATACAGCAACCATTCTCTACACCAGAGGAAGGTATTCTAGTAAGCAATGCAGTCTCAATGACACCTACAAGGCACTACAGTTAGTTATAACTTGGAGAAGTGAAATTAAAAGCACTTACTGAAGCCATGCATTTGCACATCTTCACCAAAAACTGATCCCAATTTCCACTCTAATTTTACCAAGTTTGTGTGTCCAGATTGTGTTGCTACTATTCCTTAATAGTAACCAAGAAGCAAATCTGTGAAATACACCCATAGAATAAATCTCTCTTTCTAGCCATGGCATTTAGACACAAATGGATTAAGAGATTATTCTAACATGTGAAGAATCCCAAATCTGGAACTCTAGAGCTGTTTACAATAATCAGGAGGATGGGTATTATTTGTATAGTCACCAAAGAACAGGTTGGTGTTTTTTCTAAATAGCCAAGTGCATTTCTAAAAAAGCTGAATAAAATCATGCATTTGTGAATGATTTGCCAGGTGAGTGGTGAATTATCTTCCAAATACAGTTAATTAGTGTTGGCTTCCTGCTTATGTTCATTTTGGGAAGCCCCTATAATTTATGTCTGCCTTTGACCTTCTCAAGGCAGACATTCTCCTCTAATCCCAGGAAACTCTATTACATTATCTTTCCTATCCTCTCCCACTCCTTGTCTTCTTCCGTTATCACCTGTTCTACATTCTCACTATCATATAATCAACACTCCCTTCTCTTCTTACCACTTCAACTAGCCCTCTGCACAAAATTCAATATGAGAATAAAGGGAAAAATATCTCTAAAATAACAAACAGCTACCTAAAATGTGCCGTGGGAAATAAAATTGTTAGCTGTTGGTATATTTGACAAATGACCAAAACACACTAAGGTACATGTCTATTTGTTGTCATACCCTTCCCTATTCATCCACACCCTCAGAAGAAATAAAAGGAAATGTCCACAACATCACACAAGTCTGTAATCATTTATATATTAAAAGTGTTCCAGAAAGGTTGTATTTAAATCAAATCCTATCTTAATACAGCAGGAAAGCTGGCTATTTAAAGAAATCCTATGACAAATTCTTTTATATGGAAAATATCATTTCATAAAACCAATGATTACCTTCTAATTCATCAGTTTTGAATATCTGGATCTTTTTATAACTGACCTATTTAAAACAAGTAGCATGTATATACTGAAAAAAAAACTTGCTTTACTGAAAAAATATTTCTCAGATTTACAAATTTAAAAAAAGAGAAAATAATCTCTTAAAATTTTTATAAACTTAAAATTTGCATACTTATAATATATAATTCTAAAGAACCTCTCTCTACAGAATTTTGTAATTAACCAATTCTATTATTTTATGTTGAAATTCCTATTCCATGCCGGCATATTGCTAAACTGAAAACAAGTATCAGGGGGTTACTCTTCAAATCCCAGCCTTGTATTTTGAATTATGAGAGGACAAGCTCTTTAATTGCTTTGTAATACTGAACACGCAAATCACAATATAACTTATATAAAAGTGCAAATTAGGGGCAACTGGGTGGCTTAGTCAGTTAAAAGTCTGCCTTCGGTTCAGGTCATGATACCAGGGTCCTGGGATTGAGCCACACATCCAGCTTCCTGCTCAGAGGGGAGCCTGCTTCTCCCTCTGCCCCTCCCCCTGCTCATGCCTCTATCTCTTTCTCTTTGTCTCTCAAATAAACAAATAAAACCTTTAAAAAAGTGAAATTAAAAATAAATCTTCACAAAGTAACCTCTTGAACTGGTACACCAAGAGGCCATTTTGTTTCTACATCAAGCATAATATTTGAAGTATGTTAATAAGTACATAAACTTGGTATCTTCTTATAGGAATGATGACCACTGACCCAAGGGTAATTTTGAATTACTTTTTCCCCAGCATGTGATACATACACAGTACATTTTTACTCAAATGGTAAATGAAAAATTACTTTCAGTGGCTGAGGCTGCTTTACCCCCACATTCCCTTGACAGATTTCTTTTGGTGACCAAGGATTTATAGTTTCATGACAGCTCTTAGGAAGTTAGATAAAACAATTTGGGGCCTATGAAAATGAGTTTGCTGTGGAAAGAGCCAATATGCCCTTCAACAGACGAATGGATAAAAAAGATATGGTCCATATATATGATGGAATATTATGCCTCCATCAGAAAGGATGAATACCCAACTTTTGTATCAACATGGACGGGACTGGAAGAGATTATGTTGAGTGAAATAAGTCAAGCAGAGAGAGTCAATTAATTATCATATGGTCTCACTTATGTGTGGAGCATAAGGAAAAAGATGTAGGACATTGGGAGAAGGAAAGGAAGGGTCAATGGGGGGAATCAGAGGGGGAGATGAAACATGAGAGACTGTGGACCCTGAGCAACAAACTGAGGGTTTTGGAGGGGAGTGGGTGGGGGGTTGGGCGAGCCTGGTGGTGGGTATTGAGGAGGGCACGTATTACATGGAGCACTGGGTGTGGTGCATGAACAATGAATCTTGGAACACTGAAAGAATTAAATTAAAACACACACACACACACACACACACAAGAAATGTCAGAAGAAAAAAAGAAAATGAGTTTGGTGTGTGTGTATGTGAACTAACATGCCCATAAGAAAATCAAACCTGTGATTGACTTCTTTAGCATTATTCTCTCAGCAACTATTTCTCAAAACATAATCCTTGGAAGGCATACAACAGAATTACCTGGAAAAAAGGCAAATTCCCATTCTTACTGATGTATTGAATTTGAATCTGGAGGAGAGAGACGGAATCTGTATTTAAAGAACCTCATCTTCATCCTACCTGTGTTCTTCCACATGATTCTGATGTGCATTAAAGTTTGAAAATCTCTGGGAAGTAGAGTTGAGGTGGAATTTTAAATGTAGAGTTCAACTATATGAAAAGTTTAGGGAAACTGAATTAACACCTTATAAAATACCCAAAAGTAGTAGCTCTATCTCTGTTTTTCCAGAATCTAAAAAGAAACTAAAAAAGTAAGTGTACTGTCACCACAACCCATCAGATGAGAGCATAAAAGAGGTTTGATGTTAACTGTATTCTAGTCCAACTTAAAATACAAGCCAATACTATAATGTTACAAATTTTAGTAAATAATTCCTAATAGAGGTGTTCTGCAAACAGCTGATAAGGATTGTGTGACTGTGGTCAAAGTGGTGATACTGCAAGGATTTGTGCATGGTCAGGTCACTTATTAATGATGCATAACTGTCCAATTGATTCTTCTCCTTGAATGAGACAGGAACTCTAGTTCACATTGAGGAAATCAGAAATCAACCAAAAGCAGATCTTTCCTTTCTGGATTTGGCCCAGTAGGGTAGCTATTGTAAAAGCTCATAGAGGAAAGGATGTGCAATACTAATTAAAAGAATAATTCAAACCTCCACAGAAGTTACTCTACAAATTCAGACTAAGTAGAACTGTCATGTATTAGGATAGAAAATGAACTTAAAGTATAGGTATATTGGTTTCTAATAAAATATTTTTTAAAATATGTATTTATTTATTTGAGAGAGAGTGAGTGAGAGAGAGATGGACAGAAGGAGAATGTGCAGCAGGGAGGGGCAGAGGAAGAGAGAGAGAGAAACGCCGTGCTCAGCACGGACCCTGATGCGGGGCTTGATCTTACAACCCTGAGATCATGACCTGAGCTGAAACCAGAAGTTGGACTCAACCAACTGTGCCATCCAGGTGCCCCTCTTATAAAATATTTTTTATTCCTATGCTAACATTCAGAATTTTGAAAAAGACAAAATAAACTCCTGACTCTTAGAGATCAAAAACTTAATTAAATATGAGTTACACCAATGAAGTACTCAGCAAATGTCATTATTAGTAGACTGATTTTAATACTATCACAAAAAGGTCAGATAAACATACACAAAAATAATATAGAAGGAAATCTGTATTCCTAACATTAGTGTGAATACTATAATTAAACAACTAGTTGATGTAAACATTACATAGTTAAACAGGTAATGCCCAAGAGCATCAGTCATAAGTTAATCAATGCAATCATAATTACGATTAGATAATGTCAAATTTTACTATGGCTCAGATTTTATCTACAATAAAAATATGTGTGTGAACACTTACACACTTACGCACACACACACACCCACACACACACACCACATACATCTAAAACATATATAAGAAGAAAAAAATTAGGCAAGGTTTGCTCAGGAACAATAGCAGGTAGATTTTTGTCATGAAGTTTCTTAGGGTCCATCACACCCATCATCAGGGATAACTTTTATGGTATTAGGTTCTGTCATATGTCTCTGAAAACTACTTTCTAACATTCTCCACCAGATCAGAATATCCTGAGTTTCTCTCCTTCATTTGGTATGAGTAGAATTACTAGTTTATATTTTACTTGTACTTCAGATTTAAAAGACACATATACACATTATTTGTTGGGATTTGTTCCATAAGAATCACTAGAAGCACATAATAACATCAGTCATTTATGAGCAATTTTGTATAAATGATATTCTGGATGCAGTTCAAGGGGGTGCCTTTCCAAAATCCCAACAGAATCTCATTCTGAGGCAGGGAGTACTTACAAGGAGATTCTACATATCAACATTCTAAAGTGGTTCCAGTATATCATTTCTGAGATGCTTAGTAACAATCAATGATATTTTGAAGAGTTAAGAACACATCATAAAGGCAGAGAACAGATATGCAGCAATTGGCCTCATGTTCCCTAAATCAATTGTCCATACTCCACATATAGTTTATCAGTACAACTTACTAATTGAGTTTTCAACCATCTGATTTGCAGCCAATCCTACATTCACCGCAAGTTCACTCTTTGTTTTGGGAACTCTTTCTTCCCGTAACAAATTATTATTTTTTTATTGTGTTATGCTAGTCACCATACAGTATATCATGGAACATGATCATGGAACTACATGGAACATGTAGTGTTCCATGATTCATTGTTTGCATAGAACATCCAGTACTCCACGCAATCTGTACCCTCCTTAATACCCATCACCAGCCTTACCCATCCCCCCCACACTCTTCCCTTCTAAAACCCTCCATTTGTTTCTAACTTTCATTTGCCATAATTTGGAAGAAGCAATTCTTACCTGTAACTTTCAATTCAGTTGTTCGTCTTACAAGTTTTCCTTCATACTTAAGTTCACAAGTGTAATTTCCTCCATCTTCTTCTTGAACTTCTTGGATTAGAAGAGCATTTCCCTTCTGTATTATTATACTTCTCCACATTTTGGGCTTGCATTCCTGCAGAGAAAATATTTTCAAGTAACGCAAAAAATTAAAATTCTTATCAAGTCTTAGTACTGGAAAGTTAGTACTTTCACTTTTTTGTGTTCTTCTTTTTGGTTTTCAAAATATATAACTAGAGTTAAGTCAATGACCACAAAAAATCACAACTGCATCTTAATGTGTCCAATTTAAATATCACAACTAACAGCCCAAGAGCTAGCTTAAAAGCCTGATTTCAAGTGCAGAAAGTCTTTAGAGATATTCTGCAAAAATAGAACAGCACAACTCCCCAAAATACAAAAAGGATATAGCAAAACCTTAAAAGTTGCTAAATATCATCATAAAGTCCTGGGTTTTTTTTTCTATTTGACAGGGATACTTCCTAAGAGTCCTAAGAGAACAGTGTTCATTTAGCAACAAAGTATACTACAAGGGAGCCTTAGGCATTATTAAACATTCATTAAAAACTTTTAATTGGCAATGTAGCCTACAATAATTTTATTAATTACTTCTTATAGTTAAATACTAACACTAATATTCCAGATTCTCCCTTCCCATAGTCAAGAGATCCATCTGGGTGGGTGGGGGTGAGAGCAAAGTTCAAGAAACTTAGGCTTAAGCAGCTTTCTAGAGACATAGCTAGGTAAAATAAGGACACATTTGTTCTAGTAATGAAAAGGAGAAATTAACTGCTCATTTTCTGAGTTAAGTGATATGTGACCAGAGAGTAAGATTTGGGTTTGAAAGACAATTTTTCTACACACCTGATAGGAATGTGAGGGAGTCTTGCTATTAGGATTGGACTTTTCTAGAAAGGAATGTTTAACACTTTTCCAGAGAGTGACAAAGACATAGCAATATCCAAGTATGTAAGAATATTCACTCAAGTGGCTTTGCCTTTTGGGAATTTTCTCAGACTACTTTTTAGATACAGTTCCAGTTTGTCTACCACTCATCTCAAATGTTCAACCGAAGTGTGGCCAAAAGCTGTAGAAACATCAAGAGAAGGTCTAGGGGACAGCTGTGAGGGAGTGCTGAATAATCAAGGCAAAAATATTTTATCATCTAAGTTCTGAATCTGTTGGTTAAGACAAAGAAAAAATGATTGTGAGGCCAATGATGTAAATAATTGTTAAGAGAACTTTTCTCTTTTCCCAATATGGTACATATAACATCTCTTCTATCCCTACTCCTCACCCCTACTCCTGCCCTCCACACATATATCCTAAACATTCATATGAAGGTAGAATCAGTGTTGACTCTCAACCCCAGCCCTACATACTTGTGTACGTGTATGCATATGTGTGTGTATGTAAAATGATTTGATAGAACGAGTATCCATTTAGTAGTTCCTTACTGAAACACATTTTTTTTCTTTTATGATAGCAGGAGTTTTGACAACAAAACACAAAAACTGGCACTTAAGCTCACAGGTATAATTCTTAAGAGATATGCTTGCTTTATGTCCAATACAACTACTCACACACATTGTCAGAGAGTAAATAAAAGTAATACTATCTAGGGCATCTAGATATAAGTCTGCTTCACTCCCTAGGGTCTTTCGAAAGAACAGTTAAGGGTCTGTCTGAAATTATATTACATACCATGTCTGGCAAGGTTTATCACCTATATGAGATTTGCTTCTGAGTTAAACCTTGGGATATAAGGTTTCTGGGAAAATGAAGAAGAAAGTCTGAACAAAAAGAAAAAAAAATAGTCCAGCTGCCACTATCGTCATACAATAATAATCCACAATTATTTTCGCATTGCTTCGAACTCTGATAGCCTCAGATTTCTAAAGAATCATTCTGAAGGTTATTAAACAAAAATATGGTCCCTTTGGGCATTTTGAGAGGAAAGGAAAATGAAAACTGAGCTGTTTCACTTTCACATAACAGGGTGGGGGTGGGAAAATGAGCCCACACACTCATTGCATTCAAAGACAAATGACTTTGTTTTCTAATGTCTAAAGTCCATCTGCAATTAGCTTTAACCATTTTCATTTTCCCTGCACACTGCTTTGATTTCTTTTTTCACCAGGAAGTAAAATCTAAAGAGTGTATAGGAGTTAGAAAATAACCCCTGATGAAGAACAGCCTGGAATCTTTACACATTCTTTGGGCTAGACCGAAATAGTCCCAAGTGCTTTCCAAGTTGCCATCTAGCCTTATAAAAGATTATTTGTACCCAATAGAGTTTTGTGGCATAGGAAAATGTTACTGTCGGGTCCTCTCCACCCTTCTGGAGACAATATAGTATAGATGAAAAGGTAAACTGCAGTCAGAGCAAGACAGCTCTAAGTCAAAATCTGGGGTTCACTCAAATTCTCTGATCTTGGTCAAATTTGTTTAAGTTCTTTAGATATCCGTTTCTTACTCTACATATGAGGATAACATATACTATCATGTGAGCAGCCAGAGCAGAGGCTTGCCGAGTTTATTCATTACACTCTTGTTGGCCAGCACTATTTATGGTGGTCATCCAGTACAGAGAATGCTTTCTATCCTTAAACTTTCACAATCTTGGATTATGTCTCCTCTAAACCCCCAGCTCTCTTTGGTGAAAATTGGTGCTAATGGACTAATCAGATGAAAACAAATCTTCACTAATGGCTAATCATCCCCAGGAACATAATACTTTAACCCACTGAAAATGTATAGCTCTTAAGAGGCCACTCCAACACTAATCCTAGCAGATGGGTACAGGAACTATATTTTGTTCAGAAGAGGCCTATAGATGACCATCTTGCCCCAACCAACCTATCCTTTACAAAATTACGTCATTGGCTATCCTTCACATATCTGGGGACCTATATCAAACCTCAGAAGTCTTCCAGCCTTTTGACTCCACTACTTACAGCATCTCTCCCTTAAATTGTTGGCTGCTAGGCTACTGTCATTGCTTCTCTGTCCCTAATCTCCTTATGATCTCTTTCCTAGTGAACAAGCATCATTGCCACACCTCATTGCTCCATATCCATTTAATTTAATTTTGACAGCCTGTTACGCAAAGAAATTTGAAACATATAAATCAAATCTCAAGATGGTTGTTTATCTGAGGTGAGGAAAAACCTCCAAAGCCTCAAATACGAGCAGGCCCCTTATATTGGTACTTTGGGACCATTAAAATAAACTTCGTCAACTTGAAGGTTTTGCTGAAGGCCAGTCTTGCTGGAGGTACCTAAGTCCAACAAACAGCTCCAGTTCATGTCCTTGCTGATCCCTCACAGGGCAGTTTGTTGTAAAATCTCCTTATTCAATCAAAATAATGTCAATCCTTAAAGCCCAGCTTCCTTCCCTCTCTACCAGCCTTCCTGAGTAGCACTTATCACTTGCCAGTATTTACTAGGTTGGGAGCCTAGGATGTTCAGCAAGAACATATGTTGACCAAGTTTCTTGAAGTAACCTGTTGCTAGCTACATTTGGATGTTGGAATTTCCACCCTGAAATAGGCACCACTATATTCACGAACATTTCTGAGATATCATCATCATACAAACAGGTATTGAATCCATTTGATTTGTTGGTCATGGTTATTTCAATGCTTTCAGAGCATAAGACTCATTTCTCATGGCAAATATACCAGGAAGATTTATTTAAATATTTATTCTGATTCTGAAGTTCAGACACAAAGTAGTTGGACAACCACAAACTAATCATGTAATCTCTGGTCCTCAAGTTAACTTTTGTTCAAATACCTAATACTTATGTACTCAGACCCAATTTCTCTCCTTTCTCTTGGAGACTGAACTATTTCATAGAGCATTTAGGCATCTGCCTAACAATCTGTAGGGAACCTGAACTTTCTTCAACTTAAAGATGGAAGACATAAAAGAACATTGCAAATTAGGTATCAATTTTGACCTTTTCATCACTACCTGTACCCCAAATTCACAAGATAACAAATTTTGGAAAATCTTTCTCCTCCCTAGCTCTATTTTTCTTTCTCTCTTCATAGTTCTAATGTCAAAGTTGGTACCCCACAGTGGTTAAAGTGTACGTTCTAGACTCAGATACTTGGGTTGGAATCCCGAGTTGTATGTTCTTAAACATGCCACTTCATTGAACTAAGCCTTACTTTTTTACCTATTAAAAAAAGTGGTGATAATAATATTTACCAATATGAGTGATTATAAGGATTAAATGAGGTAATTTATATAAGCGCTCTGTAATACAGAGCATCACATACTAAAAACAATAAATATTAACTACTATTCTATTATTACTATCTCTCTCATTACTCTGCTTTCAGATTACATACACATTTATTATGAAATGTTAATTTCTCTCAGGAATTAACATGATTCACATTTCTATAGGGGTCTGGAGACTATCCAAGACACAATCCGAAGTTATAACTCATTTTTTTAAAGATTTCATTTATTTATTTTAGAGTGTGTGTGTCTACATGCATTGAGAGCAGGAGGAGGGACAGAGGGATAGGAAGGGAGAGGGAGAAAATCTCAAGCAGACTCTGTGATAAGCACAGAGCCTAGCACAGGGATTGATCCCATGACCCCGAGATCATGACCCAAGCCAAAACCAAGAGCCAGATGCTTAACAACTGAGACACCCAGGCACCCCCCCAAAGTTATAATTCTAATTCAGGGGTTGACTTCCAGTTTCTGATTCAACATGCAAAAGTTTGGAAGTTGTCACCATCCATACAACAAGAAAAAAGCTGAACACACTGAAAATCAAGAACTCTTCTTATATCCATCATATATTTGAGGTGACAGTGAAAACCACAACCCCAGAAACTAGAGACAGGAGAGTACAGAGAATCACAACTTACTGGGAGCTGAAGCAAACACAGGAGTCAGTAACTAACAGGAACACTTAAAGGATAATTTACTAATTTCTGAAGTCTATGAACTAGTTTTATATATAAAAATCCCTGGGGGCCCAGTCTTGTGAGAGCACACTTTTATAATGTTTACCTCCAGGAGTCCCATGAGGTCTGCAGCATGGAAACTAGGGAAAAATCCCCTTATGCTCTGGCAAAGGAAGGAAAAAATAACCATTTTGAAACATACCCAAAGAGTCCTATTCTCCTTAAAAGCCTGTCTTCCAAGGACATGGGAAAAGAGAAATATCCAATGGCATCCCCTATAGTCTTTGAAGTGGGGGAAGAAAAATAGCCAGCACCAGCTCCCTATCCTTCCTGTCTCATCTAATGGAGGTGGGAGAGAAGCTGAGAAGCACTTGTGCTGGTCACAGCCCAGGGACAAGGATCACTAAAAGACTGAAATCTAATCAAAAGATTACAGATTGCTTTCCCTTACCCTACACCTTAACAACACATCAATAGGGCTCCTGTATAACAATAGGATATTACAGTGAAAACAGCTGCACAATTCAGACTTTATAAGTTTCTAGGGAAGGGGAAGGAGCAAGATGATGGAGCAGTAGGAAACTGAAATATCATCAGGTCCCAGGAGTTCAGCTAGATAGATGTTCAGAATGGTTTGATAGTTATCAAACCATTCTGAACATCTACAAACTCAACAGGAGATAGAAGAGAAGAACAGCAATTGTAGGAACAGAAAATCAACCACTTTCCAGAAGGTAGGACATGTGGAAAAGTGAATCCAAAGTGAAGGGAAGATAGACTGCAGGGGGAGGGGCTGGCTCCTGGCAAGTAGTAGAGAAGCAGAGTACAAAATCGGAACTTTTAGAATTCTGCTCCACTGAGGGACATCGTTCCAGAGGCTAAGTGGGGGGGGGGGGGCTTGCAGGGACAGTGTGGTCTCAAAACCTGCAGGGACACAAAAAGACCAGGGGTGTCTGAGGGTGGCAGAGCTCCCAGGCATGGAAGTGGGGAAGCCGGCTGCAGAGATGAAGCTGAAGTGGGGGCTCTCAGCTCAGCTCAGGATCACTTTAAACCGTGATCCAAGGCACAGTTGGGACACTGCTCTTCAAGCAGGGCCCCCACAAGTGGCAGATCTGGAGAAACCCCCCTCCTTCCTACTCCACGAAGAGTGGTGCAGGAGTGTGCTGCAGCAATCTGCTGGGTTTGGAGACTCCAAACAGGGCCATGCACCAGAGATAGAAATGCTCAGTCACAGGCTGGGTGAGCATGGAGTGTGGCCAGAGACCAAGGAGACGAGAGGGATTGACTGCTTTTCTCTAAGAGCACACTGAGGAGTAGGGCCCTGAGCTTTAGGCTCCTACGGGGTGGGAGACTTGGAGGCCACCATTTTTATTCCTGCCTTCCAAAGCTGTACAGAAAGTCTTTAGGGAACAAAAGCTCCCGAGTGTGAACCCAAGCAGATTACTTAGCCCAGCCCCTGGCAAGTGTGGTGCAATTCTGCCTCACACAAAGACATCTGAATCTTTGTGATTCTGCCTCACTGCAAAAGGCCCCTCCCCCAGAAGAGCAGCAAGAACATCCAGCCAAGACCAAGTTCACCAATCAATGAGAATTGTGGAACTCCGCAGCTAGGGGAAAGCAACACATAGATTTCATGACTTTTTCCCCTAGGATCCTTTAGTGTTTCAAAGTTAGATTTTTTTTTAACTTTATTTCTTTCTTATTCTATTTTTTTTTAATTTTTCCTCTTTTCCATTTTAACATTTTTTAACTATTTTATCTTAATACCTTTTAAAAATCTTTTTAAATTTTCATTGTTATAGTCATATTTTATTCCCTCATTGTATTTAACCATATTTTTTGTATACATATAGGTTTTGTGTTTTTTTTTTTAATTTTGGGATACAATTTCTTCTAATAGATCAAAATATACCCTAAATCTAGCACATGGCTTTATTCTAGTCTCCAGCCTGATCACATTATTTCCTTTTTTTTTCAACCAACTCTTATCAATTCCATTTTTAGAATCTTTTTTAATTTTCATCTTTACAGTCATATTCCATCCATTCATCGTGTTTACCCTTATTTTTGTATATATTATATATACAATATATATTATATATGCAAATATATATAGTGTTTATTATATATACAAATATATATACAGTGTTTATTATGTATTCCTATACACACACACACACACACATATATATATATATATATATATATATATATATATATATATATATATATAAATAACTTTTTCTTTATTTAAAATTTTGGGAGGTAGTTTCCTCTAACAGACCAAAATATACCCAAAATCAAGTCTGGGACTCTGTTCTATTCACCAGTCTAATATATAGATATATATATTTTTTCCCTCCCTTTATTCTCTCCAAGTTATGGGTCTCTTCCTGATTTGGTTAGTGTATATTCTTCTGGGGTTGTTGATATCCTTTTAGTATTTTTTTCTCTCATCCATCTATTGTTATCTGGATAAAATGACAAGGTAAAAAACAAAGAAAGAGAGAAAGAGAGAAAGAAAGAAAGAAAGAAGAAAGAAAGAAAGAAAGAAAGAAAGAAAGAAAGAAAGAAGAAAGAAAGAAAGAAAGAACGAGAGGCAGTACCAATGGAGAATAAAGGAGCTGAGCAAAAGAGAGACAAACAACTACTGGACCATGAGGGGAGAATCTGAGAGATAAGTGATACCTGAATAGACCCATAACCAGTAAGTATTTGAAGCAGTCATCAAAAATCTCCCAACAAACAAGAGTCCAGGGCCAGATGGTTTCCCAGGGGAATTCTACCAAACATTTAAAGAAAAATTAATACCTATTCTCCAGAAACTCTTCCAAAAAACATAAATGGAAGGAAAACTTCCAAACTCATTTGATGAGGCCAGCATTACCTTGATCTCAAAACCAGACAAAGACCCCATTAAAAGGAGAATTACAGATCAGTATCCCTGATGAACACGGATGCAAAAATTCTCACCAAAATACTAGCCAATAGGATCCAACAGTACATTAAAAAGGATTATTCGCCATGACTAAGTGGGATTTATTCCTGGCTGCAAGGTTGGTTCAACATCCGCAAAACAATCAATGTTATACATTAATAAAAGAAAGAACAAGAACCATATGACACTCTCAATAGATGCCGAAAAAGCATTTGACAAAGTACAGCATCCTTTCTTGATCAAACTCTTCATGGTGTAGGCATAGAGGTACATTCCTCAACATCATCAAAGCCATCTATGAAAAACCCATGAGTATCATTCTCAATGGGGAAAACTGAGAGCTTTTCCCCCGAGATCAGGAACACGGAAGGGATGCCCACTATCTCCACTGCTATTCAACATAGTACTAGAAGTCCTAGCCTCAGAAATCAGACAACAAAAAGAAGTAAAAGGCATCTGAATTGGCAAAGAAGTCAAACTCCCACTCTTTGCAGATGAAAGAATACTTTATGTAGAAAACCCAAAAGACTCCACTCCAAGACTGCTAGAACTCATACAAGAATTCAGTAAAGTGTCAGGATATAAAATCAATGCACAGAAATCACTTGCATTTCTATACACCAATAGCAGGACAGAAGAAAGAGAAATTAAGGAGTTGATCCCATTTACAACTGCACCCAAAACCTTAAGATACCCATGAATAAACCTAACCAAAGAGGCAAAGAATCTGTACTCAGAAAACCATAAAGTGCTAATGAAAGAAATTGAGGAAGACACAAAGAAATGAAAAAATGTTCCATGCTCATGGATTGGAAGAACAAATATCGTGAAAATGTCTATGCTACCTAAAGCAATCTACACATTTAATGTAATCCCTATTAAAATACCATCCATTTATTTCAAAGAAATGGAACAAATAATCCTAAAATTTATATGGAACCAGAAAAGACCCCAAAGAGCCAGAGGAATGTTGAAAAAGAAAAACAAAGTTGGTGGCATCACAATTCCAGACTTCAAGCTCTATTACAAAGCAGTAATCATCAAGACAGCATGGTACTGGCACAAAAACAGACACATTGATCAGTGGAACATAATAGCACAGAAATGGACCCCCAACTCTATGGCCAACTAATCTTCAACAAAGCAGGTAAGAATGTCCAGTGGAAAAAAGACAGTCTCTTCAACACATGGTGTTGGGAAAATTGGACAGCCACATGCAGAAGAATGAAACTGGACCATTTCCTTACACCACACACAAATATACAGTCAAAATGGATGAAAAACCTAAATGTGAGACAGGAATCCATCAGAATCCTATAAGAGAACAGAGGCAGCAAGCTCTGTGACCTCAGCTGCAGCAACTTCTTCCTAGACACATCTCCAAAGACATTTTAAACAAAGGAAAAAATGAACTATTGGGACTTCATTAAGATCAAAGGCTTTTGCACATCAAGGGAACAGTCAACAAAACCAAAAGACAACTGACAGAATGGGAGAAGATATTCGGAAATGACATATCAGATAAAGGGCCAGTATCCAAAATCTATAAAGAACTTCTCAAATGCAACACCCAAAGAACAAATAATTCGATCAAGAAATGGGCAGAAGACATCTACAGACATTTCTGCAAAAAGGACATCCAAATGGCCAACAGACACATGAAAAAGTGCTCAACATCACTCAGAATCAGAGAAATACAAATCAAAACCACAGTGAGATACCACCTCACACTAGTCAGAATGGCTAAAATGAACAAGTCAGGAAATGACAGGTGTTGGTGAGGATGCGGAGAAAGGGCAACCCTCCTACACTGTTGGTGGGAATGCAAGTTGGTACAGCCACTCTGGAAAACAGTACAGAGGTTCCTCAAAAAGTTGAAAATAGAGCTACCCTATGACCCAGCAATTGCACTACTAGGTATTTACCCTAAAGATACAAATCCAGTGATCTGAAGGGGCATGTGCATGTGAATGTTTATAGCTGCAATGTCCACAATAGCCAAACTATGGAAAGAACCTAGATGTCCATCAACAGATGAATGGATAAAGAAGTGGTATATATGTACACAATGGAATACTATGCAGCCACGAAGAGAAACCAAATCTTGCCATTTGCAATGATGTGGATGAACTAGAGGGTATTATGCTAAGCGAAATAAGTCAATCAGAGAAAGACAACGATCATATGATCTTTCTGATATGAGGAATTTGAGAGGCAGGGCGGGGGTTGTGGAGGGTAGGGAGGGGAAAAATGAAACAAGATAGGATCGGGAGGGAGATAAACCATAAGAGACTCTTAATCTAATGAAACAAACTGAGGATTGCTGGGGGGTGGGGAGGTAGGGATAGGGTGGCTGAGTTATGGAAACTGGGAAGGGTATGTGCTATGATGAGTGCTGTGAAATGTGTAAGCCTGATGATTCACAGACCTGTACCCCTGGGGCAAATAATACATTATATGTTAATAAAAAAATGACAACTTTAAAAAAAAGAAGTCTCTAGGGAACACCAATGATAACAGGAGAGTGGAAAATAAGGACACCAGAGGGAATTTTAGCCTCTAATACCTACGGGTATAGCAAGCAGTAAACACAGCCTAACTCTTAGCCAGATAAATGTAAAAACCTCAAATTAAAGGCCTATTACCTCAGTTCCTTTTACCTAGTACATTATACCTGGCTTTCAAAATATTTACATGGTGTACTAAGAGACAAACAAAACAAAATAAAAGCCACAATTTGAAGAGAGAGAACAAGCATCAGAACCAGACTCAGGTACAGCAGAAAATTTGGAATTATCAGTCAGTGAGTTTAAAATAAGTATGATTAATATGTTAATGGACCTAATGGCAATAGTGGACAATATGTAAGAACAGGAGAGAGATGGAAACTCTTTAAAAAAATAAAAGAAGAAATACCACAAATAAAAACACTATAACAGAAATAAAGAATGTCTTTGATAGGCACTTTAGTAAACTGGGCATGGCCAAAGAAAAAAATCAGTGAGTTTGAAGGTATGTGAATAAAAACGTCCCAAATTGACAAGCAAAAAGAAAAAGAATTTTTTTAAGTTTTTTAATATTATTTATTTATTTATTTGACAGAGAGAGAGATCACAAGTAGGCAAAGAGGCAGGCAGAGAGAAAGGGAGAAGCAGGCTCCCTGCTGAGCAGAGAGCCCAATGCGGGTCTCGATCCCAGGACTCTGAGATTATGACCTGAGCTGAAGGCAGAGGCTTTAACCCACTGAGCCACCCAGGCACCCCAAGAAAAAGAATTTTTAAAAAGAATATCTAAGAATTATAGAAAAAAATACAAGAAGTATAACATAAGTGTAATAAGAATACCAAAAAGAGAAGAAGAGGAGAAAGATTTGGAAGAAATATTTGAAGTAATTCTAATGCTGGATCATCCAAGATAACAGCAGACTGGGCATGGACAAAGAGGTCTGGTGTGCATGTAGTCTACTATTAACATCTGAGCTGAGTTTTAAACAATATATAAAAGTTAGGTAAGACATACCGGACAGAGAGAACAACATGTGAAGCATTCAGATAACCTGTAAGACTGTTCTATAATTAAATTATGTAATAAATGAACATGCTTGACACAGTGTCCGGCTCTGTAAACACTCAAGAAAAAGGAACTATTAACAAATTGGTTCTATGGAATCAATGGAGTGTTTTAAATAGCGGCATCCTACATTCGGATGTGCATTTATGAGAGATCATTCTAGTGAATATATAAAAGGTAGTCAGACTATAAAAGAGATATTGCTTAACAGGCTTTAATTTGCTTTGATCAGTTTTTTTATCCCTTGAATATGATTAAGGATATACAGGAAGTCCCTCTTAAGCTTGGATTCTTTTAACAATTTAGGAAAGATCAACAGCAAACTCCTGTTAAGTTTAAGAAAAGCATACACATCAAAATAAGATTATAAAAATTGACAAATACACATTATTTTAATAAATCAAGAAATTGTGTAGTCAAAATTCAACTTGTAAGACCTCATTCCTAATCGCCAAAAACCAGCAGCATCCCAAATGGTCATCAACAATAAATGGCAGGGATTCCTGGTTGGCTTAGTTAGTTAAGCATCTCTCTTCAGCTCAGGTCATGATCCTAGGGTCCTGGGATCAAGGCCTACATCAGGCTCCCTGCTCAGAGGGAATCTGCCCTTCCCTCTGCCTCTCCCCCACTCATATTCTCTCTCTCTCTCTTACACATAAATAAATAAAATCTTTAAATAAACAACTCAGGGTTGCAGATAGGGAGGTGGGTGGGGGTATGGCGTAACTGAGTGATGGGCATTAAGGAGGGCACATGATGTGATGAGCACTGGGTGTTATACATAACTAATGAATCATTGAATATTATACCAAAAACTAATGATGTTCTATATGTTGGATAATTGAATTTAAATTAAAAAAAACAATAAATGGCAAAACAGTGCTATAATTCTACAGTAGAATATTGGACTACTACTCATCAGTAAAAGGAATGAACTATTGATACATACCACAACACAGACAAATTTCAAATGCATTAGGCTATGTGAAAGGATACAGACACAGAAGGCTACATATCATACTATTCCATTTATATAACATTCCACAAAACTATAGGAACAGAAACCAGTCAGTTTTTACCAAGGACTGGAGCTAAGATGAGGTAATTAACTACAAATGTAGGGGTATTTTTTAAAGATTTTATTTATTTATTTGCCAGAGAGAGAGAGAGATCACAAGTAGGCAGAGAGGCAGGCAGAGAGAGGGGGAAGCAGGGCTCGATCCCAGGACTCTCAGATCATGACCTGAGCCGAAGGCAGAGGCTTTAACCCACTGAGCCATCCAGGCACCCTGAGGTAATTGACTACAAAGGGGTATGGAGGGACTTGGAGTGATGGAAACATTCTGTCTCTCAATTTTGGTATATACATTTGCTAAAATACATCAAATTATACAGGCAAAAATGATAAGTTTTATGTTTGTAGATTATACAAAATAACATGACTTAAAAAAATCTTAAATTCCCAACTAGAGTCTGAGATGTCTTAGATAACTATTTTTTCTTAGCTTCCCTTGTAACATTTCTCTTTCTATGGTAGCAGTTGATCTGTAATATTAACAAATATCAAGTAATGACTTTAGTCATTAAATTTTTATAACATGTCTGGGATATATGGAAGACATTATTACATCTATTTTATATGTGGGGAAATAGAGGTGCAGTGACATACAATTACGTATCTGTATCAATGGTGGAATGGTGACCAGAATCCAGGTCCCCAAATTCAAAGAACAGTGCTTCTTACGTATCTCAAATACCCATTTCTCTCATATTAACCCATCTTCTTTGTAACTTACAAATAGTAAAGAATCTCTTTCTGACTTCTATTGCCATATCTAGGAATAAAAACAAGGATAAATGGGACTTAAATCTTATGTAACTTATTTGTTTTAAGGCACACCAAACTGAAGCTATGGGTTTCACAGCTCATCCCTTCTGGATAAAAATATCTTTGAAAATTCTAGTTATGAGATTAAAAATTTAAGATGAAATGTAATTTTATGTTTACAAAAGAAGGTACATAGTAATATCACTACATTACCAAAGGGATTCAAAATCCCTAAGTATTTTGCCAAACTACATTTTAGCAAGAAAGTATTGGTCATTTGGGCTGTGATATTATAAGGTCTCCAGTAACTTTTTTCCCCCTTTATGAAAATTGTCAGAATGTATAGCAAGATAAATCAATGTAAAGCTCTTAACTTTGGAAGCTTAACTCATTGTCATGAGTGACAGCATTTAGAAATGGTCTTTCCTAAAATATTATTTTAATAGATGAAATTACCTCCTTATAATTTATCTGGAACTTTTCTTAAACATGGTATGAGTCAGAGATCTATTTTTTCTAAGTGGAAAGTCAATTACATGCACAGTATTTTTAATAAGCCATTTATCTATCCCCTCCATGCCCATTCAAATGAAATGCTATCATATGCTAAGTTCTCAAAAAATACATAATTTTTAATCTGTTTCTGGATGCTCTAGTCTATTCAACTGATTTATCTATCTTTTCCTAAACTTACTATTTTAATTGCTGTTTGGTAATAATTTTAGTATTAGGTAAAATAAAGTCACTTTTCATGAATGTTTTTACCCAATATTTTCTTGTCAATTATGGTACCTTCATTCATTCATATAAACTTTATAATGTTCATCACATTGTCTAATTCCAAAAAATGATATTCTAACAAAATGAATTATTTATACTTTGGGAAGAACTGACCTTTTACTCTATGAGATAATCCCACACAGAAATACATTTTGTCACTCCATTAACTTAGACCATTTAATGTCCTTTAATAAAATTATATTTTTATATAAGTCTCCTCCCATCTTTGTTAATTTTATTCCAAAGTGTTTCATAGTCTGTCATTATTGTAAATGGAATAATTTTATTTCTTCCCTTTTACATGTCTGATTATTACTAGCAAAAACAAAAGCTGTTTAATATTTTATATATTTTTATTAAGCTACCTTATCAAATTATCTCATTAGTTCTATTTTTTGTTGTTGTTGAGTCTCTTGGGGTTTCTTGGTATACAATTATATAATCTGAAAAATAAGATTATTTTGTCTTTTCTAATATATGTGTGTGCACACGTGCATGCATGTGCATGCTTTATATAGCTTATTTCATTTAATTTTCTTATTGCATTAGCTAGTACCTCCAAAACAATGTTGAATAAGAGTAGTGACAGAGAGCATTCCTATCTTGTATGTCAAGGATATAAGGATATATTTACTAGAATGTTTACTATAACACTGAAATTAGAAAAAAAAAACTAGAAAAAAACTTGAATATCCATCAGAAGAGTGGTCGAATAAAAGTTCATTTGCATCCTATGTACTATGATACAGCTATTTAAAGTGATTTAGATTTATATTACCAACAGGGAATGATGTTCATGATACATTTGTGTGTGACAGGGAAAGCTGAAGTGATATGTACACGATGTTTCTATTTTTATAAAATGAGGGACGGGGAAATGTGTGTGTGTGTGTGTGTGTAAATAAATTATATATATTATATATATATACATATATATTATATATATAGAAAGAGTGTACTGGCATAGAGGAAAGTGTGGAATGATAAACAGATAACACTAACTACCTTAGATGGTTAAAACAGAGTGGAAGAGCAGGGTATAACTGACTTCATACACCTCTACAGTGATTTGTCAAAACATATATTTTTAAATATATACATAAATACACAACTCATTTCTTTTGGCTAGACTCCAAGCTTTTCATAAAACTTAGTAAAATGTTGAAAAGAAAAGAAGAAATGGGTTCCATTAGGCAAGCAAGTCACTTCACTTCTTTGGATTTCAATTTCTTCATATATGAGAAATAAGTTGTGCTAGATGTGGTCTAAGGTCCCAATGATATTGTAATTTCTTCTACTTAGTTCCAGTTTGATTTTGAGAAAAACCTCTTTCTGGTTCACTTGAGTCCCTCTGGACTAGAGTCATTAAAGAGTACTTCAGAAGGATTTCAGGAACTGTTTCTGAAATAATAATTCTGAGAGCATTCTTTTTGTATTAGTGATGTGAGTGTATAAAATGCATAAGAGATGCATTTTGCAGAGCAATCCAAGTCACTGGTGTCATAAGAGCATGTATTAGAAGTCAGAAGTTCAGGATTTGAACTTGTAATCAGCCACGTGTTAGCCAAGTGACCCTCTGTAAACTATTTCAGTTTCCTTGTCCGTAAAAAGATGATGGTAACAGTCACCAATAAGTAGCCTTGCCTCTTTTTGCTAATTGATGAAGTTTGATAGAGGAGAGAGAGCTCCCTTCCACACATCCCTTGCATTCCATGCACAACCAGGCTTGACTTACTCAGCTATCTTTAGGTAAAAAATTAAATGTTGCATTTTATAGAAAAGTAGACTAGAGCTTTCAAACCAGTGAGCCATAGCACCCTTGGGTACTAGAGAATTACTTGTGTATACATACAGTGATCTATGCTTCAGTCCTAATCAGTCACATGAGACCTAGAGCAGCCCAAACCACAAGGCAGTTTTCATATAATTACCTCACAGCACCATATTATCATTTTCTAGGTATGCTATATAATATGAAAAGATTACTATCAATGATTGTATACTATGGAAATATTAACTGATCTTATTTAGTTATAATATTTTCCTTTGCAAAGACATTCATACCTATCTATGACTAAAAACGGAGGTAATGTCTATTGCCTTTTACTTGATACAAAGGCTGTTGATTTCAAGGAGGAGCTATTTTTTTTAGATGTTTTAATTGATAAGCTCCTTCCCAAAGTGTTGAGGAGAAGCTGTTTACTTATTTAATCCCTCCATAAGAACAGGGAAATGTGTTTATTTTGGTCACTTCACTATCCCCAATTCCTAGCATGGTGCCTAGCATATGGTAGGCACCCAATAATATGTGTTGAATAACTGAACAGTTGTACAAATGAATGAATGAGTTTGCACTAAACCATCCATAATGTCATAACCCATCCCATTTATAACCCATGGCAAATATCCAAAATTCAGATGGCTGTGGCAAGAAAAAGGAAGATTTACGTGGGCAGGCTTCACTCATTAACATCACTAAACCTTTTATCAACTGAGGTAACTAATCAGAAATGCTTTTTACCTCTAGGTGGGTATTTGTATTTTTACTGCTGATGTCTTATTTTTATTGTTTTTAATTTTAATTCCAGTATAGTTAACATATAGTGTTACATTACTTTCAGATGTATAATATAGTGATTCAACACTTCCATACATCACCCAATGCTCATCAGGACAAGTGAACTCCTTAATCCCTGTCACCTATTTGACTTATCCCCCCATGCACCTCCCCTCTGGTAACCATCAGTTTGCTCCCTATAGTTAAGAGTTTGTTTCTTGGTTTGCTTCTCTTTTTTCCCTTTGCTCCTTTGTTGTTTCTTAAATTCCACATATGTGTTAAATCATACAATATTTTTCTTCTTCTGGTGGATTTATTTCACTTAGAATTATACTCTCTAGCTCAATCCATATTGTTGCCAAATGGCAAGATTTAATTCTTTCTTATGGCTGAATAATATTGCAGTGCGTGTGTGTACCACTTCTTTACCCATTCCTTTATCAATGGACATGGGCAGCATACATATCTTGGCTATTGTAAATAATGCTGCAATAAACAGGGGTGCGTGTATCACTTTGAATTAGTGTTTTTCTATTTTGGGGGTAAGTACCCAGTAATGCAATTACTGCATCACAGAGTAGTTCTATTTTTAACTTTTTGAGCAAGCTCTATACTGTTTTCCAGAGTGGCTGCACCACAAACAGTGCAGGAGGGTTCTCTTTTCTCCACTTCCTCGCCAACACTTGTTGTTTCTTAAATATTTATTTATTTATTTATTTAGGCCATTCTGATAGGTGTGATGTCTTATTAAATTAGGGGATTCTTCGGAGGGGGTGATGAACCAGGAGAGACTGTGGACTCTGAGCAACAAACTGAGGGTTTTGGAGGGGAGGGGGTGGGGGGGTAGGTGAGCCTGGTGGTGGGTATCGAGAGGGGCACGTACTGCATGGAGCACTGGGTGTGGTGCATGAACAATCAATCTTGTAACACTGAAAAATTAAAATAAACATACTTGGGAAGAAAAAAAAATTAGGGGATTCTTTTGTTTAGAAACAGGACAAAGGGACTGTAGGCTGTTATGATAAGTGTTCTTTTTTTATGTTCAGTTAGCCAGCATATAGTATATCATGAGTTTTTGATGTGGTGTTCAATGATTCATTAGTAGCATATAACACCCAGTACTCATCACAACACGATGGTGTTCTCAGTGCATAATGAGATTTTTCTAGTATTGTTCTTCTTAGTTCAATGAAGAAAAGAATCTCTTTTTTCAAAAATGCTTCTAAAAACACTAATATAATTGTGTATTCTGTTCTAAGCCCCACTCACATAGCATTAGGATGAAGTGCTGAAAGTATAGCCCCTCTCCTCACTTCCTTTTACTAATTGATAGAGTTCAGTTAGAGGAGATACAGCCCCCTTACACATATATCTTACATTCCAAAGACAACAAGGATAGGCTTACTCAGTCATAAGTGAGTCATATCTTACTCATTTTATAAACCTGCTCCAGTGCCACCTGATGAAACCCATAACAGAATGTGAGAATGACACAAATTTATTAGAGAATAAGAAAAAAAGTATAAATGGATAGAAAAGATTACATATATTTAAAAAGATGATTTGGAAATTGATCATGCAACACATGTACTTTTTACTGTTAAAACACTGGAGATAATACATTGTACACTTCTAAATTTGGATGTACACCAGAATGAAGTCTGGGCAAATGTCTTTACATTGTGGCAGCTGGAACAAAATCACTTTATGCTCAGCCCGGTAGGGCACACAGAGACTTTAAAGCAAGCAGGGAAGATTATTAAACTATTGACTGGAAAAGGAAACATTTTCCCATTACATCAATACATTTTTTTCAAGGATATAGTTAGAAACTGTGAGAAGCAGTTAACACAACACTTGGGAGCTTTAGGAACTCTTTAACTTTGGGGTTTAGTTTTTTCTTCTGATCCATTAGTAGAATGGGCCCAGTAGCCAAAATGCAAGTCATAAACTGCTGTGTGACTTTTCTTAAGTCATTTAACTTATCGGAGTCTCCAGTCACTTCTGGAAAATGGGGATAATAATAATACCTACCTAATATAGTAGTTCTAGAGACTGAGTTAATCTATCTAAGGCACTTAAAATAGAGCCAGACATATAGTGAGGACTCAATGTTAGTTATCATTGTGATTAATATTTGTCAATTGTAAAATGTTATAGAAATCTTAAAAATTATTGTTCAAGTAGAGCTAGAAAAGCTATTTGCTTCATCATTTTTGGTCCATTTCTAAGAATGATGTTTAGCATGTCCCAAGGAAAAAATTGCTTTGTTATACAACGATGATAGTGATGTCTAGAAATGTGAAGAAAGAAGAAACAATTTAGTAGAAAAATAGGAAGATGAGATAGTTGAATATATAAGAAAAGGAAAAGGCTGATGACCCAGATTTTACTCCTAGCTGCTAACTCTGGAGCTGATCAATTTTCGTTTTTCAAATATAAAATTAAAATAAAACATTATTACTCTATCTTTTCACAGGCTTTTCTGCACCAGTGTTGCCCATGACCAGAGCTGGTTTTAGCTCCAGGATCACTGCAAGAAAGGGTAGTGACTTAAAAAAAATGGACTCTGAAATAGCAAACACTGCCTTGAACACAGAACCAGGCTTTGTTAGTTGAGTAGCTTTCTACAACTTTTTACATCCCTCTGAGCCTTATTGTTTTTTCTATTAAATGAGGATAATAGCACCCCCATAAAGAGTTGCATTGAAACTTAAAATGAGATAATGTAGAGACCAAGCAAGCTTAGCACAGTCAATGGCATATAGTGAATGCTTTAATACTGAGAAGGCTGATAATGGCATGGAGGGCCCCACTAAATTATAGATAGTTATATTAATGAATAATGATCATCATATGTTCTTTTTTATCTGTCAGAATATTATCTTTATTAAGAAAGGAAAGGAAGGACAATTCACATAGAGACTTGAGGTCCCAGGTCAGGACATGCTTTTGGTGTCCACTGGTAAGTTCCCATAGGCATAAAGATGGAGAGGCTTCCAAATGTATAACACGTGACAGCTGTAAGAGTTAGGGTTTAGGCCTCCCTGGAAACTAAGAATCCGTCATATCCTATAGCAACAACCTTTTCCTTCTTTTATGTGTGTTTGAGTCCAACAATGTACACAACACCTGTGCAGAAAACCCCCTTGGTTACCTTTGACTTCAACATATAAACCTGTACCATGTGTCAATACCACGGCTCAGAGTTGGCAGAGAGTACATAGTTATCTTATAGAACCACTGGGCCCCAGGTTAGCAGCCAGAATGTCACAGCTAGAGGTTGTGTGGTTACTTCTCTGCTTCTTCCCATAGATCCAATCTCGGCCCTGTTTGACCTACTCTATGCCCAGGGAATTTGAAGACTATTGATTCTATCTCCTGATTTCGCCCTCTGATTTCCGCTTAATTTTCCATAGGTGCTAGCAGAAAATCGGAAGGCACGAGTTAAGATGGGTTAGGGTATTTATCCTGCTCAATCCCTCTTTATCTGCCACAGTTCATATGTTCTTTTAAGGCCACAGCTCTTGTTAGGCCCACTCCACTACTGCCAAGTTCCAGTGACACTGCTCTTTCTCATTGCCTTTGTAGGCCTAGGAGTGGTAATTTATAGCTTCCTCCCTTGTTGGAAGTATTACTTGTACTTGTAATAATGGGCCTTTGTTCCTAACAGTAAATAATATTTCCTGTCCCTCAAATATGTTCTTTCATGTGTTACTTAAATCTTTACTCTTCTTCCCACTTGCTCTCTTAAGTTTGAGTGGAGGGAGTTTTTACTTATTTTTAGCAGTTGGAGAAGATGGGATTGTTTGTGACACCTGCTGATGGAAGTCCATTAAAGCCAGCACTATATAGAAGTCGCACCTCTGTGTTATTTAACTGTGGGTCTGTTCATTTTTCTCAATGAAATATCTGATACCAAAAACTAGAAATAAAATCTCTCCCTTTTCTATCCCCAAGCCAGCTATTGACTTAAGGTTAAAAAAAAAAAAAAGTAATTGACACCATTCTGAGTTACCTTGTACCACACAACATCAGGTTCCTGATCGGACTTTTTAAAGTCATCCATGTCTGGGCAGGAGATCTCCTTTCTTTTAGTGACTTCAGATTTTTCTAAATAGCGTATCCTGCTATTGTAGCACAGGCCTGATTCATTCTCTGCAACAGTCAAGGACATTGACACCTTCATGCAATATGTCGAGTTTCTGTAGGAATAGAGAAATAGCAAAATGGCTTTACTGGGTGTTTAAAATTTGTACACTATGTATTTCAAGAATGTTTTACCTTTCCATATAGGACCTTGCCTAGAAATCAGAAACAACATCAAAACAACACAGAACAGTTTTCCATTTCAACTGACAGGAAGATATAAAACAAAACATGCTAATGAGGACACCTCTGACCATCAAGTAGCTACAAAGAACAGCTGTTCCCATCTTCTAAACTGTAAGACATTTCAGACTTCTTTCCCACTAGTAAACATTGCCACATTGAAGATCTGATAGTGAAAACTTATGAGAAAGTATGTAATTAGAGCTATAGTTATTTCTGCCCTATCCCTATGGCCAGTCCCTTCAAAGGTATTCCAAGAGTTGTTTGATTTTGTCATTGGTTTCAAAGCCAACACTTACTTTTACAAGATACATACCCCAAACCAGATCAACATACAGAAGATACTTGTTAACATACATAGCTTTTTAAATTGTTTACTGAGATATGTCAGGGATCAAATTCCGGATTCCTACAAAGAACAAATCCTAGTAGAATATGGTTGGTCTAGATTAATTGTATCCACCAACATTAGCATTATAAAGGAATTTCAACACTGGATTTTACCATAAGGCCACTTTAGAAGTTGAGCATTAATTGGCTAACTCATGAGGTAAGGGTATTTATGGAATTCAATCCTGCTTTCATTACCTTATGTATGCCCCATGATTCTTCCTTATGCTGGGAACATAATCCATATGCTGCAGAACATAATCAATCACACAAAAGAAAACTGGAAAGTGTGAGGAAGAGAGAAGCACCTGGTAAGACTTAGAAGAAAGTCAACTGTAAATCTCTTGGTGGGACATGTCAGGATCATATCTGTTCTAAACATCAAGGGATACCTGCTATTACAAATGCCAAGTGCCAAGGGCACTTCAAAATCAAGTGTTTTTACAGACAAGGGATAGCAATCCTGACAGATGGGATTAGCACGCCAGCCAATAGTTCAAGATGACCTCAAATAATTGTCAAAATTAATACTACTTACTCATTGAAATTCCACAATATGCCAGATATACAAAACAGAGAAGGGCAGATGGTCACTGCCCACTGGGTTTACAAATGGAGTCAATCAAAATGACTGTTAAATTTCTAGTTAAGTTAATTACTGGCAAGTGCTTCTAACTACGCCCGTGTCTGTGTCATCTGAGTAGGATACTATCAAAGTACTCCCATTCTAATGTTCAGATGCAACCCCATTACACAATGAAGATTGTGAGCTATTATTGCTTTTGTCTCTTCCTCAATGTAGGTTCCTAGATCCCAAGGATATGCCCACTGGGGATCAAATGTAAGACCATTTAATTCTCTTGTTAGATGTTTGACAGCCCCTTTAAAAGCCATGAAGCTAAAAACCACCAGAATAAAACAAAAACAAAACAAAACTAGTCTCAGGCAAGAAAGTAAATTTTGGTGCAGTTTGGCTCTTCTTGACCCCACTTTCAGTTCTTTGGTGCTAAACAATTCCATGTATGTCTCCATGCTTCCTTTGAGGTCCTACATGATCTGGCCTGTCAAAACACTGTCCTTTACTTTTGGCTACAGTCACAATGGCATTCCCTCTGTTCCTTAAATATCCTATACCTATTTGAACCATGGACTTTTATGCTTGCTCTTCTCTCTGATCTTCTATCATTTGTTTATTTGTTAAATGTAAGCATAGAATTTGTTGCTTTTGTTCATCATTCTATCCCTGAGATCTAAACAGTAGGTGTTCAGTAAATGTTAGTTGATTAGAAAAGAGGGCACCAAAAGTATGTTGACTGATGAGACATGTCCTCTCTGTTTTACTTTTGTATCAATCCCCTTATGATACTAACCTCCCTTCCTCATTCTACAGATTCAGGTGTTTGGCTGGTCAAATGTCACATTCCTTGTTTAAATATGATTCAGGATAATTTTGCAGGTACAGGTACCATGTTTTGTGCATCAGTATATTAACAAACAAAGAATATGCTAGTTACAACTAGGAGACAAGGACGTCTAAGGTAGGTATAGTAAATGGAGGGAAGATAAATGGTCACAGTTTCTTTAAGGGTATTGAACACAAGAAAAGTCACCTCTTGGGTTTACAAAGTATTCTGAACAGTTCTTAATGTTATAGACTTTGATCATATCTGCTCTATGGTGTTCATTCCTACAGATAAAAGAGAATTACTTGTTAAATACATTCCATTATAGTGTACCCCCAGAGAAAGAGAGCTGTTGACCAGTAGTCTCAACAATAAAAGAAGATAGTATATCCATTGCCCTGAAAAAAGCTTACTATTCCAAATGTATTTAGCCCTGGGGAAAAAACACTCTAAGTAAGGGACCAACATAATAGAGTGGTTTCTTAACAAAGCACCAGCTTTGAACTAAGATCCACTGGGTTCAACTAGTTCTGTGTCCTTGAACAGGTAATGTAACATCTCTCAGTCTCAGTTTCCTCAGCTGAAAAATGAAAATAAGAAATCCTTTATGGTGATTCATTGGAGGTTGGAGACAAGAATTCCTTTCATTATGCAACCATGAGCAAAAATATGTTTACCATTTTCGGTTGGAATGATAACAATAACTGACCTCTCCAGTCTGTTCTAACTATTAAGCAAAATAATATATACAAAACTTATAATAGAGACCTGGGATATAGCAGATATTTGATAAATTGTAGTTAGAATTATTATTACTGTTAGACAACAAATGTTGGAGAGGATATGTAGAAAGGGGAACCCTCTTACACTGTTGGTGGGAATGCAAGTTGGTGCAGCCACTTTGGAAAACAGTGTGGAGATTCCTCAGGAAATTAAAAATAGAGTTACCCTATGACCCTGCAATTGCACTACTGAGTATTTACCCCAAAGAATCAGATGCATTACAAAGAAGGGCCACATGTACCCCAATGTTCATAGCAGCAATGGCCACAATCGCCAAACTGTGGAAAGAACCAAAATGCCCTTCAACAGATGAATGGATAAAGAAGATATGGTACATATATACAATGGAATATTATACCTCCATCAGAAAGGATGAATATCCAACCTTTGTATAAACATGGACAGGACTGGAAGAGATTATATAGAGTGAAATAAGTCAAGCAGAGAGTCAATAATCTTATGGTCTCACTTACGAGTGGAGCATAAGGAAAAACATGGAGGGCATTGTGAGAAGGAAGGGAAGGGTGAATGGGGGGAAATCGGAGGGGGAGATGAACCATGAGAGACTGTGGACTCTGAGCAACAAACTGAGGGTTTTGGAGTGGAGGAGGTGGGGGGTTGGGCAAGCCTGGTGGTGGGTACTGAGGAGGGCATGTATTGCATGGAGCACTGGGTGTGGTGTATGAACAATTAATCTTGTAACACTGAAAAAATAAAATAAACATATTTGGGAAAAAAAGAATTATTATTACTGTTAGGATTAGTTGTTACATGTTGATATTAAATAATGATTATAATTTACATGTGATATAGTAATTACAGTCAATCGCCAGTATAATAAAAACAATACATTGGCAGCAATAGGTAAAGGTATGCCACTGGGTTAGGGGTACTACTTTATAGGAAAGAGTCTAAAAGAAGTCAGTTGGGCAATAGGCCTAATACCAGAGGGCCATGAAGGTCTGAAAGAATCAAAAAGATACACTAACATAGACACAAAAAGAAGTGAATCAAAAGAAAACAACAAAGGCAGAGAGAAACTTCCAGTTAATATGAGCAGTAGCTATTGGCAAAGGCTCTGGGCCTTTGGAGGTCAAATTGTTAGCGAGAGTTTCACTAAAACTTCTGGGACTTTCTTAAACAAATACCTTCTATAATAAATCCCAGGCCTGTAGGTAAATTTTCGAGGGACAAAAGACAAGAGATACTCTTATGTGTTCCTTCCTCAACCCTCTCAAATTATAAACTGTGCAGGTCAAGCCAACAGTACCTTCATTATCTTGGGATGGGGATGAGGGCAGGATACCCAACTTGGAGACAGCTGATGGGTTGAAGGAGAAAATGTTCCAGTTTTCTCTAATTCTCACCCACAAATAACTTTAGGTTTGGGCTCTGCATGAATTCATTCTTGCTCTGGTCTCCAGCATGTGAAAGGCTGTTGATAAATTGCTTGTTAACCCATGAACAAGCCCCAGTATAGAGTCTTTGATGATAACCCAAGGTCTCTGAAACTCAGACAAGGCCAGGTTAGTCCCACTGTCCCCATTACTGACCTGAGGTTGGTATGATCAAGGCTGCCTGACAGTCTAAGACTCAGGTTGATTTTTATTAGCTCTGTAATCCAGCCCTGGCACAGTTCCCGCTAACAATCTTGCATTATTTAGATTTTATTTAGAAAAATGCCCCAGGCCAGTTCTATTTAAAATGTTTCCTGCAACTGGGACCTAGAAATGTTACTTTTCTTTCATTAGGTACAATTAGAGCTGTGCCAGCTTGAGGAGGCAGACTGACGAGTGTACAACAATGGGGATTCTACTTTTTTTTCTGACCTCCCTTCACATTCTGAGGAGGACAAGGAGAACATTCAGGCTCAATATAAGCAAAGGTCCTTTGGAGTGATATTACAGAAGGGCCCTTACAAATGCATGCATTTCTAATCTTTTAAGTACTTCAACATCTCTTATTTTACTTAATTCTGTCAATAATACAGGAAATTGTGCAGGTTAAGTATCATCTACCCTTTGCAGAGGAGTAAAATGTAGACATAGAAAGGACAAATAACTTGGTTAAGCCCATATAACTGGTTAGTGGATTAGAATCAAGGTTTTGGCAGTTAGCCCGCGGCTACTTTCAGAACTTGATGTTAATATGGGTTAACAACCAAACTAACTTGTGGTGATCTATACAAACTTGGGGAAGCTCATAGAAAAAAATAGAGATGTGTAAATATAACAGTTAAAGAATAATGTTAATATGCATAGCACAAAATAATTTGCAAATTTATGAATAAGCCTCACGTCCTATTCCAAAGTTTTCATGTTAGCTACTTTAGGTCATAATTTACAATTTTTTTCCAGAATTATTTCTAAGGGAAAATTTTGATCAATCTTGGGTTCCCTGACAGGAAAAGTAAGATCTAGGATTTAAAACATGCATGAAGAATCCAGAGGTCTCTTTCTAACTTCCACTTATACAATATGTTTATACTACAAAATATTGTTTTATTTCTGAATTTGAGTTTATGTAAATTTTTTATATCACCAGTGCTGATTAAAATGAAGCTAAATAAACTAGGGAATTTTTTACATATCTAAAATCAGAAGCCAGGATGCCTGGTTGGCTCAGTTGGCAAAGTATCCCACTTGATTTTGGCTCAGGTCATGATCTCAGGGTCGTGAGATTAAACCTTCCCTTGGGCTCCATGCTCAGAGTCTGTTTCTCTCTCCCTCTGCTCCTTCTCTCTCTCTCAATCTCTCTCTCAAATAAATTAAATAAATAAATAAACAAACAAACAAACAAATAAATAAAAGCAAATGCCCAGGTAAAATGCCTCAGGACATATTTGAAACTTTTCTAATTGGTTCCTTCAATTGTGTTATCCTCATTTCAAATGATGTTGTTTGCAAAACCCAGAACTATCTAATGATCAGTAAACTAAAACAAAATTTGTTTTTTGACATTTTAGAAATATCAATTGACTGCTATGCATCAATATCATTTAATCAATCTACCACCCTTGGATGAAAGTGTCCTACTTGAAACATAAGAACTATAAACTGATATAATTAGTAAATTCAGGGAAGGGAAGCAAATCAATAAACAAACAAGATCTGGATGGTGGCTATGTAAGCCAGAATTCATTAAGGAATGTGTGACAATTTACCTGCTGACTCAACTAGAGAAAAAAAAAAAGAATTAAAAAAATACTTAAAAATTTAAAAAATAGAAAAATAAAAAAATAAACAAACAAGATCTTAGGCCCCTTTGGTGAATTTCATTTCTCCAAAATTATTACAAAAGTAAGAAAACTGTATTGAAAAATATCTTTGACCTTGTTGTGAAGGAGCAGAGCAGGGCTAGCTCGTTTTGCTTACACCCGCCTTCTTGTGTATGGTGCCCCCCCCACGCAGGACCTGCCTCTGGGAGGGTCAGAGTGTGGCTCAGCCCTCCCTTGAGCTAATTGGCCCAGACCACCTGTGGGTTGGGTTTGGGTTAGCCAATAGGAATGCGGAACTCCTGACCCGGAAAAAATATAAAACCCACCTTTTCTCCCGGCAAACTTGCACGCCAATTCTGGCCAGGGTGATAGGCTAGTTCAAACAGTTACTAAGCAACATTCTGTGTGTTACAATCTCATTGGCCACTGGCCCCTCTAAAACTGTTGCGCTTTTAGAAACTCGCTCTCTTTTTCTACACCATGCTGCCCCGTCGGTGAGTGTGAGAGACTGAGCTCAAGCTAGCTTGAATAAAGGGCTCTTTTGCTTTTGCATCGGACTTGGCTCCCTGGTGGTCTTTGGGGATCTCAAAATCTGGGCATAACATTTGGGGGCTTGTCTGGGATCCCCAAGGCCCCAAGGGACTCCTGACCCGAAGAGCCTATTGTAGATGTCTGTCTGTTTTCTGTCTGTCTCTCTATCTCTCCTGTGTGAGCTCACTTCTGTAATCCTGTAGAGCCCGGGGTGGTCTAGGTGGATGCACTGGAGGACCACGGGCCAGAGGATTCGGAAGACGTTCCGATCCTCACTGGGGGGGACGTGGAGTCCCCCTGATCTGAGACGAGGTGGATTGCTCCCGCCGGTCGGCCGTGAGGCCGTCGTCTAGCTTCTGGTTTTGCTTCCACGGAGTTGGAAGCTTGTACATGGGTGCCCTCTCTTTGTCTGTTTTTGTGTTCTTTTTGTTTCATTCTGTGGACTTACCGGACGGACATCATGGGACAGACTCAGACTACTCCTCCTAGTCACCCTCGGTCACTTCAGTTTTCCGCAACATACAGTTCCCTAACTGGGAAACCTAATCACGCTGGCCCATTATTGCCACCAGTTTGGGGCAGCGACGGGGCGGTGATGGAACGAGGGACCATATGGGAGAAGGCACCCTGCCTAATTTTTGGCAGTCTCCCAACCGGTCACTTTGGGCCAGCCCTGCCCCGCTGTGCCACCCGGACTCAAAGGAGACTTGGCAGGTGAGGACCTGGTCCCAACGTTGGATTCCGGTAAGGCCTGGGGCCCCAAAACCCAGTCAGGCCCACCCATCAGGGTGGAAGGGGAAACTGATCACCTCCCAGAGATCTCTTAGAGGTCTCACAGGTAGGGTCTCCCGGGGGAGGGAGGCAATGTAATCACTTCTGGAGTGAGTGCGTGAGTGAATGTGCAGTTTGACTTGGCTTGTCAGGCAGACTGTTCTGTGGCTCCACGGGCGGGCACCCTTTGGGTCCCCAGAAGCCTACGGAGGCCGAGTGGGCCCTAACCTGTTTCCGTGGTGACCTCATAAGGTCTAGGGAGAGCCCCTTCGGGGCGCCTGGGTGGCTCGGTCAGTTAAGTCTTCTGCTCCAGAACCTTCTGCTCAGGTCATACCACCCACTCCAGATTTCCCCACTGTCTCAGGTGAAAATTGACCATGGGGAGGATCCAGGAGGATCCAAACAAGGCTGTTTGTTCGTTTCATTAAGATAGACATGTCTTTTAAATTATCAGCAGTAAACATGAAACTTTTATTCTGTCAAGGTTTACTGAAGGTCAGATAACCTCCTGTCATCTCTGTTGCAAGTTGTTAGCAAAAGATGGTTACAATGATGGTTAATTGTCTCAAAGTTTTCTTGAGTAATTAAGATAGCTTTCAAAGTCTTTGGGAAACCAAAAAAAAAACAAGTTTTGCTTGAATAATTGGAACTACAGTTTTGGATATCTAGGTCTTTTCCAAATAGGATAGAGTGCTAAGTCATTAATGACTAAACATAGGTTTGTGCTTTTGACCTCTTAATGCAAAGAAACTAAGGATATTTAAATCTGTTGGTAAACATGTTTTGTGCTTAACTGATTCACAAATCTGCCACCTAAAGAATTCTGGTATAACAGTTCATAATTGGTTACTACTTAGTCTACACTGGAGATAAGGTTTCTAAGAGTGCAAAATTCTGCTAAATGTAATCAATACTAATGGAAATAAAGGAAATAACTCTGTATGTGAGAGAGTAAAAGATATGTAAAAAAGATAAGAAATGGGAATGCATTTTATTAAAGGTAAAAAAAAGGTAATTTTATTCTAAATGAGATGGTTGTTTGGAGAGAGATGGCTTGGGACAAAATCTGAATGTAAAAGAAAATCTTTGGAAACAAATTTTAGGTGCGGTCAGAATGGACTAAGGTTGAAATGAATGAATTTGAAACACAATGGTATAAGATTGTAAGTTGGCTTTCTCTCTGTTCAAAAAGACATAGTATTCTCCAATTATTGGTCTGCTCTTGATAAGAAAATGCAAATAGTTGTTTCTCCCACCTGCCTAGAAAAACCAGTTTCTAAGTCTTGCCTTTATTGTGTCTTTAATATCCCTGATCCTACCGAGGCGTGTGCTTTGAAACTTTCTAAGGTTTTAACAAACTTCCCCAAGATTTAGATCATGAACAAGTCTTGTTGACTAATTAGGCTTGCTTGGTTGGTGTATGTTACCTTCTGGTTCTGGCAATGTATCATAGAATAACTGAGTTCCCTTGTCTATAGTATCACAGTGAACATTAAGATTTCTGTGACTTACAGAAACATGATAAAATAATCAGTTGTGAACAAATCGAAACATTCAACTTTTCTCTCTACCTGAACCCTAAAATTTAAAAGGTCTCAGTAAGTATTCTTCCTTCCATGGCAATCCTAGTCATTTGCATAAGTTCAGTAAAAAAAAATCTGTTCTTTGGGGAGAAAAAAAAAATCTGTTCTCCTTGTAACAGGACACCATTGGAAACATTGGTTATTTTACCAAGGCTTTGACTGGAATGTCATATTTGAGAAAAACATGCATAGACTCGGATATGACCAGACAGCTTTAAGGAGCTAAGGTTGACTTTATGAAACCTGGAGCCATAAAGCCCTTGGAACTGTGGCCTCTTACCTTGCTTACAGA
>CM052801.1:66103429-66120846 GCA_028533885.1 Nasua narica | reverse complement strand
ATAAATGGATGGTATTTTGATAGGGATTGCATTCAATGTGTAGATTGCTTTAGGTAGCATAGACATTTTCACAATATTTGTTCTTCTAATCCATGTGCATGGAACGTTTTTCCATTTCTTTGTGTCTTCCTCAATTTCTTTCATGAGCACTTTGTAGTTTTCTGAGTACAGATTCTTTGCCTCTTTGGTTAGGTTTATTCCTAGGTATCTTATGGTTTTGAGTGCAATTGTAAATGGAATTGACTCCTTAATTTCTCTTTTTTCTGTTTTGCTGTTGGTGTATAGAACTGCAACTGATTTCTGTGCATTAATTTTATATCCTGACACTTGACTGAATTCCTGTATGAGTTCTAGCAGTCTTGGAGTGGAGCCTTTGAGTTTTCCACATAAAGTATCATATCATCTGCAAAGAGTGAGATTTTGACTACTTTGCCAATTTGGATGCCTTTTATTTCTTTTTGTTATCTAATTGCTGAGGCTAGGACTTCTAGTACTATGTTGAATAGCAGTGAGGATAGTTCTACCTTGTCATTTTATCCAGATAAGAATAGATGAATGAGAGAACAAAATACTAAAAGGGTAGTAACAACCCCAGAAACATATACACCAACCAAATTGGAAGAGACCCAAAACCAGGGGTTAAGAATGGTGGGGGGGAAGGAAGGAGAAAAAAAAAGAAAAAACTGTATATATATATATATTAGAATGGTGAATAGAACAGAGCCCCAAGCTTGATTTTGGGTGTATTTTGGTCTGTTAGAGGAAACTACCTCCCAAAATTTTAAATAATGAAAAACTTATATATATACAAAAATAAGGGTAAACGTGATGAAGGGATGGAATATTACTGTAAAGATGAAAATTAAAAAGGTTTCTAAAAATGGAGTTGATAAGAAGTTGGTTGAAAAAAGAAAAATAAAGAAGGAAGAATGTGATCATGCTGGATTCTAGAACAAAGCCATATGCTAGATTTAGGGTATATTTTGATCTATTAGAAGAAATTGTATCCCAAAATTCTAAAGGAAAAAAACCCTATTTGTCTACAAAAATAAGGTTAAATACAATGAGGGGATAAAATATGACTATAACAATGAAAATAAGAAAATATTTTTAAAAAGATATTTTTATGATAGTGGCGCCTGGGTGGCTCAGTTATTAAGCGTCTGCCTTCGGCTCAAGTCATAATCCCAGTGTCCTGGGATCGAGCCCTGCATCAGGCTCTCTGTTCAGCAGGAAGCCTGCTTTCTCCCTCTGCCACTCCCCCTGGTTGTGTTCCCTCTCTTGCTATATCTTTCTCTGTCAAATAAATAAATAAAATCTTTAAAATAAAATAAAATAAAATAAAAAAGATATTGATAGGATAAAATATTTTTAAAATGTTAAAATAGGAAATGAAAAATTAAAAAAATAGAATAAGAAAAAAATAAAATTTAAAAAATTTAACTGAAAGACTAAAGGATCATGGGAAAAAAGCTATGAATTCTATGTATTCCTTTCCCCTAGCTCTGGAGTTTTACAATTCTCATTGATGGATGAACATGGTCTTGGCTAGATGTTCTTGCTGCTCTTTTGGGGGAGGGGCACTTTGCAGTGATTCTCAAATGTCTTTGTTGGAGGTGGAATTGCACCACCCTTGCCAGAGGCCAGGCTAAGTAATCTGCTCGGGTTCGCTTTCAGGAGCTTTTGTTCCCTGAATGCTTTCTGTTCAGCTTTGGAGGATAGGAATGAAGATGGCAGCCTCCCAGTCTCCCACCCCATAGGAGCCAAGAGCTCAGGGTCCCACTCCTCAGTGCCCCCTCAGAGAAAAGCAGCCAGTCTTTCCTGTCTCCCTTGTCTCCAGCCACACTCCATGCTCACCCAGCCTGAGCGTTTCTATCTCTGGTGCACGGCCCCTTTTGAAGTCTCCAAACCCAGCAGATTCCTGCAGTGTGCTCCCGTGCCACTCCACCTGAAGGAGGAAGGAGGGGGTGTCTCCGGACCTGCCACTTGTTGGGTTCCTGCTCGAAGAGCAGTTGGCTGACTGTGCCTTGGATCACAGTTTATGGTAACCCCAAGCTGAGTGCCCACTTCTCGGCTCCGTCTCTGCAGCTGGCTTCCCTGCTCCAATTCCTAAGAGCTCTGCCACCCTCAGACACCCCTGGTCTTTTTGTGTCCCCGCAGGTCCTGAAACCACACTGTCCCTGCAAGGGTTCCACCCCCCACTTAGCCTCTGGAGTGACATCCCTCAGTGGAGCAGACTTCTAAAAGTTCCGATTTTGTGCTCTGCTTTTCTACTGCTTGCCGGGTACCAGCCCCTGCCCCTGCGGTCTGTCTTCCGTTGCTTTGGATTCACTTCTCCACACATCCTACCTTCTGGAAAGTGGTTGATTTTCTGATCCTACAATTGCTGATCTTCTCTTCTATCTCCTGTTGAGTTTGTAGGGGTTCAGAATGGTGGACCATTAATAACTATCTAGCTAAACTTCTGGGACCTGATGATATCTCAGTCTCCTACTCTCCCACCATCTTGCTCCTCCTACAATAAGTAGATCTATTTTAAATTTAAATGGAATAGAAACCTCCATACTGTTTTCCAGAACGTGTGCACCAGTTTGCATTACTACCAGTAGTGCTGGAAGGTTCCTTTATCTCCATATCCTCACCAACACCTGTTGTTTCTTGTGTTGTTGATTTCAGCCATTCTGACAGGTGTGAGATGGTATCTCATTGTAGTTTCAATTTCATTTCCCTGATCATCAGTGATGGCTACTGCTCATTTTTTAAGTTGGATTGTTCATTTTTTGAATTTGGGTTTGATAAGTTTTTTTTTTTTTTTTATAGATTTTGGATACTGACCCATTCTCAGATATATCATTTGTAAATATCTTCTCCCATTCCAAACATTGTCATTTAGTTTTGTTGATTGTTTCCTTTGCTATGCAGAAGACTTTCATTTTGATGCAGTCTCAATAGTTCAATTTTTTTGCTTTTGTTTCCCTTGTCTCAGGAGACATATGTAGAAAGAAATTGTTAAGGCCAACGCCAAAGTGGTTACTGCCTGTGTTCTACTCTAGGATTTTAATGGTTTCTTGTCTGCATTTAGTTTTTAATCCTTTTTGAATTTTTTTTTTGTGTGTAAGAAAGTGGTGCAGTTTCATTCCTTTGCATGTTCCTGTCCAGTTTTCCCAAAACCATTTATGGAAGAGATTGTCTTTTTCTGATTGAATGTTCTGTACTGCTTTGTTGAAGATTAATTGACCATATAGGTGTGGGTTCATTTCTGGGTTTTCTATTCTGTTCTACTGATCTATGTGTCTATTTTGTGCCAATACCATACTGTTTCCATCAATACAGCTTTGTAACATAACTTGAAGTCTGGCATTGCAATGCCTCCAGATTTGCTTCTGTTTTTCAAGGTTGCTTTGGCTATTCAGGGTCTTCTGTGGTTCCATATAAATTTCAGGATTGTTCTAGCTCTGTGAAAAATGCTGATGGTATTTTGATAGGCATTGATAGGGATTGTTCATTGCTTTGGGTAATATAGACATTTTAACAGTGTTCGTTCTCCAATCCATAAGCTTGGAATGTCTTTCCATTTCTTTGTGTCATCTTTAATTTCTTTCATCAGCATTTTATAGTTTTTAGAGTACCAGTCCTTCACCTCTTTTTTTAAGTTTATTCTCCAGTATCTTGTGGTTTTTGGTGTAATTGTAAATGGGATTGATTCCTTAATTTCCTTTTCTGCTGCTTCATTATTGGTCAATAGAGGTGCAGCAGATTTTGTATGTTGATTTTGTATCCTGCAACTTTACTGAATTGCATCAGTTTTAGCAATTTTTTGGTGGAGTCTTTCAGGTTTTCATATAGAGTATCATGTCATCTGCAAATGGTGAAAGTTTGACTTCTTCCTTGTTGATTTGGGTACATTTTATTTTATTTTATTTTACTTATTTTATTTTTGTTGTTGTTGTCTGGTTACTGTGACTAGGACTTGCAGAACTATGTTAAATAACAGCCATGAGAGTGGACATCCCTGTCTTTTGCCTGACCTTAGGGGAAAGCTCTCAGTTTTTTCCCATTGAGGATATTAGCTGTGACTTTTTCATGTATGGCCTTTATTTTGTTTCCTCTAAACCTACTTTGTTGAGAGTTTTTATCATGAATGGATGTTGTAGTTTGTCAAGTGCTTTTTCTACATCTATTGAGATCATATGGTTCTTATCCTTTATTTTATTAATGTGGTATATCAGATTGATTTGGCAAATATCAAGCCACTCTTGCTGCTCAGGAATAAATCCCACTTGATTGTGGTGAATGCTTATTTTAATGTACTTTTGATTTGGTTTGCTAGTATTTTACTAAGAATTTTTGCATCCATGTTCATCAGAGATATTGGCCTGTTGTTCTCTTTTTTAGTGGAGTCTTTATCTGGTTTAGGTATTGGGGTAGTGCTGGCCTTATAGAATGAATTTGTATGTTTTTCTTTCTTTTCTACTTTTTGAAATAATTTGAGAAGTACAGGTATTAATTCTTCTTGAAATGTTTGGTAGAATTTTGTGAAGCCACCTGGCCCTAGACTTTCATTTGTTTGCAGATTTTTTATGACTGATTCAATTTCTTTGCTGTTTATCAGTCTGTTCAAGTTTTCTATTTCTCCCTGTTTCAGTTTTGGTGGTTTATATGTTTCTAGGAATTTATCCATTTCTTCCAGGTTGTTCAATTTTTTCGTATATAGTTTTTCATAATATTCTCTTATAATTGTATTTCTGTGGTGTCAGTTATTATTTCTCCTTTCTTATTTGTGATTTTATTGGTTTGAGTCTTTTTTCTTTTTTATAAGTCTGGTTAGAGGTATATCAATTTTATTGATTTTTTTTTTTCCAAAGGACCAGCTCCTGGTTCATTGACCTATTCTATTGTTTTTTTAGTTTTTGTATCATTTATATCTATTTTGTAATAATCTTTTTGTTTTAATTATATATTATTATTTATTATTTATTTATATTACGTTCAATTAGCCAATGTCTAGTACATCATTAGTTTTTGATATAGTGTTCAAGGATTCATTAGTTACGTATAACACCCACTGCTCATCACCACATGTACTTTCCTTAATACTCATGAGCCAGTTAGCCTCGCCCCCTACCCACCTTCCTACTATAACCCTGTTTGATTCCAGGAGTCAAGAGTCTCCCATGGTTTGTCTCCTTCTCTGATTCCTTCCCATTCAGTTTTCCATCCCTTCCCTTTTGGTCCTCCATGCTATTCCTTATGTTACACATGTGAATGAAACCATATGATAATTGTTTTTCTTTGCTTGACTTATTTCACTTAGTGTATATATTTTTAAAATATTATTTTAACTATTATATATTATAATCATTATTATTTCCTTACTTCTGCTTGCTTTAGGCTTCATTTATTGTTCTTTTTCTAGCTTTTTAAGTTTAATGTTAGGGTGTATATTTGAGATTTTTCTTTCTTCCTGAAGTAGGTCTGTGTTGCTATAAATGTCCCTCTTAAGAATGCTTTTGCTGCATCCCATATTTTTTTGACCATTGTGTTTTCATTTTCATTTCTTTCCATGTATGTTTTTTTTTTAATTTTTTTATTAACATATAATGTATTATTTACCCCAGGGTACAGGTCTGTGAATCATCAGGCTTACACATTTCACAGCATTTGCCATAGCACATACCCTCCATATCCCTATCCACCCCCCCACCTCCCAGCAACCCTTAGTTTGTTTCGTGAGTTTAGGAGTCTCATGGTTTGTCTCCTTCCCCATCCCATCTTGTTTCATTTCTCTTCCCCACCCCTGTATAACCCCCTGCCCTGCCTCTCAAATTCTTCATATCAGAGCGATCATGTGATAATTGTCTTTCTCTGACTGACTTATTTCGCTTAGCATAATACCCTCTAGTTCCATCCACGTTGTTGCAAATGGCAAGATTTCGTTTCTCTTGATGGCTGCATAGTATTCGGCGAGGTTCCATGTATGTTTTTTTAAAATTTCTTCTTCAATTTCCTGGTTGACCCATTATTTATTACTTATTTATTTATTTGAGAGAGAGTGTATGTGTGAGTGAGAGGAAGAGGGAGAAAGAATCAGAAGAAGACTCCACACTGAGCACAGAGCCCAACATGGGGCCCAAGCCCACGACCACGAGATCGTGACCTGAGCCAAAACCAAGAGTCAGACCGTTAACCAACTGAGCCACCCAGACACCCCTGACCCATTAATTGTTTAGTAGCATGTTGTTTAACCTCCATTTATTTTTGGTCTTTCCAAATTTTTTCTTGTGGTTGACTTCAAATTTCATTGTGTTGTGGTCAGAAGGTATGCATGGTATGATCCCAGTCTTTTGGTATTTGTTGAGGCCTAATTTGTGGCCCAGTATGCAATCTATTCTGGAGAATGTCCCATGTGCACTTGAAAAGAATGTGTATTCTGCTGTTTTAGGATGGAATATTCTGAATATATCTGTTAAGTCCATCTGGTCCAGCGTGTTATTCAGAGCCACTGTTTCCTTGTTGGTTTTCTGTTTAGATGATCTGTCCATTGATGTAAGTGGGATGTTAAAGACTCTTACTATTATTGTATTATTAGCAATTCTTCCTTTTATGTTTGTTATTAGTTGTTTTATATATTTTGGTTCTCCCATGTTGGGTGCATAACTATTTACAATTATTAGATCTTCTTGTTGGATTGTCCCCTTTATTATGATATAGTGCCCCTCTTCATATCTTGTTGAAGTGTTTATTTTAAAGTCTAGTTTGTCCAATGTAAGTTTTGCCCCTGTGGCTTTCTTTTGATGTCCATTTGATAAATGTTTCTCCATGTATCTTTAGGTGTAAAATGAGTCTTGTTTAAGCAGCTTATAGTTGGGTATTTTTTTATCCATTCTGACACCCTATGTCTTTTGATTGTAGCTTTTAATCTATTTATATTCAAAGTAATTATTGATAGATATGTACTTAGTGCCATTTTGTTACTTGTTTTTTTTTATTATTTCTGGAGATCTTCTCTGTTCCTTTCTTGTCTTTGTCACTTTTGGTCTTACCTTTCCACTCAAAGAGACTCCTTTGTTATTTCTTGGAGGGGGATGGTTTATGTTCACAAACCCCTTTAGTTTTCGTTTGTCTGGGAAACTATCTCTCCTTCTATTCTGAATGATAACCTTGCTGGATTGAGTACTCTTGGCTACAGATTTTTCTCACTCAGCAATTTGAATATATCATGCCACTTTCTTCTTGTTTGCCATGTTTCTGTTGAGAAATGTCCAGCTAGCTTTATGGTTGTTCTCCTGTAATTTAAGGATTTGTTTTGTATTGTTGCTTTTAAGAATTTTTCTTGATCACTATATTTCATAAACTTTATCACACTATGTCTTGGTGTTGGTGTGCTTTCATTGATTTTTATGGGCATTCTCTGTGCTCCTGAATGTGGATGTCTGTTTACTTCCCCAAGCTAGGGAAGTTTTTGGCTATTATTTCCTCAGACAAATTTTTTCCCCCTTTTCTCTCTCTTCTTCTTCTGGGAGTCCTATAATATGAATATTACTATGTTTGATAAAGTCACAGATTTCCCTAAGTCTATTCTCATGTTCCATAATTCTTCTTTTTCTTTTTTGTTCAGCTTTATTTTCCATTATTTTGTTTTCTATATCACTGATTTGTTTCTCTGCTTCTTCCATTCTACTGTTGATTGCATCAAGCCTATTTCCAATCTCAGTCATTGAATTCTTCACCTCTGATTGAATTTTTAACTCTTTTATCTCTGTGGTAATTGTCTTCCTGATGTCTTTCACTCTTTTCTCAAGTCCAGAAAATATCCTTATAATTGTTGCTTTAAATTCTCTCTCAATCTTGTTACTTATATCTGTTTCACTTAGATCTGTGCCGTGGCCTTATCTTGTTCTTTCATTTGGGATGAATTCCTCTGTCATGGCATTTTGTCTAAGACTCTGCCTTCTTCTCTGTGTTAGAAAAGCCAGTTATGTTTCCTGCTCCTGAGAGTATTGTCTTTCTGAAGAAAAGCTTATGTAATGCCCGGGGTCTGGCACATCAGGATGTGTTTCCCATGCATACTTCATGTGTTCTGCTGTTGTGTTCTGGCTACTCTTTCCTTCAGACTAGACATCTACAGAGGCTCTTCTTACCTGCATGTTGGCAGTGTTTGTTCTTTGGCCAGAATGTGGTGTTTAAACTAGGTGTGCTCGGTCTGCTTCTTAAATGAGACGTGACACTACTTTCACTAGAACTGAAGCCCTGCAGAACTCTCTGGTCAGGAGATGTGGTGTGGGCTGGGGTTTCTGCTGGTTTCTGGGGAAGAGGCCTGCTGCACTGGGACTGAGGGAAGTTTGGCTGAGAACAGACCCACCAGAGTATAAGGTACTGGGGCTTGGTGTAAGCAAGTTAGGTAGCTAGTGTTGGTGCTGTGCTGCGTGTGTTTATGCTGAGGGGCTGAGGAGGGAAATGGCACCAGCCAGCTCCAGGCAATGACTTTGAGGAAATGTTTTCCTTACGTGTTCCCCTGTGTGCTCTACTCTCTCTTATTCTTCTCTATGACCACAGCTCCCTCTCCTCCACAGCATCTGCAATCACCTTCTCCCCTAAAACATGTTTGTACTTCCTACCTTCTTTGATGTGGCTTCTTCTCTCTTTTTAGTTGTGGAATTTGTTTTATAAATATCCCAGTTGATTTCTGGGGTATTTAGAATGATTTGATAATTATTTAGTTGTGTTCATGGGACAAGACAAGCCTAGGGGTCCTCCTCCTCTGTCTCCATTTTCTTTTCTCCTGCTACTAAGTCATTTCTTTTGGAGAAGAGAGAAAATGAAGGCAGGGAAACCTGTTAAGATGTTACTTTAATTGTGCAGGCAAAACGTGGTAACAGCTTGAACTGTGTCAGGACATAGTTGAGATATCAGATAAGGAAAGAATTTTGAAACAGAATTAGCACAATTTGTTAAGCAATTGTATAAAAGAATAAGTATGGGAAGTGGAGAGGAGGATAATTTTGAGGCATCTGACTTGAGAAACTAGGTGGTGTGATTAGTGATGCCTCTGATCATAATACATATTATAGGAGGAAGAACAGACTATAGGGAAGAGATAATAACTTCAGTTTGAGACTGATGAGTGCCTTCATGACAATCATATGGATATACTTGGCTAGATCTTAGGAGAGAGGACAGAACTAGAGAAAAAATATTATAGGCTTGGATGTCTTTAGCACATAGTTTGTGGTTGAAATTTAGTGCTAAAACACTTAGTGCTGGAGATGAATGTTGGAGGGAGAGAAGAACACAAACAAACAGAACAGATGAAGGAATCATGAGGGCTGGGGGAAGGTGGGAGACTTTTTTGGAAATAGGCTGAGGAAGAAAAGACAGTAATATAGCAATAAAGAATGATCAGAGAAGTAGGCAATCATAAGAAAGACGTCTTAGAAGTAAGAAGAGATTCAGAAAGTTTAAGGAAAATTTTCAAGTGTCAAATAATGTACAGAGGTCAGATAGGATGAGGGTGAACAATAGGTTATTAGATTTAGCTAATAAGATATCCTTAGTGAGATTAGTGATAGAAATTTAATAGAATGATAGGGCAGAAGCCAAATGATAGTGGGTCATAGAGTGATGTTAGAGCAGCATGCAGAAATTTTGAATGTTGATAAGTCTTTCAAGATCTTTAATAGTGACAGCTATAGTGAGTAGGTAGGAGTCAGAAACTAGATCTTGGTGTCATAGGGTATGACAGCTTAGTTGCTAAGACAATTAACATATAGTTTCAACACAAAGACAAGAATAATACTCTGGTATCTACTGTATGGGGAAGAAGATAACTATATATAAGAAAAGTGTGCTCGAAGAATTTGAAATGTAACTCAGGCAATAAAGCAAAAGCTTTGTTGAATAATATAGGAATAATTACAAAACAATATATTGCCAGATATAAAAATGCCAGTGAGATCTAAATAAGAAGCAGTGAAGAAGCAAGAAGTAGTTATTAGAGTCAGTGAAATTGGTTGAGGAAGCTTTCTAGAAGAGAGTTTGCTTTTGTTTTTAACAGAAATGACAAGGTTCTTCATAGGTTTCTGAAGAGCATTTGGCTATGGTACAATATGAAGCTGATTGATTCTCTTAAAATTTTCGTCAAGCAACCAATAAAGCAGGGGGTATTCATACCATGTTGGGGATGATGGTGATGGCAGGGGATGTTTTGAGTTTACTTTGATTATTTCCTTATTTTTACCACATCCCAGTCAGTTATTGGCAGACAGATTTTGGACTAGCTACTTGTACCCTTAGGTGGCAGATTGCAATTACTTTCCTTGAGAATGGTTACTTGAACTTACCACTGGAAAGATCCATAATTCTCAATTATCTGTGAATGCATTATCATATATATACAATTTGTTCTTGATTAGGTATCTGACTTAAATGCTCAACCCCCAAATAAATTAAACTTCATTTTGAATTCAGGGTGCATGATATTTTGATGATAAAATCTTATCTTAAGCAAGTAGTTTTTAGAATATATATAATTTCTACTGTAACCTGGTTCATTGGCTCCTCTCTTTTTAAACAACAACGAAAAACAAAACATCTTGATTTAAATTACAGTTTGGCTTGGGAGTCAGTAGATAATGTATTAATAGTGATGATGATGTTAAAAAGGGTTAATTTTTATTGAACACTTTCCATGAGCTAGGTACTGTGCTAAGCATCTTAAATGAACGATCTCAGTTTTGGAAGACAATTCTGCATGGATCTCTTGCACTTCTGTATGTTTTATGAGCAGAGGCACTCACTATCTCTTTTCCAGGATGTATATATAGAGAACAGTCACAAAAGCTAGAAAATAGTGTCTTTCACCAGAGCAAAGGGCAGGTTTGCTTATAGCCTTGGAAAATATAGATAGTGGCTCCCTTTGGAGCAAAGGGCAGGCATGCTTATGACCCATTATAAAGGATTTGTGTTTTCTAAACTTGACATTTTTCTCCTTTAACGCAACCCACTGCTTGTGCAGGTGTCATCTGGCCCTCTTTGTATTGTCTTATAGGGATTGTTAGGGAAGAATCACAAATGCTGATACTTTGGCTACTTTCACTGCTGTGAATAATTAACTGTCTGTTTCTGACCCAGTTGTCTCTTGTCTTCTACCAATACCCATGAAACTGGCAGCCTAAATTATTAACTTGCAAGTATGGTAAAATCACAGACCCTCACAGTTCTCAACACTTGTGTAATATAATAACCTTTTATGGATAACTTTTCTTTAATTTTCATTTCACATATACAAAAATGAAGCTCAGTGACCTGTCCAGAGATTCATAATTAGGATATGAGAGAGCTGGGATTGGAACCCAAAACTCTCTTCCTTCAGAGGCCACATTCTCAAGCAGTGAGCTACTCAAATCCATTTCAGTTCAAGTCTGTGAGTTGACCTTTTCTCTGAATGCATCATGAACCATAAATTATGTTTGAATAATCCTGGGTTGGAGATAATCAGTGTCATGCCGAAGGCTGAGTGTTCATGTCAGCAGGAGAGAACAGTTAAAAAAGTATTCTCTGTTTATACCTCCAATAAATCCTTGTTTGTTTATTAATCAAGTTTATGCCTAATGGAAAAAATTATATAAAATCAAATCTAGTATATTGACATTCTTATAAACTATAGATATAATCTTTGAATGGTGACACTTTTTGTTAAAAAAACTAAAAAAAAGACCCAACTCTTCACAACTCTAGGTAAGATTAAACTAGACTAAAAATGATAGAAGTAAGTTTTTGAAATGATCCTGTGTTTCCCCAACTTACCATAGCACAGATATTTTTGTTGTTGTTCGTTTTTTGGGGGGCTTCCCATTGGGGCAGGTACCTTTTTTAAAAATTTTAATTCTAAGATAGTTAACATACAGTGTTACATTATTTTCAGGTGTACAATATAGTGATTCAACAATTCTGTTACTCAGTGCTCATCAAGATAAGTGTACTCTTAATCTCCCTCACCTATTTCACCAATCCCCCCCCACCACCGCCCCTCTGGTAACCATTTGTTTGTTCTCTATAGTTAAGAGTCTGTTTTTTGGTTTGTCTCTTTTTTCCCTTTTGTTCATTTGTTTAGTTTCTATTTTTATTACAGCATTACTTATATAGCACAGATACTTTTACGATTGTATTAAGTTTATACCTGTTTTACCATATATATAAGCAGCATAGCACATAGCAGATGTTCAGTGAATGTCATTTGAATGAAGCTCTTCATAAAATGAAAATATTAAGACATTGATCAGAGCTTTGGCTGTATTGCTCTTTTTTTAAGGCTTATTTTTTTTTTTAGAGATGTTTAGAGATTCACAGCAAAAATGAGAGGAAGATACAGAAATTCCCCATATACCTCCTGCCCCCAATATGCATACCCTATTATCTGCATCCACTGTCAGAGTGAACATTTGCTACAGTTAACCCACATTTACACATCATTGTCACCTAAAGTCCATAGTTTTCATTGTGGTTCACTCTTGTACATTCTATGGATTTGCATAAATGTATAATGACATGTATCCATCATTATAGTATCATACAGAGTACTTCATTGCCCTTAAAGAGCTCTGTGTTCCACCAATTCATCCCTCCTCCCAACTTTTGGCAACCACTGATCTTTTTAGTGTTTCTGTAGTTTTGCCTTTTCCAAAAGTTATATAGTTGGAATCCTACAGTATGTAGCTTTTTCAGATTGGCTTCTTTTACTTAGTAATATGCATTTAAGGTTTCTCCATATCTTTTCATGGCTTGAAAGCTCATTTCTTTATAGCATTTAATAATATTCCATTGTACAGATATACCACAGTTTATTTACACATTCATCTACTAAAAGATATCTTGGTTGCTTCCAAATTTTAGCAATTATGAACAAAACTTCTGTAAACATCTGTGTGCAGGATTTTGTGTAGACATAATTTTTCCACTCCTTTGGGTAGATACCAAAGAACACAAGTGCTAGATCATATGGTAAGGGTATGTTTAGTTTTGTTAAAAAAAAAAAAACTTGCCAAACTATATTCCAAGTTGCTATACCATTTTGTATTCCCATCAGCAATGAAAGCGTTTCTACTGCCCCACATCCTCACTAGCATTTGGTGTTGTCAGGATTTTGGCCATTCTAATAGGTGTATAGTTGTGGCTCATGTTTGTTTTCATTTGCATTTCCCTGGTGACATATGATACACATCTTTATTTATTTATTTATTAAGATTTTATTTATTTATTTGACAGAGAGAGAGAGATCACAAGTAGGCAGAGAGGCAGGCAGAGAGAGAGGGGGAAGCAGGCTCCCTGCAGAGCAGAGAGCCCAATGTGGGACTTGATCCCAGGACCCTGAGATCATGACCTGGGCCGAAAGCAGAGGCTTTAACCCACTGAGCCACCCAGGCGCCTCAATATACATCTTTTTTTTTTTTTTTTTCTGGTGGTGGGTATCGAGAGGGGCACGTACTGCATGGAGCACTGGGTGTGGTGCATGAACAATCAATCTTGTAACACTGAAAGATTAAAATAAACAAATTTGGGGAGAAAAAAATATACATCTTTTAAAATGTTTATTTGTGGGGCGCCTGGGTGACTCAGTCATAAAGTGTCTGCCTTCAGCTCGGGTCATGATCCCAGCGTCCTGGGATTGAGTCCTGCATCGGGCTCCCTGCTCAGCGTGGACTCTACTTCTCCCTCTCCCACTGCCCCCGCTTGTGTTACCTCTCTCACTCTCTTTCTCTGTCAAATAAATAAATAAAATCTTAAAAAAATAAATAAAATGTTTATTTGCCATCTGTATATCTTACCTTTATTGGTGAGGTTTCTGTTAAGGTCTTTGACTTGTTTAATTTTTTGCTTGTTTTCTTATTGTTGAGTTTTAAAAATTCTTTGTATATTTTGGGTAACAGTCCATCAGTAGATGTGTCTTCTGCTAATATTTTTCTCCCAGTCTGTGCTTTGTTTTCTAATTCTCTTGACATTGTCTTCTATAGAACAGTTTTAAATTTTATTAGATTGCAGTTATTTCTTTTATAGACCATGTCCTTGATGTTATAATTAAAAAATATCATTACTATGTCCAAGGTCATCTAGGTTTTCTCCTGTGTTGTTTTCTAAAAATTTTATAGTTTTGCATTTTACATTTAGTTCTGTGATCCATTTCGAATTATTTTTCATGATGGGTGTAAAGATCTGTACCTAGATTCATTTTTTTTTAATTTGGATGTTCAGTTTTTCCAATGCCATTTGTTCATTTTTATTTTTTATTATTTTAATTTTTTAAAGATTTATTTATTTGCTTGGGAGAGAGAGAGAGATTGAGAGAGAGAGAGAGAAGGAGAGGCAAAGGGAAAGGAAGAGAATCTCAAGAAGACTCCCTACTGAGCATGGAGCCTTACATGGGACTCCATCTCAGAACCCTGAGATGATGACCTAAGTTGAAACCAAATGAAATGCAAATGAAAACAAACATGAGCCACAACTATACACCTATTAGAATGGCCAAAATCCAGAACACTGACAATACCAAATGCTAGCAACACTAGATGCTTAATTGGTGAGCCACCCAGGCACCCCAGTACCATTCATTGAAAAGACATTCTTTGCTCCATTGTGTTGCCTTTGCTTCTCTATCAAAGCTCAGTTGACTATATTTATGTAAGTCTATTTCCAGGCTTGATATTCTGTTCCACTGATGTGTTTGTCTATTGTGTCTTAATTACTGTAGCTTTAAAGTAGCTGTTGAAGTCAGGTAGTATCAGTCCTCCAACTTTGTTCTTCTCAGTTTTGTAGTCATCCTTATGTAGATCTTGTAGGTACTTTGTTAGGTATATACCTAAGTATGACATTTTGGGGGTTTCTAATGTAGGCAGTATCATGTTTTTAATTTCAAGTTAAAAACTTTTTCATTGCTGGCATAGATGAGAGCAATTGAATTTTGTGTATTAACCTTATATTCTGGAACCATGTTATAATTGCTTACAAGTTTCAGGTTTTGTCAGCTTTGTCAGATTTTCTGCATAGAGCGTTTATCCACATACATCAACCATATATCCATGAACAAGGATATTTTTATATTTTCCTTCTGAATCAATCAGATATTTCCTTTTCATATCTATTGCATTAGCCAGGAGTTTTAGTGTGGTGTCAAATAGGAATGGTGAGATGGGACATCTTTGCCTTATTCTTAATTTTAGTGGGAAATCTTGTAGTTTCTTACCACTAAGTATGACGTTAGCTATAGGGTTTTCATAAATACTCTTTACCAAGTTGAGGAATTTATCTCTATTCCTAGTTTGTTGAGAGATTTTATCATAAATGGGTGTTGGATTTTGTCAAATGCTTTCCCTGCATCTACTGATTTAGTCATGTAATGTTCCTTTTTTAGCCTGCTAATGTGATGAACTACATTAATTGATTTTTGAATTTTTGAACCAGCTTCCATAGCTGGGATAAATCCCACTTGGTTGTGGTGTATAATTATTTTTATACATTACTGGATTTTATTTCCTAATATTTTGTTGAGGATTGTGTATTTATGTTCATGAAAGACATTCAGTGTGTAGTTTTCTTGTAATCTCTTTGGTTTTGATATTAAGGTAATGCTGACCTCACAGAATGAGTTAAGAAGTATTCCCTCTGCTTTTATCTTCTGAAAGTGATTGTAGAAAATTTGTATAATTTTATCCTTAAATATTTGGTAGAATTCACCAGTGAATCCACCTGAGCCTGGTGTTTTATATTTTGGAAAGTTATTAATTATTGGTTCAATTTCTTTAATAGCTGTAGGCCTTATTCATATTGTCTCTTCTTATATGAGTTTTGGCAGATTGTACCTCTCTAGAAATTGGTCCACTTCATCTAGGTTATCAGATTTGTGGGCATAGTGTTGTTCGGAGTATTCCTTCATTATAATTTTGATATCATGGGAACTATAGTGATATCCTCTCTTTTCTTGCTGATGTTAGTAATTTGTGTCTTCTCTCTTTTTTTCTTCTTGTTCTTTTAAATCATTAACATTGCAGTTTCTAGTTATATGTGCTTAATTTTGCACTCATCTGAAAGTCTCCTTTCCAACTGTTATGCCCAGATTTTGAGATCCCCAAAGACCACCAGGGAGCCGAGTCCAATGCAAAAGCAAAAGGGCCCTTTATTCAAGCTAGCTTGAGTTCAGTCTCCCAAACTCACCGACGCAGTGGTGTGGTGTAGAGAAAGAGAGCTAGTTTCAAAAAGCACAACAGTTTTAGAGGGGCCAGTGGCCAATGAGATTGTAACACACAGAAAGTTGCTTAGTAACTGTTTGAACTAGCCTATCACCCTGGCCAGAATTGGTGCGCAAGTTAGGCAGGCAAGAGGCGGGGTTTATATTCTTTCTCGGTCAGGGGTTCCGCATTCCTATTGGCTAACCCAAACCCAACCCACAGGTGGTCTGGGCCAATTAGCTCAAGGGAGGGCTGAGCCACACTCTGATCCTCCCAGAGGCGGGTCCTGCGGGGGGGGGGGCACACACAAGAAGGCGGGTATAAGCAAAATGAGCTAGCCCTGCTCTGCTCCTTCATTCCCCCCTTGTTTTGTAACTTACAGCCCAATCATGGGACATGGGTAGCGGGGTAAGTGAGAGCGACACAACCTTAGCTTTAGGGGATTGTCCTTGTTGGGCTGGCTCTTCCATTCCGGAACAAAGTCCTTGAGGACTGCAAGCAAACCAGGTTCCGGTGGGGGCCCGCCAGGGATAATAGCCAAGATGTCCATGACTGTGGGTTAAAACCCCAAAATGTGAGTTCTTCTCAATGATGTTGGATACATTTTGGAGTTCGTGGACCTCAGAAGCGACAATCCCAGACTGGTTGATATAGTAGCAGCATTCTTCCTATAGGAAGAAACAGATTCCTCTCTTTTCAGCAGTGAGGAGGTCCAGGGCTCAGCGATTCTGGAGGGCTACTGCCGCTAGGCTGGAGAGTTGTGCCCATGGGGTTCTGTTATTACACTCACAAAATAACAAGCAAGAAGATTGTCTATATATGAGTTACTGTGGTAGTTCCTCTGAAGTTTCCTTCAAGTTGTCTAACTTAGGTAAACAACAAACATTTACAGACAATCAGATCTAGAATTTAACATCCACAAAGGGGTATTATTGAAACATAATTTTTCTCTCTAAAATAACCTGCATTTCTGGAGATAGCCAAATCAGGACTAATTTATATGAGTAACAAGTCCAGTTTTAACAAACCTGACCTAATTATTTACATAAGCTCAGCAAGAACAGTAGGTGATCATACAGATGTTTTAGAATCTGCTTTGCTGGAACTTTATAAGGAATCTCTAGGTTGAACTTTCAGTAGCCTTTCCAGGCCAGAAGCCAAGCCAAGTACTTGCCATCAGACATGCCTGCAATACCTGTA
>CM052801.1:66047307-66102929 GCA_028533885.1 Nasua narica | reverse complement strand
AGCTGCAGTAAAGTCTTCCTAGAAACATCGCCAAAGGCAAAGGAAGCAAGGACAAAAATGAACTATTGGGACTTCATCAAGATCAAAAGCTTTTGCACAGCAAAGGAAACAGTCAACAAAACCAAAAGACAGCTGACAGAATGGGAGAAGATATTCACAAATGACATATCAGATAAAGGGTTACTATCCAAAATCTATAAAGAACTTCTCAAACTCAACACCCAAAGAACAAATAATCCAATCAAGAAATGGGCAGAAGATATGAACAGACATTTCAGTAAAGAGGACATCCAAATGGCCAACCGACACACAAAAAAATGCTCAACATCACTTGGCATCAGAGAAATACAAATCAAAACCACAGTGAGATACCACCTCACACCAGTCAGAATGGCTAAAATTAGCAAGTCAGGGAACAACAGAAGTTGGCGAGGATGCGGAGAAAGGGGAACCCTCCTACACTGTTGATGGGAATGCAAGCTGGTACGACCACTCTGGAAAACTGTATGGAGGTTCCTCAAAATTTGAAAATAGAGCTACCCTACGACCCAGCAATCGCACTACTGACTATTTACCCTAAAGATACAAATGTAGTGATCCAAAGGGTCACATGCACCCAAATGTTTATAGCAGCAGTGTCCACAATAGCCAAACTATGGAAAGAACTTAGATGTCCATCAACAACAGATGAATGGATAAAGAAGTGGTATATATGTATACAATGGAATACTGTGCAGCCATCAAGAGAAACAAAATCTTGCCATTTGCAATGATGTGGATGGAACTAAAGTGTATTATGATAAGTGAAATAAGTCAACCAGAGAAAGACAATTATCATATTTTCTCTCTGATATTAAGAATTTGAGAGGCAGGGCCAGGGTTCAGAGGTGATTGGGGGGAATGAAACAAGATGGGATTGGGAGGGAGACAAAGCATAAGAAACTCTTAATCTCACGAAACAAACTGAGGGTTGCTGGGTGGTAGAGAGGCTAGGGATAGGGTAGATGGGTTATGGACATTAGGGAGTGTATGTGCTATGGTGAGTGCAGTAAAATGGGTAAGCCTGATGATTCACAGACCTGTACCCCTGGGGCAAATAATACATTATATGTTTATTAAAAAAAAGGAACTACTTAAATTTAAAAACAGAAGTACCCTATGAGCCAGCAATTGTACTACTAGGTATTTACCCAAAGAATTCAAAAATACTAATTCAAAGGGATACATGCAACCTGATGCTTATAGCAGCATTATCTACAATAGCCGAATTATGGAAATAGCACAAATGTCCACAGACTAATGAAAGGATAAATAATGTGATACACATATACACACACAATGGAATATTACTTAGCCATAAGAAAGAATGAACTCTTGCCATTGGCTCTAACAACTTGGATAGAGCTAGAAAGTACTATGCTAAGCGACTTAAGTCAGTCAGAGAAAGACAAATACTATGTAAAATGACTCACATATGGAATTTAAGAAACAAAACAAATGATCACAGGAAAAAAGCAAGAGACAAACCAAGAAATGGACTCTTAACTATAGAGAACAAACTGATGGTTACCAGAGAGGAGACAGGTGGGGGGACAGGTGAAATAGATGATGGAGATTAAGGAGTGCACTTGTGATGAGCACTGGGTGATATATGGAAGTGCTGAATCACTATATTGTACACCTGAAACTGATATTACACTGTATTTTCACTAACTGGAATTTAAATAAAAACTTAGAAGAATTACTTAATCTTCTAAAAGTATTTATAAGCAAAAGTGGAAGAATGGTAGCATACAGATACAAGTCATCACAAGCTGAAGTCCATGTTTACAGTGTTATGGAAAGAATAAAAAAGGGTAAAACATGTTCTGAAGCCAGAAGCATAGAAGGCCAAGGAGTAAGCAGGTCAGCTGCTATAAAACCATCAGTAAGAGTGGAGAGTGGTAAGAAGAGAACTGTCCTCAACACCCTGTTCTTCTTGCTCTATATCTTCTCCCTGGATTATTTCAACCATTACTTGAAACCCAACATTCACTTTTCAATACTATATCTCTAGCCCTGATGTCCTTCCTAAGTACGAGATTTATATATCTAACTCTCTGTGGGATATCTCTATTAGGATGCCCCACAGGTATCTCAACATCAATATATGTACAGGTGAACTCTCTTCCAAACAACTTCTCTTTCATTCTCTAAGTCTACAGCATCACTCTCTATTTAGTTACTTGTATCAGAAATCTGGGAATTACCCTACTCATTTTCTCATTCCTGTCCCTGACATTCCAATGAATTCTATCAACCAAAGAGCTCTCTACACTCTTCTCTCCATTCTAACATCCACTGCCTTAGTTTACATACTGAATTACTATGACATCCCCCTAATAGGTCTCCCTGACTGCAGTATCTCCCCCTCTTTCCTTACCATTCCAATTTCTACATTATCTTCTGAATGATCTTTCTACAGAAGGCACTGTTGAACAAGCCAAAACATGAACCCTTTCCATTTAAGACTAATAGTTTAAAATACAAAAACTGAAATTAAAAAAAAAAAAAAGATAGTTTAAAACGAGAGGTGAAACAGTGGGAGTTAAACCTTTGGGATTTAACCACCTTCTTAAATAATATTTTGATGCCAGATACATTATTTTTTTCTGTCTGACACAAGACCCTTAGAGAAGAAATGTTATCTATTTCAATGTAGTTTATTGAACAAAACATAATTCCCATACAATAAATAATGAATTTCTGATTTTTTCCCCAAATATGTTTATTTTTTCAGTGTTACAAGAATGATTGTTCATGCACTACACCCAGTGCTCCACGCAATACGTGCCCTTTTCAATACCCACCACCAGGCAATTTCTGATTTTTCAAATAGAAAAATAAATTAAAACCCAAAATGAGTGTATTTCTGCATGGCCAGTCTCTTCACTGCATAAATGATGGCACAGAAAAGAGAACGAAGAGAGTTAAATTAGAAAGGTAGACTAAACTGAGATTCTAATATTAGGTCAAGGAGTGTGTCACAGGAAGTCCTCAAATATATTTGAGCTTGAACGTAGCATGATCATAGGAAAGATTAGGAGTTAGAGATTAAAGTTAGGGAGATTAGGAGGCAATGTGGGTATTCTCTAAATGGGAATGGATGTGAAAAGATGTTTCTGAGGTAGTAGCAACAAGACTTGGGAACCAATTTGCTAACGTTATTAAAGGCAAGTGCTGCTGATAATTTTGAGGTTTATATACTGAACATAGGCAGATAGGAGGAGAATCAACTCTAGGGGGAAAGGGTGAACATTTGGATTTTGGGTATCTCTGGAATATGCAGGAAATATGAGTCTAGACCAGGAGTTGACAAACTATAGGCCAAATCCTGTCAGCTGCCTATTTTTATAAAGTTTTACTGGAATATGGCTATGCTTATTTCTTCAAGTATTTTTTATGAGTGATTTTATACTACTAGTAGTTAAGACAGAGATCTTTTGCCTACAAAGTCTCAAATGATTACTATCTGGCCCTTTATATAAAAAATTTGCTGACCTTCCTATTCCAGCTCAGGAGCGTCTGGAATAGGTGATAACAGAATCCTCCTGGCCAGAGGGGGGAAGCGCTTTTTCCTGTTCTAGAACATTCCACCTCGGGGAGGGGCGGGGCCCCTGATGTGGAATAAACCATTATGGTGGGGGTGGAGAGTGGGGGATGAAAATTTTTTTACTTGATTATATTCTCAGTTCTGTCTTTTCTGACCACTACTGTTGTTTCCCACCTTCAACGACTTTCAACAACGTGGTGGGTTCTCTCATGTCCTGGAGTTTGAGAGGAACTTTCCTCATGCTTTCCCTCTGACCCCCACTGTCTCTGAACGTTGGAACAGTCCCAGGGTAAAAGCCTCGAGGTTTGGCCCCAAGACTTCCTTTCCTCGGAGTCCCTAGAGGGAGAGAGGTGCGCTTTCTTTTTTTAGTACGTTAGGCAGGGACGTAGGTCAGCACCTCCCCTAACCCCAGCTAGAGAAGCGAGACCTGGTGAGAAGTGTACTATGGCGGGGCAAGCTAGTGGGGGGAGGGGGGTGTGTCTTTATGAGGGTCCGAGGGAGGCGGGGTGAGGCGGGGTGGGGCGGGGCGGGGCAGGCCCACAGGATGGGATGAGACTGAGGGGAGGGGGCTAAAGGGGAGGGGAAAGAGCAACTAGTTGATTCATCCCACAGAACCTGCCAACCTCCTAAGGCGCTCAGCCATTATGGCCTTGAAACCTGATGACGCCAGTGGTGGGTTCCAGCACAACAATGTGGTGGCTTTCATCAATGAGAAGATGGCCGGGCACACAAAAGGCCCTGAGTTCTATCTTGAGAATATATCCCTGTCCTGGGAGGAGGTGGAGAATAAGCTCAGGGACATCCTGAACGACAGCGCGGTGCCCAGCGAGGCGAAAGACGCCTGTGCCTGGAGCAGCCTGGCCCTGGGCGTGCGCTTTGCCCGCAGGCAGAGCCAGTTACATGGGCGCAGGGTGCACTGGCTGCAGGACTTCGCCAAACTGCATAAGTCCGCTGCACAGGCCTTGGCCTCAAACCTGAAGGAGCTCACAGCGCAGCAGGAGATGGAGCGCAAGGAGGCAGCCTTCCGGCTGCGGCAGACACAAGCAAACCTGGCAGAGATGAGAAAGGAACGGGACCTCCTGAGATGGAAGATCCTCCGGGCTGTAAGATTACCTCGATTGATCCCTGCCCCATCTCCTGGCCCCATTTCCCTGCCCCACCCCCTCACTGCCCCCAGAATAGGTCTTAATCCTGCCCACCTCTCTCCAGGAGCTGGGGTCTTCGCGGAAGCGGGAGCGGGAGCGGGAGCGGGAGCTGGTCCAGGCCTCAGAGGAGCCAGACCTGGCCACTGCCAGTGGGGCTGGAACAGAAGGAGCACGGGAGGAGGAAGAGGAGGCAGGAGCTGCAGCTACTTCTGCTACAGCTGCTGGCACCACAGGAAGAGGAAGAAGAAGACAAAAGGATGCAGAAGGGGCAGAGGCCACCAAGAAGCTGGGTAGAGGCTCCATGCACCCTCCTGGAGCTGAGGAGCAGAAAAATTACACCTCTGGTGGGAAGAGGGAGGGAGATCTCAGGTCAGTGGAAACAACCATGTTTTATTTCTCTGGGACCCTCAAGCCTGGGTCCAGAGTGTCACCATCACCCCTTCCTGTCCAGCTCCCTGCCTCATTCACATACTCCTACTCGTGCCCCTCATCCCCCTTCCCACCTGCACCCACACCATCCCCACCAGCAGCAACATTCACAGCAGGAGCTCCATCTCAGACATTTCCCAACAGGAGGCCCTCTGATGTTAGCTTGTATTCTGATGGGGGGTCCCAGGGAACAGACCCTCAAGAATCCCAAAGAGACAGGCGAGACTCCAAACCCCATCAGCAGAGAAGACCTCCCATATTTCGTAGGCCTGGGGATTGGGACTGCCCTTGGTGTAAAGCTGTGAATTTTTCACGGAGGGAAATTTGCTTCCGCTGTGGGAGGGGAATCTGGCTGCAAAGCCCTCAGTGAATACAGAAATGTGAAGTAGAACAGAAAATCCCAATGGGAAATCAATTTTCAGAGGGAAGGGGAGAGGTAGGGGAGGGTTTGGAAAGAGTTGGGGCAAAGGGAGGGTAGGCAAATGGGGCAAGGGGGTTGTGAGGGAGGTGGAAAAGTGGGCTGGGAGGTGGGGTACGGGGTGGTGGCTGGGGAGGGTGTAGATTGGGTAGTTGGGGGGGTAAAACATAGACACACAGAGACTTATTTTGATGACCCCTTTTGTGTTCCAGAGCATTAGCATTCCATACCCCAGAAGCGCCATAGCTTCTTAGTATTTGTCTCCCTCCCCAACCCTGGTATCTGGTGGACCTGAGCAGCCGTGTATATGGCAACACAGCCCTCTCCCCATCTGGGGTGTATATGATTGGAGGAGGGGACACTGACCCATCCTGAGCCAAACAGGTTCTCACACTAGAGAATCTGAATAGAAACGCAGATTCCATAGTCAGGGTGGTGGTGGGTTAGGAAACAGTGGGTCATTTGGAGTTGGCGCCAAGGCCACAGCCAAGGCCTGGTCCTGGTTGTCAGAGAACAGAACTATGTGCTTTATAGAAGCCAAGTGTCTTTTAGAGGATGCCAGAATACAGTCCCAAGGAGCAGACAAGCACAGAGAAGCAGCACAGGAGTTGATCCTGCAACCTCAGAGATGGGAGATTTGTGGCATGACCACTTTTCCACTTCTACATTTGTGCTGCATGAAAATATACTCTACACAAATCCCCTTTTCTTTTAGCTAACTTGAGCGAGATCCTGTTCTGGGCAACCAGGTTAGTTCCAAGTCAGAAATTGGCACCAAAAGAGCAGTTGCAAATCATAGACTGTCAAAGAAAATGTTGGAAGTGGCTGGGGAGGAGTATCAGAGGGTTATGGATAGTGAGGATTCCTGCATCCCAAGAGTCTCCAGGAATGAACTGGACAAAAACCTTGTTCGTGTTCTGATCAAGTTATAGCGCGAGAAACGATCCAAACAGGCCTGTAGTTAACCCTGGGCTTACAACACAGCAGAGATTTGCCATCCCTAAGAAAATCCTTTAGGTCTACAAATGGGACACCAGCACCAGTTGCGGACAAGGACTGCTATGGCTGTCTAGCTCCAAACAGGAGAACCCTCCCCAATCTGAGTGGCAGAACTGCAAACTCCTGCCACTGCCAAAGAGGTGAGTTAGCAACTGCTAGTGCCCAGAGGGTTTACTGGTTTAGACCACGGACCAAAGTGTGGTGTCATCTTGAGGGAATTCTCTCTCCCAACCCACCAGCAGAATGATAGCAGGAGGGGATCTAGCTACAAAGCCCTCAGTGAATTCAGAAATGTGGACTAGAACATATCCCAGTGGAAATCAATTTCCAGAGGGAGGGGGGTAAACCCCAAAAGGGGGAGGGGGAGGACTGTCTGTGTCTCCCCTCTTATGACTATAAGCTGTATTGAGTATGGCTAAATGTATGGTTTAGCTCACAGGTGGAACGATGGTGAGGTATCACACCTGGACCAGACTGAGACAACTGGAGGAGCCTTGGACATTACTTGGGGACTGTGGACCTAGAAACTGAAACTGTCATGGGCTTGGGACATCTCTGCAGCATCTGGATGTGACTTTGAGGCATCTCATTTGGGAACAGATATAGATAATTATTTTCAAGATTTGGGGCCAGATCCCTCGGTAGTTACTAAAGGGCCTGTACTTGTCAGAAATATTCTTGGACTTATTTAAATTCCTCTAGGGCAGGGTTTCACAACCTCAGTACTCTTGATACTTTGGGCTGGATACTTACATGTTTCAGGGGACCGTCCTGTGCATTTAGGATGTTTGGCCGAATCCCTAGCCTCTACACACTAGATGGCAGTAGCACCTACACTTCCACTGTGACAACTGAAAATGTCCCCAGATATTATACCATGTCCACTGGAGGGCAAAATCACCCGTTTGGGAACCACAGAGGCAATAAGGTCCTTAGGAGTAGTCAGAACAGGGGAAGAGAGCTCTAAGAAGAGCATGCTCAGCAGTGCCCAGGGCTGCACGGAAGGGCCTAAGGAGGAGGAAAAGTAATTTTTAAGCATATATGGGGAGGGGAAGGGCAGAAACCAAACTGCAAGGAGCAGGGACTATGTGGGAAGCAAAGAAGTGCAGTCAGCGAGGAAGGCTCTTCAAGGACTCCTGGCAGTGAAGGGAAAGAGTGAGGTAGGATACGTGACTGAGAGATAACAAGGTTCTTTTGAATATGGGAAAACTTGAACCATGGAGGAGACAGCTGAGGAAAGCTTAAAAGTACAGGAAATATGTAAAAGAAGGGAATAGACCCTATATACTGTTTTGGAGGCATGTCCAATGTACTGTTCAATGAAAAAAAATGTATGAAATAAAACCCCCAAAGTTCTCTAAGTGTACATATGTATATGTATATTATAGATTTATGTGTGCCTTATGTTATAGATTGGTGTTTGAAAAGGCATAGAAAAGGTCTGGAAAAACTTTGTTCTTTTCAAAAAAAATGGAGTAGTGTGGGGCAATAGGATAGAGGGCTTCTACTTTATATACTTCTGTGTTGTGAAAAATAAATGTTCACAGATATACAAAAAAAAAGGATGTGAATTTGCTGACTTGAATGGGTTTGGAAAAGCCACCTCTTCCTTTGGGAGAGGAGAAGAGGAGAGTGGACACAGATCTATGTAGCAAAAAGATGGAAAATAAAGAGGGTTCCCCCATGTGTCCCTTAGACAAGACACCTGAGAATGAGGACAGAAGGTCTGGGTGGGGGTGGGGGCTTCTGGGCAGTGGCATACTTAGGAATATGGCATATTTAGGGGGAGGTGGGGAGGTGGGGAGTTGGGGGGAGGAAAGGATCATCAAGCTGCACAGAGGATCCAATTAGAATAGGACCCAACTGAAAACCAAAAGGGAGGGCAATGGGGGAGCCTAGCAGGGTCACTGGAAAGGAAAGTAAGTAGTTCTAGGAGGAGTACCAGACACAAATCTCTGGTGTTATAACTTGTTCTCATAATTTACTTTTCTCAAGAAGAGATTAAGTCAGTTTCTTTGGATTTAGGGTTTATGTTTGGTACGACTTAGGAAAAATACTGACATTTTCATAATTTCATGTGTTACAGCCATTTTAAAGTTTTTTCTCCATATGTCCAGAGGAAAGAATTTAATAAATTAAAATTAATTCCATTTTTATCACCAAATATCCTCAACAAACCCAACAGAGGTGATCTGACTCAGCCTTTGAGCCTTCAGGCTAGCATGCTTAGTGACATGGGCAGCTAAAGAATAAGACAGCTTTAAAAACGATGGTACTGGAAGAAAGACCCAACTCTAATGGGCAAGGGAAGGGGATGAAAATTTCACAGGGGCCAATGTCTTGGTCAAAACAGTGATTTTTACCTCTGTAAAAATGATAATGATGCTCTCTGGGCTTCCATTCGAGGTAATGGCAGGCAAAGTAGTTAAAGGGAGTGACTAGGGAAGGTACCTCTGACCTCCCTCTTTCTACTCTTTCTAATAAGCTATCCACACTCTGGGAAGTCAAACATGGCTATACCTTTCTCTAAAACAATGGAAAGTAAAAATAACTCAAGCCATAATTTATTTAGAAACAATGCTTTTTTCATCTTTGCTTTGTATCATGCAGGATCAAAGTCAAAAGTTTGCCAGAGCATTTGTACAAAGACATTACCTATAGGAAACTTCCCTAAATCCCTTAAAAATCAGAATTTTCTGACTTTGCAGCCTACCGTAATTGGTGGTGTTTCCAGCATCATTCTTTACACTGTCATAATAATTGCCTTCCTGCTTATCTATTTGTTTCTATTCACAAAACTTAACGTATCAGGGGAATAAAGGGTTCATGTGATCAAATTATAAACCTTCAGACCCTAATGATCAGAGGGTTACAGCCAGTGAGTCAGCAACCAACATGTATGGAAAGCCCGCTCTGCTCTATGTGTATATAAAGTGTGGCAGGGGGTAGTCTATGGGTCTTTAGGTCTTGAGACCCAGTTAAAAAAGCAGAGGGAGGGCAAGAGGGAGGAAGCAGTACAGAGACAGATTTCACCTGAGAGTAAAAGAGATGAATGTAAATGTGAAACATGACCAAACCACTCTCCTTTATGGGGAATTAAAGGAAGGTACTGGTAAAGGGCAGAATAATGGGGCTGAAAAATAACAAAATGTATATGACTTCTCTCCACCCAGATAAATGCATATTGCCTTAATGGTGAAGAGTATGTTCTGGTCTCAAAATAAGAAGATGTAGATTAGTGTTAACCTGGGTCTTGTGTTAATGAGATCAAGGTGATGTGGAATTCCACCTCACCCTCCTCCTATGTAGCTTTTGTATTTCATAGCCATAGATCCAGACTCTACCTACAAAACTTTAGCCGGCTCTCTTGCCAAAGTGGACCACTCTTCACAGTGGTGAAAGAATGGGGTTGGCTCCACGTGAATTCATCCCCATCCCTGAGAAAACAAGTTGGAGTGCATGTGCTGAGTGGCAATGCTGAGGTCAGCAGAATATCCTTTTGTTAATAAGGAGAGTCAGAGGGGCACCTGGGTGGCTCAGTCGTTAAGCGTCTGCTTTCGGCTCAGGTCATGATCCCAGCATCCTGGGATGAGCCCCACATCAGGCTCCCTGCTCTGCGGGAGCCTGCTTTTCCCTCTCTAGCTCCCCTGTGCTTGTGTTCCCTCTCTCCCTATCTCTCTTTGTCATAAATAAATAAAATCTTTAAAAAAAAATAAGGAGAGTCAGAGAAGGGAACTTACCCCCTTTAAACATACACTTTCTCCATGGAAACGGCATCTGCTGAAAACCTACATTGTGATGAGACTAAGTTAAGGTCCTCATTAGTTGTGTCTTTTAACTTGTTTTCTAAGAGTTGATCAGGGCCTTAGTCTCTTAAAGTCTCATGTTCCCAAAATATATCTAGTATTGTTGGTATCACATTCAGTAAAAAGGCCTTGATAAACTCAGATTCCAACCAAACTGACCTCCCAGTTTTTCCCTGTGCATAGCCCATGTTTTACTGCCTCCTTGCCCTTGAACACTGCCTGGGAAGTCTTCCACTATCACCACCTGTTCAGATCCTCAAGAACCATCTCAGGGGTGCCTGGATGGCTCAGTCAGATCCCAGGGTCCTGGGATTGATCCCCGCCCGGGCTCCCTGCTCTGCAAAGAGCTTATTTCTCCCTCTCCCTCTGCCTGCCACTCGCCCTGCTTATGTGCACACTCACACTCTGTCTATTTCTTCAAATAATAAAAATCTTTAAAAAAAAAAAAGAACCATCTCAAACACCCCTGATTTTATAAGTCAAAATCTATTTTTCCTTACTCTCTGCTATTTTATCTCTTTCTTATAGCACTTCACTTTCTCTCATGTGTGACAGAATAAAAGACATTAAGTTAGTGTTGGCAGGTTTCCCCTTCTCCCTGCCCTCCTAAAAATAATCATTTTATTGGATGCATGAGTCTCTCCAAATCCAGTAACTTCTATGGAGATTCTTGGTATGCCAGATCAGTTCCTGAGCTTTTACTGTGCGGAACAGTTGTAATAGGCAGAAAGCTGAAAAATTGCAAGGAACAATGCTAGTTCAATTAAGTAACATTGGAAATGGAAGCAAGAGCTTCTTACAAAGAAGCAAACAAGTGATAGCAGATGAATAAGGGGGAAAATAAAAACAGGAAAAACTTGCAGGGAATACATTCCAGAGTGAATTTTTTAGTTGAGAATGAGGAGTGATTAGAGAGTTTTCTGGTTAGCTGTAGTGTGTAAGAGATATTGAACGTAAAAGTAAAATTAAAAGCTGATCTTAAATGTTGCTTGGCATTACAAATTGGCTTCCAATTGATGTTTTTCAAAGGACTATAGTAAATCCTTAAATATTCAAACTTTTAAAATTGTTTAGTTGCTATACTGTTTCTTAGGATACAATTATTATATACTGAACCACATGGACTTTTATTTGATTTTTACTTGTTTGATTGTAATTTGTATAGATGTCCTAATTCCTGTTTTAATATGTTAGAAGGCAGGGGACCTGTCATCCACTTTGACTTTTTTGGTACCTTTCACAGAATAGATGCTCAATAAATATTTGTTTAGTGACTAATAGATACCTAAGACCTGAAATGATATCAGTTAAAAAGTATCCCTTATATTAAAAAAACAAAATAAAACTGTAGCTAGGAAGGAATGTGCTCTCACTTTTCTACCAGTATGAAATACTTTACCTTTAAGATGAATGGAAGGAAGTGGTTTCATGCAATATGTTCTTGAAAAACATAATCCTGCATTCATAATACCACATATAGTTATTATATTCTGACTATATTAATTATTGGCTATATTCTGACTATATTATATTCTGACTATATTAGTGACTATATATAGTCATTCTAGCACTTTGTCATATACTAATGTATATGCTTCTCTAATTGATTCATCATGAATCTTCTATCTTGGAAACTTGGGAATCAGAGTAAACAGAAGAAAGAAAGTCAGCTAAGGACATACATCCAGTAAGCCTCTTCTATCTCTTATTTTTTAGTAGAGAACAACTTTTAAGCATGTCTACATAATGTTTGGAAACATAAATAAAAGGGTTTCAAACTCTGTAAGACAAGTAATCTGGTTTATCTCTGAAAATTTCTGCTTTAACTTGATCCTCACTTATCATGAACTAAGTATCTCTATTTCACTATCCTCTGTTGTCCATCTTTAATCAATAGAATCTCATCTTCATCACCAGATGATATTTTACACTGCAGAAACTGAAAGCAGAATCACAGAACTTTATACAGGCAAGAATTAAGCATATCTCATTTGTCGTAATATACAAACACCTATGAAGAACAGTAAAGATAGGTAATAAAAGAAAACACAGTAAAAAAAAAACCTGATTATATACATGAGCTACATAGACTTGGGTCCAAGTCTCAGCTCCACCATTTAATAGCCATGTATCACTGGGCAAGTTCTTTAACCTCTACGAGTACCAGTTTTATTGTCTTCAGTAATATGGCCTACCTCACAGAGCTCCTGAGGATTATCACAGTGTTTGTCATATAATAAGTGCTAAAAAATCAGAGCTAGTAATAATAGTGGTATTAATAGTAAAAATAGAAATAAGAGATAATGTGTTGAAAACTTACTCTATGTTAGCTTTGGTGCTAAGTGCTCATCAGAATTTCCTGAGGTAGACACTATTAACCTTGTTTCTCTTCAAGTGTTCTCTCTCTCAGTTAAGAGCACCATGATTTACTCAGTTGCTTAAGTCAAAAACACCGAAGTCAATTATTTCATTTTTCACATCCAGTGCATCGGTATGTCCTGTCAGGTCATCCTTCAATACATATCTTGGCTCCATTCACCTCTCCCCATCTCCTTAGCTACCATCCCAATCCAAGCTTACCATCATATATCTCCCCTCAACTGATATAATTGCTTCCCAACTTAGTCTCTTTACTTATTTCCCTATAATCCATTCTCACTGGGGCAGCCAGATTGATCTTTTAAAAATGGAAATCTTATCATGTTATTCCCCAGCTTAAAATAAAAGACAAACTATAACACTCTCCATTTGCCTCTGATTACTAATAAAAATCAACTTCTTATTCTGGCCCATAATATGCAGCAGGATCTGACCTATGCCTGCCTCTTCAGGCTTATCCAAGAGCATTTTCCCTCAATTTACTATACTCCATCCACCCAGACAGGCCTTTTTTTAGTTTCCTTGAATATAACAAGCCTGTTTCTGTTTCATGACCTTTGCACTTGCTTTTCATTCAGACTGGCACACTATTCCCATAGATCTTCACAAAGCTGGTTTCCTCCTGCCATACAGGTCTCAGCTTATAAATCCCTTCCCTGGGAGTCCCTTCTTGACCACTCAACCAAAAATTGCCTTCCAGTCACTTTTGTAACATGACCTTTTTTTATTCTCACCATCAGTACTACCCAGCATAGTCTTGTGAATGTATTTGTGTTTCCCCCACTCTAGAAGGTAAGTCTCAGGAGAGTAGGAACTTTAATCTGTCTTATTCAATGCTATATGCTAAACATCTACTGCAAGTGTTCAAAATATCTTAAGTTGAATAAAGAAATTTTCATTTTCCAGGTTAGGAAATCAAGGCACAGTTCATACAACTAAAATACACCATTACTCCCTTGGTTAATATTGAAGTCAAAATCTAGTATTACATACTTTTTAAACTGTGAGTCTATTGGTTGAATCTGAGTAGGGACTCTTGGGAGAGGAGCCCATAAAATTTAAAAATTAGGGAAATTTCATATAAATATTCAGATTTCAGGTTTTTTTTTAAAAAAATCAGAAGATTTGGTAATATTTGGCCTATATTCCTATATGGTAACAATAATTTGGATGTCAGGTGACTGCCCAACTTTAACTGAGACACAGTTCATTCACTCATTCAATAATCATTTGTTGAGCATTTACTATGTGCCATATACTTTCTAGGCCCTTGAGCTATATTAGAGAGCAGAAAACACAAAAGATCTCTATCCTTAAGGAACTTACATCCTAGCAGAAAGAGATAGAAAATAGACAATAAATATGACAGGTAAATTATACATATCATAAAAGTTGATCACTGCTATGAAAAAATAAGAGCGAGGTAAGAAGGATCAGGAGTACAGGGTATGGGGATTGAGTAGAAGATAATCTTAAGATTATATGTAAATAAAATAGTCAAGGAAGATGCATTGATAACGTTAAAATAGAGGAAACTGTACAATTGTAGGAAATGAGGGAGCTAATCCTGTAGCTATAGGAGAATAAGGCATTTTAGACAGAGGTAACCATCTGTACAAAAACCCTAAAGCAGGAGTACACCTGTCTGAGAGTAGACCTGTTTGAGAAACAGCAAGGTCAGTGGGCCTTGTAAGCCCCCACAAGGTCTTGACTTTAATTCCAAATGAAATGGGATGCAATCAGAACGTCTTGAGTACAACAGAAACATTATGTGACTACTGGTATTAATAACAGATTGAAAGAAGAAATGTAGAAGAGCAGAGAAACCAATTAGAAGTCATCGCAACAAAAGAGCTAAGAGATGGTGGCTTGGACCTTCTACTCAGTTCCCCAGAGTGATAGCAGTGATATGGAAGGCACAGCCTGTGCAATCCCCAAAGTTTGAAGGAGTTAAGACCCTGTGGGCTGCTGGGGCACCTGGGTGGCTGAGTCGGTTAAACCATCTGCCTTGGGCTCAGGTCCTGGGATCGAGTCCCACATCAGGTTCCCTGCTCAGCGGGGAGTCTGCTTCTCCCTGTGCCTCTGCTCCTCCTCTCTCTCTCTCTCAAATAAATAAATGACATCTAAAAAGAGAGAGAGAGAGAGAGAACCTGTAGCATAACCTCTTGACCAATAGGACATGGGAGCTGAGAGATAAATTCTCTATTTCTCCTCCTAGGTCAACTATCTTGAAATAACCTCCTTCTTCCCCTGCCTCACTTCCCTTTTCCTTCACTCTTGAGTCCTTGGGATTATATTCTCTAATACACATTAGTTTTTGCCTCATGTTTTGTTTTCTAGGAACCTGTGGTAGGACAAGAGGAAGATCAGAAGTTCAGTTTGGGACATATTCGTTTTGACAAGCAGAGATGCTGAAAAGTCTATTGGATAAAAGATTTTGTAGTTTAGGAGAGAGATCTGGGCTGGAAGGGACACATGTTGGAGTTATCAGTGTACAGATAGTATGTAAAACAGTAAGACCGTATAAACAAATCATGGAGGGAGTAAGTATGGATAGAAGAAAAAAACTAAGGACCAAGCTTCAGGTCCTCCTAACATTAAGGGGGACTCTGAGGAACCAGCAAAGGAATTTAAGAAAGGGTAACTAATAGAGTAGAAGGAAAACCAGCATAGTGTAATTCTCAGGAAGCCAGGTAAAGAACATATATCAAAAAGAAGGAGGTGATTAGCTGTGTCAAGTGCACTGGTTACATAAAAGAAGGAATGACAACTGACCTGACCATTGGATTTAGCATCATTGACGCTTTGGAGACTTTGGGATGAGCAATTTTGGTGCAGTAGTGAAAGTAAAATTCGAATTGGGATGGGTTTAATAGAGAATTAGTGGAGAGGACCTCAAGACTGAAGACAGCAGTTTTGTTTTGTTTTTAAGTGGTTTTGTTGCAAATGGAAGCAAGGAAATGGGCAGTGTCGGGCAGGGAAAGTGGAGCTGAGAAGACTTTCTTTTTTTAAAGATTTTATTTATTTGAAAGAAAATGAGAGAAAGAACACGGAGGAAAAGAGCCCAGTGGGAGAGGAAGAAGCAGACTCCCCACTGAGCAGGTAGCCTGACACAGGGCGAGATCCCAGTACACTGGGATCATGACCCGAGCTGAAGGCAGATGCTTAACCGACTGAGCCACCCAGGAGACATTTTTAGTTAGCATAAATATTGACCTATGCGTATGCTGATGGAAATGATCCAGTAGAAATAGAAAATTCCATGACATAGGCGAGAGATGGGAGAAATGCTCAGGTAATTTCCTTGAGTAGGCAAATAAGGACAGAATCTAGTGTACAAGTGAAGTGCATAGCAGCAATGATACCAGATTTGAAGGCAGAGTATGTAGGTATAGATGCCAGTTGGTGCGTGACTATAGTGGAAGTTCACTCCTAATTGCTTCAATTCTTTCAGTAAAATGGGAAGCAAAGGCAGGAGATGTTTGATGTTTGAGGAGAGCAATGTAAAATAGTCATCTAGGAGGATGAGAGACTGAAAAGACTAAGAATACATAGTAAAGCTATTTGGCAATATTAAGGGGCTGTTTGAGGTTTATACTAATGAATTTAAAGTGAGAATAGTCAAAGTTATTATATATTTCCCTTCAGTCATGTTTAGCTGCAGGGATGCAGGTAGAAGCACAGATGGGGAATTGGTTTAAACAGTGCCATGGTTTTCACAAGTAAGATGGAGAAAGGGTCAAGGAAATCAAGAGGATATGTATAAGAGTGATTATAAAGACTAATCATGAAACTTAAACTATGCTAGGTGGGGGATGTCTGGGTGGCTCAGTTGGTTAAGTGTCTGCCTTGGGCTCAGGTCATGATCCCAAGGTCCTGGGATCAAGTCCCACATCAGACTCCTTGCTCAGCAGGGAGCCTGCTTCTCCTCCTGCCTACAGCTCCCTCTGCTTGTGCTCTCTCTCTCAAAATCTTAAAAAAAAAATTATGCTATGTGGAAAGAGAGCAAAGGACAGTGAAAAAATTGTAACATCACTGAGCTGCAGCTCTAAGGGGTCAATAGATTATTGGAACTGGGGTATAGAAATTGTAAGCTAGAGGTAGTGACAAAATGAGAAACACGAAAATGAGATTACTGAGGAGATTGCTGTCGCCCTTCAATGCCCTAAAATGTTTCAAATGGCCTGCCACAATCATTACATTACCTACTTTTTGGCCCCTGAAGAGATTTTGAATTTGCAACTCCTGCAAGAGATTAAAACCTTGATATAGGGGCGCCTGGGTGGCTCAGTGGGTTAGAGCCTCTGCCTTTGGCTCGGGTCTTGGTCTAGGGGTCCTGGGATTGAGCCCTGCATCAGGCTCTCTGCTCGGCGGGGAGCCTGCTTCCCCCTCTCTCTCTGCCTGCCTCTCTGCCTACTTGTGATCTCTCTCTGTCAAATAAATAAAATCTTTAAAAAAAATAAAATAAAACCTTGATATAAGAAAAATAATCATAAAACAGAAAGTCACTGAAGTCTGTATAATGATACAAGGGATAAAACTATATATATACATATGAAATACCAGTATTCACCAGCTCATCAATGATTATTTGAAATCAATTCTTATTTTATGATTATCAAGTATAACCCATTAGTTCTTACAAAGCCCATAATCTGCTAACTACACTATAAATATCTGCTCCCCTCTAATAACCAAACTAAATACAGTTCAAATTATACAGGTATTGTACAATAAAGTGGCTTATATTTCTGAGTATTACATAGCTAACATACAACAGTATGGTTCTATTTCTAATGATTACAGAATATCTAATTAACTTTTAATGAAATGAAAGTAAATTATAATTGCTACTACTTTGCTATTTACATTAACTGTAATTTTATGACTAAGTAGATAATCAAGTTTTAGAGGTTGACATATTAGTCTTTTCATGTTCTGTATGTGTTACTTTATGCATACTTGCTACAGAAAATAGGTTAAACAAGGGACTCCCATTTATATCTAAAAACAGGTGGAAAACATGACTAATTGCATCACACTTTAGCCTATGCAGACCAGAGAAGGCATTGCTGCTTTCTCAAGACCCTGCTGTATAATCTTGATCTTTCCTGAGTTCAATTAATTCTAGAAGACGCAGATTCTCATTTTTCCTATTAAAAACTATCTTCTCTCCTGAAAATTGGTACCTGAGCAAGTTACTTACTGACACTTTTCAAGGATCAATAGTTAAGTTGGAATTAAATTATGAGAAATGCTCACTGTCTGATAATCTCTTGGTAACCATGATGGGGAGTAGGGTAGGAGGGTAAAAGGTGATGAAACATATTTATTAGTGTCTTAGGTAGACTGAGACAATTACCTTCTTTTCTAAAGACACAGGTTTCCTTGCAATATGGCATAAAGTGAATCCCATTGTACGTGTTCAATGAACATTTGTTGACTAACATATAACACTTGTTTACTATATACTACATGGGCACTTATAAGTCAGGATCATTTAAGGGCCATTAAAATCAGGCAAATCTACTGTGCACTTATATTTATTTATTTTCTTTTTCATTGTGGAACATTTCAAACATACTCAAAAATAAAAGTAACAGGGGCGCCTGGGTGGCTCAGTGGATTAAAGCCTCTGCCTTCAGCTCAGGTCATGATCACAGGGTCCTGGTATCAAGCCCCACATCGGGCTCCCTGCTCAGCAGGGAGCCTGCTTCCCCCTCTCTCTCTGCCTGCCTCTCTACCTACTTGTGATCTCCTTCTCTGTCAAATAAATAAATAAAATCTTTAAAAAAATTAAAAATAACAATATAATGAACCCTCATGTACTCATTATACAAATTCAATAATTAGCAACTTGCTACATTTCTTGTTTCAAATACCCCTACTGCCTCAACTTTTCTGATGATGTTTGTTGGAGTAATAATCACTAAAATGTGATGAATAGCAGGGCAAATGTCATGCCTCAGGGCTGGATAAATGCACTAAGGAACACTTGAGAAAGAGTTTGTGAGACATTCAGATTTTGAGAACTTCATTTATTTCAATGATCACTAAAGACCAAAAATAGTTGGGCGATGTTCCCATTTAAGAAGGGGGTTCCTTGTTCTGCTTACTTTGTTGAAGAGGTAAACAGTCATAATGGTTTTTGAACCTATAACTGGTTTGCTTCACTTGGCCATTGTGATACTCAAACACTCAGGCTTCTACAGATGTTTGATAATACTTAATCATTCTTTTCATTATCTGTGAATTAAATTCAGGATTATATAAATAATATCTGTCTTCATCCACAGCTTAAGTCACCCCTCATTTCAAATTGTTGGCAAAGTGATATGTGGAATTTTGTCAAATAAGATTACTCTCATCATTTTTATCCTACTAAGTGCCTCCACTGAAAAGACTCAGGTGGGAAGCAGGGGAGACAGTAATTCTTGGACTGGCATTACCTCTCAAAATATGACTCACTTCTCCATCATTTCTCTATTACTATAACCCTTAACTGACATGCTGAGAAATTCAACTAATCACTCTTGTGACTGGCCAAAGAAAAAACACAAAAATGAGTGATTGGCTACAGAAAGATCACAAACAGTAAATTTTTCTTGTTATGATTCAAATAGGTAGATATTACTAAATATTTCATATCTGTATTTTTAAACATACTGAAAGCAACAGATTATTTTTTAAGATTTTTTTTTAAGATTTTATTTATTTGACAGAGAGAGACATAGAGAGGGAACACAAGCGGGGGGGGGGGCGGAGCAGCAGGCTTTCCACTGAACAGGGAGCCCAATGTGGGCCTTGATCCCAGGGTCCTGGGATCAGGACCTGAGCCGAAGGCAGCCGTTTAATGACTGAGCCACCCAGGCACCCAAGGTTTTATTTTTATGTATTTATTTGACAGAGAGAAACAGTGAGAGAGGGAACACAAACAGGGCATGTAGGAGAGGGAGAAGCAGGTTTCCCACTGAGCAGGGAGCGCGATGCAGGGCTCCATCCCAGGACCCTAGAACCATGACCTAAGCCGAAGGCAGACGCCCAATAACTGAGCCACCCAGGCACCCCTCAACAGACTAATTTTTAATGAGCTCAATAATGCATAGAAAAAATCATCCCTAATTACCTTAAAGTGGTATCAAATTGGGGATTTTAGCTGCATACATTGTCAAATTCAGAGCCTTTTTCACTATAAATGTCACTCTCTTGACAATGGCATAAAATCACCTATATGGACGGAATTTCTCACTTGGCACGTATTTGGAGTCAGTGGCTAGTACTAGATCTGAAAAACATATTTATTATGCAGAGCCAAATGCTAGTTACATCACTTGTACCATTCTGAAATAGATTTCTCTATCTCTGAGTTGACAGAAAAAAAAAAAAAAAAAAACTGTTGCTTCCTTTAGAACAGTGGTTCCCAAACTTTTTTTTTTCCTTAGCAAGGCACATATGAAGTATGATATTCAAAAGTGTCACCCACCCCATCAGTTCCAATCACTCCCTAAGATCTACTGCACGAACAAAGATCTACTGCATGAATCTAAGCCTCTGCTCAGTGTGATATTATCCTTTCCTCGTCTACTTATCTACATGTGAGTTGAGAACCATGGACTTAGATGATATCTACAATAGATACAAATGTAATCTGATGTGTACTTGAAAGAGAGGGCCACCTACAGGAAAGGATTTCAGGGGCACTGGGAAATCCCACTTGTTCATGAAATACTACAAGGCTTTGTTTAAAAGCAAATAGGCTGTCAACTGAGAAGGCCTAGAAGCAATCATACCCCAGTAGCAGTGAGCATACTTAGCACGGAAATCTTGGTTTCTAATGCCATTCTCCATTAAAAGGAATGAGGGCTCCTTGGAAAAATGGCTTGGGCAGGAGTAGGACTGGGGCAGGAAATATATAAGACAAGCCTGGAGCATCTTATAGTGCTGAAATATAAAGAAATGCTCAAAACACACACACACACACACACACACACACACACACACACGATGAGGTTATGTCAAAGGGACAGATATGCCAACTGAAAGAACTCCAATGGACAGAGGTAGAAGAATTTGAGCTCAAAAATAAAGTAGCATTGGATTATTATCTACTGTATAATATAAATATCCATGAGTCCATACTGATTAAATAAATAGGAGTAAAGAGACAAATATCCTACACATTATAAAAAGAATTATAAGCAATTTTATGTGGTACTCTGCCCTTGATGAGGTGGATCATAACTCCCCGCTCCTTAATTATGGGCTGTGAATAACTACTTTCTTCCAAATAGGAGAGTATGAAAAAAGAGGGGGAAAAAAGTAACTTTACTATTGAGAAGGACAAATAAAACCTCAAGCCAGGTGATCAATATCAGTATCAAAAGTGATAAGGCAAACTGAAACTCTCTATCCATGATATGATATAAGGAGAATATTTTACATCTGTAGTCTTCCCCCAAAAAACACATTACCCCTGTTTAACTATGAAATACATATCAGATAAATTGCAACTGAGGGACATTCTACCAAATATCTGAATAGTACTATTCAAACTGTCAAGGTCATAAGAAATAAGGAAAGTCTGAAAAACTCCAACAGCCAAAAAGAACTTAAGGAGACCTAACAACTAAATGTAATATGTTATCCCAAATGGGACCCTAGAATAGCAAAAAGACATTAAGGAAAATCTGAGGAACTCTGAGTAAGTATGGACTTTAGTTAACAATAATGTACCACTATTGGTTCATTATTTGTAACAAATGATCCATAATCACGTAAGATGTTGATAATAGGGGAAATGGGTGTAGGGCATACAGGAACTTACTATACTATATTTGCAATAATTCTATAAATCTAAACCTGTTCTAAAATTTATAAGTTTATTTAAAAGCAAATGGAGGGGTCTTTTATCAAAGCACATTTTTTAGGGACAAAAAACTGGAAACAAAATAAACGCAAATAAATAGGAAAATAATTGACTAAATTGTGGTATCACAGACTATAAAGCAACACAGAATATTAGATACTTAAAGGATGAGTCAACTCTCTATCAGTTAACTTGGAAAGATTCTCACTATGTATTTTTACTAAGAAAAGAAAATGCAGAGAAATGTGTAACTCTTATTTTGTAAAATAATGAGGAAAAAAATCCTCATATATATATTTCAAAGAATAGAGAGAAGGTATGCAAGGATACATAGTGGATTACTAACATTGCTCAGAGTAGGAGAATGGGGTTAGAGGAGAGAAAAAAGGAGAGGGGTAGCAAGTCTGGGGATATAAGCAGGACAGGGAAAATAAGCAATAATTAATTAGATAATTCATTATCAGTATAGAACATCTATATAGTGAACTGATGCTTTGCAAATAAAATTTTAAATCTGTGAAAACAAAAAAAAAAGCAAATGAATCAGAAGGAGGAAAAGAGATCTATCTTAGACTGACAGGATTTAAAGATGGTAGGTAGGGAGTGGAGAGGAGGTAAGCAGGAAAAGAGTAACTGCACCCTAAAGAATATAATGTCCATCACTGAAGCTGAATTACCATTCTTTTCAATTTTGCCAAGAGATACCCAAGTAGGTGAAAATATTGATTATCACTACGGATGTGATGAGAATTTCTGCCAATACCCTGGAGTTTTTCCCCACCACAAACAGAAACTAAACTCACCACTTGCTTCCCCAACACTTCCCCCTCAAACCACACAAGTACAAAAGCGATGCCTAGAGCATCAAGATTATTTATATACCACCTTGTTCTCCTGGCCTTTTGAACAATGAGGCCTCACCAGGGATTTCAAAGTGCTTTTGATGAAGAGGTGACATAGCTTTGGCATCAAAGTCCACAGGAGACAAAAATAGGAAGGGTCTGCATTTCCAAGAAGTTAAAATCAAATAATAGAGTGTAGGTCCCTGGTGAGCAAGATCAGAGACTCCCAAAATGGCAGAATTGAAAAGTGGTTTAAAGGTCATCTCAGCTATCTACTTCAATACCTAATGCAGTCTCTATCTGAGATTCTAGATCCTAGCACCAGGCGGAAGGACATATTGTGGAATCCCTAAGTATAAAACAGATTGCTTTCCACAGTAAACTTCTCGCAAGAATGAATTGTATTTGTGATATCTTCCCTGTAAAGCACCTAAGAACTCAGGATGACCATATGTTTACAGGGTTGCATGTTGAATATTTAGATACAGTGAACTCAAGCTCACATTGCAAATTATGTGCAAAATCTCAATGGTAGCTCATTTGCTAAGAGATCTCCCAGTAGCATCTGAAGCTATTTTCCATCAACAAAAAGAGACCTTGGACTAAATGATACTTTAGGCCATTTTCAATGGTCAGATATTAAGATTATTACGCCCACTGGCTCTATGAAAAAAAAAATCATTAATATAAGAACCTAAGATAGGAGTGGAGTTGAGGAAGAAATTAATCATAAACTTTTCTAAATTATATGAGCATACATAGTAAATGAAAGTCCCATTTTATGAAAATTTGTTAAGAATTTGCTGTCTGGTTCCAATAAATAATTAGGATTGAATTCACTGAAGCTCTACATGCACTGCAACCTTTCAAGAATATATCCACTGTATAACATGAGCAACACCTCCACATACTCCAGCCCCAATCAAAAGACTATCAGCTATGGTATTCAGCAATATTTTCATGCGACACTCACTTTAAAGTGGCACTCACCTTAAAACACAAGTGTAGAATCCACTGTCTTGTGCCTCGGCTGAGTGAAACCATATTGAATCTTCTTCTTTGCTCATCCTGACCTCTGAAAAGATGATGGGCTCTTCCAAATCACCTTTGTTTTTGTACCACATAAGCCTGAGCCCAGTGCTCTGGGCCATGCTATAGTTGGTGCGAATATAACTGTAGAAAAGGGCACATTTCACTCGTACTGGTTCTCCTGCCAAAGCCATGTATGTCTTGAGATCCACTGACCAGTCAATGCAGCCATCCACTGAAAGATAACCAGATTGAGCATGAAATGCAGTGAGCATTGTTAATACTAATGATGAGAGCAACAATCATTGCCAACATGTACTGAGGACTTACTGTGAGCCAGGCTTCACAGAATTTGCATGGCAAGTGCTTTCCATAGATTACCTCTACCTCTTTTAATCTTCCCAGTGATCCTTTGAGATAGACCAGCATACTCCTTAGACCTGCCAAGCAGGATCCCTATTCTAGCTCTGTGCCTCCAGGGAATTTCCAGTCCTCTACAGTAACCTTCTGTGTGGAGTTGACCAGATCCTCCAAGGAGCTGCAGCACTGGTGCTTACGTGCTTGTCCTGGCGTCCCACCACTAGGTCCCAATTCCAGCACAGTAGCCTGGCAAAGAGATTATTCCTGCCAGTCATACAGTATTTGCTTCACAGGACTGTGTGAGATTGGACGGCTAGGATGACACTGACATGTAGATTTTAGATGACTCAGATTGTTTGGACAGGAGCCCCACAAAAGAAATACCTCCAGGGGACATTTGTACAGCCTAGGAGCAGCCCTGAGATTCACTTACGATTCTTATTTTACAGACAAGAAAACTGAGACTCAGAGAAGTTCAGTGACTTTGCCCAAGGTCACACCGCTAATAAGTGGTAGAAAACCGGTCTCTGATTCTATAGACTGTGTTCTTAACCCCTACCCTATTTTGCTTCTGCCTATAATTGTGACAGGAATGACTGTGTTATTTGCCTTTGAGAAAAGTTGGAAGCAGTAGGCATCTAAAGTGATTATTTGCCATTATCTACATTTTTCCATGGTATGACCTATTAATAGCAGATATTAAATCACGGTTTGATTTCTTTTTATACCCTAAGGCCTCCTTGCCATTCAAATGGTGTTTGCTCATGGGAATATATTATATTAATGTCAGCTTTAATCAAATAATATTAGGTGTATAAATCTACCAGTAAAGAAAAACATATACAGTAAATTCCTTCTTTTCCAGAATGGTTGGAAATGAGACACTGGCTAATTTAATATGCTAATCAACACAATTAGCAAAGACGGTCTACCTCCAATTACTTAATTTTGAAGAATTTCATCAAATTATGCTGCATCCCTTTATATTACTTGATTACTCTTTATAATACAATCCTTTCATAAACTGTATAAACACTTGCCATTTTAAAATTATATGTTTCACTTATAATTTTGTAAACTGATCCGCTTCCTTTTTTAGATGTTGAGAACTCTGTAGCCCAGTGTGTTTATCTTTTAACCTCAGTTGACAGGAAGCTCAGGGCTAAATGCAATACTCAAGTGCAACAACTATCTTTTTTTTAAAGATTTATTTTAGAGACAGAGAGAGAGAGAGAGCACGCGCAAGCATGCACGCCCAGGTGGGGGGAGGGGCAGAGAAAGAGGAAGGGAGAGGAAGAGACTCTTAAGCAGACTCCATTGTGAGGTGTGGAGCCAGACTCCAGGCTGATCTCATGACCCTGAGATCATGACCTGAGCCAGAACCAAGAGTGGGACACTTAACTGACCGTGCCACCCAGGCAACCCCAAATGCAATAACTATCTTACCTCAAGATTTTGCTTTCTCTGTACAAGGGTTCTTGACCTGGGGTTCAAGGATACCCAGGGGGAGGGTGCCTGGATAGACTTCAAGGTTGTCATGACTCTTCGCATAGTTATACTTTTTTGGGGAGATGTTCCACAGCTCTTTAGCAGATCTTCAAAGGGGTCTATAGCCCAAGAAAGTTTTTGAACTTTGTGGTTTCTGATCTCTCTTTCTGACTTCATTTTTTACTGCCTTGCTACATATGGGCTTTTATTATAAGCTGCCTCAAATCCTCTTATATGCGAAATATTCATTGGAAATAAATTAATAATCAAATAAATAACTCATTCTAAATTTATAGTGAAGGGCAGTTGAACTTTCTTTGAGGATTCAGAAGGCACCAAATTTACCGCTATGGATTTTGAGGACCACTGTGCACTACTGAAGCCAAGAAGGAACAATTGGATTAGGCTAAGCATGTACTTATGACCAGCTATCTCTTGGGGGTTTTTTCTTATTCACTCCCTGGAACTGGTCATTTACCTGTCATGTGTCACTCTCGTAACTGTCAGTAATAGAGGGGGGAGATCTGCATTAGTTAAACTTTCTGGGTCATGGTAAATTACGGCAATCCATCTCTGGATTAAATGTAATTTTAATATTTATTGTTTTATCATCTTTAAATGAATATAAAATTCATTTTTATGGATTGTCTGTGACACTGTTCCCATGCATCAACAACAAAAACCTGGGGATAACTTAAAAAGACTCTTTTATAGTTTTTTCCCCTAACCCTAAAATGCACAGCAAGTGTTTTTGAATTAACAAATTTGGCTTAGCAAAGTAGCTTCAACCTCTATAATTACCTACTTAATAGAAAAAAGGCTTTTGGAATGTTTTTTCCATTTGTTCCCTAAATCCCCTTAGTTGCCTCCTTTCAACGATCTATTGTATAATCTCGCTTTTACAATGTTAATGGGCTGGTTTGGCCCATTAGTGACAGGACATGGTTGGTATTGAAGATAATCAAAATATCTGCTCCTGAGATACAAGGATCATGCTCAAAGGCAGCTGAAGACATTTAATTGCCTTTACAATTAGCTTTGCCATACAGACCTTGAGAGTATACTGAGAATTCATTTCCTTTTAAGTACTATTTGAGCAAAATGTATTTAATAGATTCATGGTTCCTTTTCGTCTGTTCTCTTGTTTAGCTAGCAGAGAGGAAGTATTTAGTTATAAGGTAGTCAACAGGCAGAAAACAGATCTGCAGTAATGGGGAAAACAATTTCCAAATGTTATCCCCTTTATTCTTTTCCTTTAGTATTCACAAAGTTACAATATAAAGGTATTCCAAGAAACCTGAGGGAATCTTCCCCAAAAGTAGACAAAGGATATGATATCAGGGTCCGTGAAAGCCTATCTGCCACCAAATATTTTCCCACACCGAACCTTCCATCAGTAGACATCCATTTCCATGAGTTGAGGCATTGTAGCTTTATATCTAAAGAGTATTGGACCATTACTAGATTCCAACATGATGGTATGACTTGTTTCTCTTGGATTTCTATTCCCAGGTAAACAAACTAAGAGTGAGCCAAGAGCAGATAGAATATGATATACTACATTCATTTTGTTAGACTTGGGAATAGTGAAGAAACTAAGAAGGATGTACTGCTGTAAGAGACCTGGAAAGTCAGGTGGCTAGGCAGCATAAAGGGACTGAAATGGTGAGGTTAAGAGAGAAGCACTGAACGGTGTGAGAGAGTCACAAAAAGGCAGGAAGAGGAGAAAGGTCACATACAATTCAATTAGTCAAGGTCGTTGCAGGAATCAAAGGTGGTGCCACCAGAAGTCACCAGTGCAAATCACATTTCTAACATGAGAAGGAGTTGGCAACAATATGCCACACTTTCAGGGCCCCTCACATATTAACACTCTATACATACTTGGTAAATAGGGATCTATGATGCAGCTGACAAAGGTGCAGACTATGGCCAGGTTGGGGACATAGTGGAATTGAGTAGCCCACAGAGGAAGCCAACCTGCAAGCTTGATCTCATCAGCACAGGCCTATAATCCAGAGTGATCCAGCCCCATTCTGTTTAAAACTCCAGTCACATCTGTTTAAGTTGGCCCCCAAAGAGCTCCTGAGAGAAGTGGTTTCTGGACAGACCAGCTTCTCCTGCAGGTGATTTGAGAACTAGGTTTCACTGACCAGCCACAAGTGTAAATGGAGGCACTACAAGAAGGAAAACACTTTCCCCCAAAAAATAGTGAAATTCTACAGTTGGATTGAAGCTTGCTACAGTACAAGCTCATCAAATTGTAAGTGAATGCTGCCTTTTCTCTGCTTCACAATAACTCAATATGGTTAAAAATATACCTATCATTACATTAGAAAATACCTCCTATTTCTAAATTATCCATTCTCTGTTCACTCCTAAGTCGTATGAATAGCAATTCGAGTATTAAAAAAAAAAAAAACACAGTATTTCTTTAGATTCTCATCTCTACTCCCTTGATTTATATTTCTGTAAAGCTCACGAAGTTGTTACTTTTGGTTTAGTCTTGTTGGCAGAAATGCTTTAATATCTGTGCTATCCAAAAACAATTATAATGGAACCAAAAAAAAGTCCCTTGTTTTAAAACCCAGGTCTCTGGGAGCCTGGGTGGCTCAGTGGGTTAAGCCTCTGACTCTTGGTTTCTGCTCAGGTCATGATCTCAGGATCCTGAGATGGAGCCCCATGTCCACCTCCCAGCTCAGCGAGGAGTCTGCTTCTCTGCCCCACACTCGTGCATGTATGTGTGCTCTCTCTCTCTCTAAAGTAATAAATCTTTTTTAAAAATTTAAAAAAATCCAGGTCTCTATATTAATCATTTTCATTCCAATCTGCCAAAAAAGTATGCTCTTGGGGAGTCTGACATGAAGATTCAAATAGAAAAAAAAAGAACTGTATGAGCACATAAAGGGACATATCAGTACCTGTGCAATTTATTTTTCAAGAGGAGATTCCTAGGGGTAAACTCTAATACAGTCCCATAGGACGTGCCCTGGATGACAAAAGAAAACCTATTTAGCCTCTTTATAGACAAGCCTTGGCTTTCTCTTCAGTACAACCAGGAGAGGAAAACCTGCTACACCTACCTGATGTGAAAACAAAGCTCTGAGAAAAGTTCATAAATCCCTAAAAAGAGGATAAGAGGTTGTTATCAACAATAATTATAATATCATTTTAGAAAAAAATATTGTGTACAGTAAAATTACACTCTAGTGGCTATATACATTATAATTTTTGTTGGGGGTGTAGGATATACAGTTGTGTTTAGAATTGCCAATTCTGGATTTCTACCCCAAATTAGATATCTGTTTAGGTAAAATGGCTAATTAGCACAATGGAAAATAGGCAAGCTCCAGATACCTTGATCATATTCATTACAACTTAAGTCCTCTGCCTCAGATGTATACCTGGTACTAGTTTATTATGTGTTTGTGATTAATAAATTCATTTGTTAACCAGTTGTTTCCTTTTAACTATGTCAACTATATCCTTTTCATTTTTACAGCCAGCTCTCCTATTTGTGATCAACAGGGCAATTGCTGGGGGCAATTCATCAAATCACCACTAGAGGGGGAGCTGTCCAAGTTTTTTGTGCAGCGCTCGCATTTCCCTACCTAACCTCTAAAACTAAAAAAATTTCTATCTGCCAACCACTGGTTGCTGGGGAAGGATCACAGCACAACTAGGGAATGCACCACTGTGGGTGACAGAGGGAGCTAAAAGTCGAGCATGCAGCTGAGTTCTTGCTCAAACTGGGTAATCAGGTTACACACACAGCAGGTGGATGACCCAACACAGAAAGGTGAAACAGCAGCTCCTTGCATTCATTGAGCCCTTGGTACAGAATAGCTGGGTGCTGAGATAGGTGCTTTGCATGTATTTTTCTCATTTCATTATCCTGTTAACTCTGGGAGGTAGGAAATCTTATTCCCATTTTGCTGAGGAGAGAAAAAAAAAAACCTCAGAGTTTAAATGACTTGCTTAAGGTCACGCAAGTTGTGGTGGTAGAGTGTGGATCCCAATACAGGTGAGTTGGACTCCAGAACTTATGTTCTTAATCGCTGTGTGTTCTATATATTGCCTTCTATTCTCCTCATTCCAGCTCATGAGCCATTAAAATATTAAGGTTTGCTTGATGCTATCCAAGTTGTCATATGTATTCCAAAGAGCACAGGTCTGTCCAGTAGAGCAGACCTTTCCAGCTGAATGATACTCTATCCCCAAATAATAACCATTGTGGGAATAATAGCCATCAAATAATGTTTGCCAATTATTTATCTATGAATAACACACAGTACTTACAGAGTAATAAACTCTTAATAATTTGTGTACTTGATTTAACTCCTAAAGAGCAGATCTAAAATGTGGATCAGTTTTATCTGACCCACATTGATTTATTTAAAATTAAATATCTAGGAATGATCACCCAATTCCTAAAATCACAATCTAGGAATAGAATTGAGTGTTTATCTTAACATTTGTATTTATGTATCATAATTATTGAACACAATGTTATTCTCCTTATTCTTAATATTTTAATGTGGGAGTTAAATGCTTTTCCTTTCTTTCTCAGCTCTCCCCCAAACACACAACTAACGACAAGTTTCTTTGCATTTATACCCATCATGGTGAACACTATCTGTCTCAGTTGGGCAAACCCAGGCATAAGAAGTCAAACCCTCTAAGAAGTAAATGGGCTGTGCCCTTACTGCTAGACCCATGGCTCCTTACTCCCAGCCTGGAAATATGGACAGAGCTGTTTTATTATTTTTTAAATAAAGTTCTGTCAGGAGAAAAAAATTTTATTTTAAAAATTTCATCTGTGCATCAGTATCCATCAATAGAGAAAATATCCGCCACCCCATTTCTCTAAATACAATGAGCGATTATCGCTTCAGGTTTTAAAAAGCATTTCTACGCTTTTTATGAATCGGATTATACACTTTCCTTTCACACTTTTACCCCCTACCATTTGTCAATGGGAAAGTTCTGCCTAAATGAAGTCTTTCATCTCATTTCAACCTAGTTATTACGCTTAATAATGGGCTGGCAACCATCTTCATTTCCCTTTCATTACACGATCTGTGCTATGCTTTGTCAGGATCACTCCTTAGATCTTTACCCGACAAATGAGCCTCAATTACGTTCTGGAGGTGAAGCCACATGAAACACTACAACCAGCTCCTCAACTCCTGATTACCTCAGGCCTGATGAGAGCTTCCTTAGGAATTAGTCACTAGTCAGGAGCCCTTCTCAGATGCACCGATGTTAATTTGAAGGCTGTGGCAGCAAATGATCCTGTGGGAGACAGTATATCCGCACTGCCCGCCAACCCCACTAGCAGGCTTTCTGCTGCCCCCCTCAAATCCAGGATGCTTGGCAGCGAATTTATCTTCCACACCAAATCTGCTCCGCCTCCCATGTCTGCAGTCATCCAAATCAAAATCTTTTGAAATCATCCCTGAATCTTGCCTTTCCCTTCCCACCTACTTCCCCCTGCTCCTCCCAAAAAAAGACATTAAAGCTCATCATTTCAGAAAAGTTATTTAAATTCTTCCCCTCCTCTCCATCCTCACAGATGTGAAAGTCCAGGTCCTTCTCGTATCTGGTTTAGACTATTGTAATTCCCTTCTAAACTTTCCCATTCTAATCTGTTCTTTAAACTGCTACTAAGTGATCTTTCTGAAGTACATCCATGTCCTTTCACTGCGCAGAATCCGCAATGGCTCCCGGGATGCACATCCCTAAGCCTAGCTCCCCTGGCTCAGTCTAGACTGCCTGTCATTTCTACCCCTCCCCATAGTTCTGCACATATCCTACACTTCAGTCAATACTCACCTTCCTTGCCATTCACTTTCCTCTGCCTTTGCCCTTCAGGTTTCTTCCTCTAGAATACCATTTGCCTCTGTGCCTATCTATTGAGATCCTACTAATCCTCCAAGATTCAGCTTCAAATGCCACTTCTATGAAACTGCACTTCATTGCTCCATGTGAATTCTTTCCCCTCTAGTGCTCTCACATCTCCCCAATTAGATGGGCGTCTCATTTACTTTGTATTTCTAGGACAAGGTCCGATGCATTGTACATATTAGGCATTCATTGAATCTTGATGGAATGAAATCATGTGGGTTTTTCTTTCCCCAAACAAATTTACTAATAATCGAAAGTTGTTTGAATTTATCAAAGACCTTAAGATTCTTCCTGCTGGGAACACCTGGGTGGCTCAGTCAGTTAAGCATCTGTCTTCAGCTCAGGTCATGATCCCAGGGTCCTGAGATCAAGCCCCACATCAGGCTTCCTACTCAGCAGAGAGTCTGCTTCTTCTCCCTCTCCTTCTGTCCCTCCCCGCCCCCAGCTTGTGCTCGCTCTCTCTCTCTCTCTTCTTGTCCTCTCCCAAATAAATAAGTAAAATCTTTTTTTTATTATGCTATATTAGTCACCATACAGTACATTTGTTTTTGAGTAAAATCTTAAAAAAAAGAAAAGATTCCTCCTAGTGCTTCCCACCACAGAAAACAGTGATGTATCCAAACTCTGACAGGAATGTCAGGAGATAGACCCCAATGTACAAAATGTTTTCACAAGAACAAACCCCTGCCACCTTTCCATTAGCCGGTATCACTAGAAACAGGAATAACAAAATAAAACCCTATGCCACCTTCCTGCTCCAGAACTCATAATCCCTGGTAAGTCAGCTAAAATCACCAACTCTACCACCCAAGCTCTTCCAAATTAGGCCCTACCTATCAAAATGCCTTACTCTTAACAGGCTGACCTCCCTCCTCCCAGTCCTCCCCTAGCCCTCCTTGTTAGGGAACAGTTACGCTGTGGGTTTTTACCCACTCAGCACTTTCCTATCTGCACCCTAATGCCATTTCTTCCACCTTCCATACCTCTTCAACCAAATTTTAGTCATGCCCTGAGTTTAGCTTACCTAGGTGTCAAGGTGGAAGTGGCATCCTGGTTTTCCTGCAATATTGATTGGCACATTACTCAAGGTCAGAGACTCCTCATTTGTTTTCCCTTTTTCATTTCATCGCTCCTTGAGCACCTCCTGGACCAGACACTTAGTAGGTCTTACTGAATGTAGTTTTATATATTCTCATTCCATGACACCTTGCACAATTAAATGTAAATGGAGTGAGCTGCTTTGGTTAATTAATTTTCACATTAGCTGGAGGTTAACCTTTAGATTGTTGAAAATCTTTTCTAAAACGTCCAAATCCACTTTTCTACTTTAGTAAGTGAAGAATCATGATAAGACTGAAATCCTTTTGGGTTGACTGAGGATTTGTCAGGCCCTCAATGTCATCACCCTAGACTCCAATGCCAAGGCAGTATAAGAAAAGACCATAATAGTGTGAAAAGAGCATAGAGCTAGCTAGAGATCAGAAACCCTGGGCTCTCATTCCATCTCTGCCCATTTAAAAAGATACATGACATCTGAGAAAGTCAAGTTCTACTCTGAGAAGAAATAGAGGCATTACACTAGACAAGCTTAACCCAGCACTAATAAAACAGATTATCTGATGGTTGATAAAGTCTTTGGTCAAGAAGACAATCTGCATATGTGCTAAATTGGAAACTTGGGGGATCCCTGGCAATCTTATTTTTGGTTTTTTTTTCCCCTTAATTTCAAAATTACAGAGAACCAAAAAATAATATTACAAATTCCCATGATTTTACCATCCAAATTTAATAATGTTAACTTTTTTCCCCTATTTGCTTTCAGTAGTTTTGTTTTATTAAAGAAATAAAGCATTGCAGATATAGCTAATGTCCCCTTTAACCACCATACACAGTCCCATCCTTACCTCAAACCCCTGTCTGGATATAACCACTATTCCTTCCAACTTTTAGATTCTTGCGCACATAAATAGGTACCCTGAAGAAAAATTACCGTGGTGACTAAAAGTTTGTTTTACAATGGGGGAGTATAAAATGGGAATAAAAGCCAGTGAACTGAGGGCTCTTGCAATGTGGGTTCCAGTAAGCTGAGGTCTAATAGAGTATGCACAGAGGTGTGCACACACCCCATAAAAGCACACACTGCTCCTTCACACACGGAGCCTTAGTGCAGGCAAACCTCAGAGTCTACAAGCATTTTCTGCCCAAAGTTAGTTGTTTCTATGCTATGTACTGCCACACAGATTTCAGGATGGGGCCTCTGATATTGCCGAAGTTCTACTCTGTCATGGGAAGAGCTCTGATTCATGGCAGAGACACAATTGTTGCTCATCAAATAGCGAGGTTCTAAAAGTTACAAGCAGGGCCCACATCTTCAATTCTACACTTGGCTGCCCCTATCACAAATCAAATTCTGTGTCAACTAGGATACAGAGAGTCCAAAGTAAGTGCTGATTAGGACTTACTCATCTTCTTTAGCCAACTTATTTCTTCCTCCATTTGCAAGCTTAGCACATCATTGGGCTACCATAAACCCTTCCTCATGCTGAGCTAACTCAATAATGGAAACCCTCTGCTGACTCTGACTGTCAGGGGGCTGCAAGAATTAAATACATCAGTGCACTTCAAGTGCTTAGAACAGTGCCTGGCACACAGATAATACTCAGCAAGTATTTTCTATTACTACTTTGACTACTGCTACTATTCCTATTAACTATATATCTAGCTTAATAATTCTTCTACAATACTTCCCAAGTATTTACATATAACAATGCACATTATTTCAATAAAAAGTGTCTTTTATATCATTTTTTATTAACGTTAGGTCATTCTTTTTTTTTTCAAATTTGGGGCAGAGGTAAGTCATATTACTTATAAATTTCATTTCAGGACTGTGAGGGGCCATTACGAAATATTTTGACATGATATATGTTTTCATATTGATTATATATGACAGAGTAATATGTGCATACATATATAGGTGTAATGCTACATTATTAAAGACTGCATATATTTATATTTTATAAATGACATAAATGTTCAGACTGCATATACTTGTAGTTTATAAATTTACACATATTTACATAACATATTTACCTTATATATTTATGTAGTCATAATGTAACTTACAAAATAGTTATAACTAAATGTATGTTGACGGTAATTGTTTGAATCATATGAAATTGCTGTTTTTATAAACCAAAAAGGTTAAATATTGAAAACTGATTCATCCTAATATATGCCTTATATAAAATATCACATATTTAAATAAACATTTATCAGATAAAGTTGCAACTATCCTAAAAAGGAAGAGTAGAGCTAAATAGAGTTGAGACTTCCGCGTTAGCTGGTAAATATTTTTATGATTTGTCAACACAAATTGGTCTGTGCTAGGGCCCTTCTGATAATTTATAAAACCAGCAGAGTTTATTCTTCTAGGTTCCAGGCCTTTGCAATGGCTGTGCCCTATGCCTAGTACACCATTCCCTCAGATATACACTTAGCTCCCTGGCTGCCAAATTCCTCCATTTATGGGTTCAAATAAGTTGGGGGTGGGGGCAATTACTGGTTCCAGGACAGGCCAAAGGGATGGGTGGCTAGATAACCTCCGCCCACTCACATCATTTCCAGAAGCATCTCCCAGACCTTGAACACTTCCCTTCCTTACCCCATAACCCAAGCGCATCTGATCCCCATCCGATTGCAACGTGTACAGGGTCCGCACCTTGAACGCCAGCCTCATCCAGATCGGTGCAAAGGAAGGGCGATAAAGGAAGGGGGAAGGAGTTTCTCCCCTCCACTGCCCCCAGCGGCAGCTCTGCCCCGCCCCCACCCCATCCCGACTCCTCTTCTCCAGGACTGGGGGCGACCGCAGCCCTGGGGCACCTGGACTGCGGGTCGGCTCACGTGGCCTCGAGGAAGAAATGTCCACAACACAGGCGCGGTGGAGCGCCTCTCCTCAGCGACCGCTAGAACGTAGCGTGTTCTGGGGACAGCGTGCAGAGGAATGCGGTGGGCTCTGGGGCCGCGGGCCCGCCCGGAAGCCAGGGCCTGGGCTGCGGAGGCGGGAGGAGGGCGGGGGACGCAGCGCGGCGTAAGTACCTGTAGCACCGACGAGCCCAACTCGTTGCTCGAGGGGGCGCCGTCCACTGCGGAGCTGGCCCCAGCCCTCCCCGCCAGGGAAATGGCCCGACTCAGAGCACTTCCTGGGTATAGTCTGCATCTGCGTAGTGTTAGCTCCATAGTCATAGTTTCACTACCCCGGATGCTGGCCTCGCCTTCTCCTCTCTCGGAAGTGGGTATGGTTGTAGGACATTCCCTAATATTACTTTGCGCAGTTAGGTTAACGTTAAAAAACTAATTACATGTCACTGTGCCCGGGTATTGACTGTCCCAGTGGTAAAAGGGGCATAATTAATATTGTGTGTGGTTAAATTAATATTATAATGTTATAATATTAGTTACCCTGGAAGCATCTCCAGGAAGACCTGTGCTATGCTTTACCATTTGTTCAGTGGGGATAATTACGGTGCATCCATTATAATTTGTGCTTACATTATTATTAATTATATTATTTAATTATTTCATCTTTATAATATCTATTATTATAATTAAGGTCATAATTAAGTTATGTCATTAACCATTATCATAATGAATTCCACAATTGTATTAACTATTATGTATACCGTAATTGTATTATTTTATTATAAATGTTAGAGTAAGTATAGCAGTTTAATAATTTACTAATAAAAATAATTAATACTAAATTCTATACTGCTAAGAAACCCTAATGTTAACCTTTTCATCTCATCAGAATCAGGATAACTGAGGTAAAGCATTAATGCAGTTAATTGCATTATTATATTTTTTTTAAAAAACTATAGTAACTGCCATTCCTGGTAATGCTGGTGCAGCAATCTTCCCCTCTTGGAAATGGCATAATAACATTACATGATTAATGTTGTTCTTATTATTATTACTAATGTTATTTTAGCATCTACCTTAATAATGAATAGCAATAGAAGAATAACGATGTTATCTGATGCCGCCTCTGAAATGGAGATGAATTTGGAATATTGGTAATTTACATTACATTGATATTATAATCTAATTATTAGCACTCCTGAGAATCTTGGCATGCATCTGTAAAATGGACATAATTATGAGTCATCACTGATATTGTTATTTGCATTTATGTTAGTACTATAGTTGCAATTAGTACTACTAGGAATGACTGTTTCTTGTAAACTAGGGAGAAATTCACACTTCACAATGTTTTTATCAGATTTAAATGAGTTAAAACTCGGCACACCATAGTAATGATGATAATATTAATAATAGGAGAGTTTCTTAACTCCGTACTGTGTATCAGGTGCTGCTTAAGTGTTTTACATGCATTGACTCAATCTCTGCAACAACCATGTGAGCAGGATTATAGATAGCCCCAGTTTACATTTGAGCAAACTGAGATTCAGAGAGGTTAAATGTCTTGCCTGATGTTCCATAGCCAGTTTGATTCTAGGTTCCATGCTCTTGACCACTGCTTGGGTATTCTTGGGAATAATTATCAAATATAGCTAATATTTTTACCCAAATTACTATCTTATTATGGTGCATCAGAAAAGAATGAGGGTTTCCTTCTTTTTCATCATAAAATAGTCATAGACACAGGCAGTGGCTGGTATTAGAGGTGCTGATGTTTGGGATCTTGGCAGGGGTGGGGTGATCAGAGTAGGAGTGGCGGGGGTGGGGAGGGTTGAATCTATCCCTCCTGATGTTGTCAGGAGACACATTTGAAGAAACTCAAGTTGAAAGCATCTGGTAGAGTGTTGGTGCACAATAAATGCTTCTCAAAGGTTGGTTAATCCTTTGTTATGCTGCTTAGCTTCCTAGTAGCCCAGATAAAGAGAAAAAGCAAATTTTAGAAAGGAAAAATGCAGAGAAAGGTACTATTCTCAATGCTCAGGTAATGAGTGCTCTTTTTCTCGATCTGTGACACCACCCTCTCCACCTTCCCTGAGGAAAATATCTCATGTCAACAGCCTGTTGTTTACAGCTGTTTATACAGGTCGTATTTGACATCACACAGTGTTGCAAGGCTTCCAGCCTGTATGTGTCCAATACATACTTGGATAAGATCCATCACAATTGATATTGCTGGCCTGGAAGGCTAGAGGGAATGGAGTGAAGAAGGTAAAGAGAAGAAAGATGATGCTGTCTGGGTGAAGGAGGCATTGAGAGAAGGAACAAAGGAGATTTGTTAATGGGACAGAGGTTTGTCAGCCCCTCATAACAAGGAATGGGAGGCAAGGGTTCCTTCTAGGAGTGGTGGAAGGGTGAAGGTGAGACTTAAAGTTAGCATCAGGTGGAAGTCTGTTTAATAAGCAGTTAGAACCCCAAGTACACCACCCCAAAACCAGTCTGCACATGAGGTGAAGGCTAGATGAAAGATCTCTAGAGGGTAAAACAGAGAGGGGATGGTTTACCTGAACATGCCTACACAGGCCAGGCCCCAGTTCCTTATTAATGATTATTTATCTACCAATGAGTTTGGGCATTTTGCAGAACCTTTGAGAATAATAAAGCCCAGACTGCCACAGTTAGGGCCATTGGAACAAGGAGCCTCAGACTCCACCAAACCATGGAAGCCTGACACTTCCTCTCCCCTCCTGTAAGGCAAAGTTAAATGCCACACACCCCATTTTCCTGCTGGCCTTTGCTTTGCTCCGGGTTCTTTCCCAAACCACTCCTGAGCAAGCCTGCGTTGTTACCCACCATACCTCTAAGTACTTCAGTGTGACTCAGACATGGGTGAGCCTGGACAGCAATATGTCCCTGCCATATAGGTCTCACCATGCAATTCCAGAGGGGTAAGTAATGCCTCCATTTAAGGAGGCCAGGAGGGGGGAGGTATCTTTTCACACTCATTTAGATTTAGGGATGGGGGAATCTTAAGTCCCAGAACTCTAAGGGTCCTCCTGACCCATTTCTCCCTCCTTCCATTCTCACCTCTAGTCACTTTAGCTCAGTTTCTGGGGCCCATCAACTTCACTAGATCATAAATTGTTAAGAGATAACAATTGCCAGGGTATGCCTGTCATCTTCTCCCTACATCCATCTCCTGAACTGAAACAAGATCCTAGATCCTGCTTTGCCTGAAGGTGTGGGGTGGCTCTCTGGGGCCTGATGTTCCTGGTGAAATAGTAAGTCCCTCTCACCCCACCCCCTAAACACTCTTGTAGCAGACAGAAATCCTAAAATGAGATGGGGCGCCAGGGTGGCTTAGTCAGTTAAGTGTCTGCCTTTGGCTCAGGTCATGATCCCAGGGTCCTCTGATCAAGCCCTACATCAATCCCCACATCAGGCTCTCTGCTGAGCAGGGAGCCTGCTTCTCCCTCTGCCTTCCCCCTCTGGTATTCTCTCTCTCTCTCTCTCTCTCTCTCTCTCTCTCTGTGTGTGTGTGTGTGTGTGTGTGTGTGTGTGTGTGTGTGCGTGTTTTATACACTTAAGTAATTTCCCTATCCCTTTTCCTGCTATTCTGAGTGGAAATGTTAGAAAGAAAACAGGGAGGTGGTCATAGGAATTAATACATACAGATGCTTTTTTTTGGCTTAAAGACCTATTAAAATAAGCTAAAAATAAAATAAAATAAAAAACAAAATAAAATAATATCTTAAAAAGAAAAAGAAATCCTGCAGTCAACCGCCAAAGATTCCCTGTCCTCATCTCTAGATCTTGTGAATATGATAAAATACCACTTCTGTGATGATGTTGTTATGTGACACAGTTAACCATAAAATAAAGAGATTATTCAGTTGGGTCTTACCTAATCACATGAATACTGGAAAGCAGAGAGCTTTCTCCAGCTTTCTCCAGCTTCTTTCTCCAGAAGAAAGGGAAGTCAGAGAAAGTTGAAGTGTGAGAAGCACATGATGCAGGATTGCTGGCTTTGAAGATGGAGTGGGGCCCTTAAAAAGGAATGCAAGAACCTCGAGACACAGAGCTAGGCTCCTGGCCAACAGCCAGCAAGGCAATGGACACTTCAGCCCTCCGGCCAACAAGAACTGGATCTTTCCAACACCCTGAATGAGCATGGAAGGATTCTTCCCTGGAGCCTCCAAGAGGTGAGCTAGGCTGACACTTGACTTTGGCCTTCTGAGACCTTAAGCAGGAAACTTAGGTGAGTCCAACCAGACTTCTGATGTACCAAATGGTGAGCTAATAAATGGGTATTGTTTTAAGCTGCTGGATTTGTGGCAATTTAATATAACTAATAGAAAGCTAATATAACCTCTTAATCCCCACCCCTTTCCTTTTCCTGTCACAGATTATCAGGACCCTAAGGAGGCCTTGCACATTAGTTCCTCTCCTTGTTCATCCAGGAGGATGACTGGTTTTATCCACAAGGTAATGTCCCCAGCCTCTTGCCCTTCCTCCCTTTGCCCTGCTCAAACTCTTTGACCTCGGGCCTTCTCCACACGGATTTTGTCCACCAAGTTTCCCCCACCTGTCCTCTCAGGACTGACAAACACAGCTGATTCTCTCTTTGCCCCAGGTCATCCTAGCCCTGGTGCTGATGGTTGGCAGACCACGGGGTGTCCTTGTCAAGGGGTACTCTGTACTGACCCTCTCCAGTGTCTTTGAGGGTTGGGACCGTGCAGCTCTCAAAAATGCCATATGACGTACTTCTGTTCGAGCTTAGCTGAGGTAGGTTCTCCTGGAAAAGGTGGGACAGTTCTATAAATGTGCCCTCCCCAGGTGTTTCTGCAACCTCAGGGACTGCTCCCTTTGACTTCCAGCCATCCTGGGTCCATCTGCCTCTTTTCTAGTCCCTTTTCTTTTCCTAGTCTCTTCCTAGGATAGAGGAGAAGGACAGGAAGTGTGAGGGGAAGTACAGTACCCCTTCTACCTACTGCCCTCTTTTGCCCAACCTCCTGCTCCAAAGCCAGTGATGCATGGTGCCTGTGGGTGGATGTTCGCGTGAACCACCCCCTCAACTAAGCAATGCCACATGCTTCAGCTGCCTACCCACAAGGCCTGGGAAATGTGACAAGATTCTAATGGATCCCAGCTGTCAGCTTCACACCTGACTGCAGACTCCCCATGACTTGCTCCATTTCTGAAGATGATCATCTTCCCTAAGATCCCCAACCTTCCCAAGACCATCAGCTCCTGGCTGTTCTGAAGTACTGTTGAGATTCTGTTTATTGATCGGGTTGCCTAATCACAGATGTATTCACTTTCCACAGTTCCTTAAGTGGTACATTTGAATATGCACACTGTTCCATACATGTTATTGCTACAGCTCAGATTTTTATTTTACCCTACTTACAAGCTAAGAACTTATCCTGTTTCATGGATGCTGATAGAAGAATAAGACCTCTGGATTGGAAACAATGGATAGTATTACTTTCAGGACAGCAAGCAGCATGAACGCTATTTGCATAGGTTCCCCTCTTCTCTCCGATCTTACAGGAACAACACAGAGCAGGCCAGGTTTGACCAAACACCGAGCTTGGGAGAACGTACCAATTTGTAGCAAGCACTAAACAAGCCCACTCTTTGTCCTGAGAGAGACATGACCTCATCCCTCAAAGGCTGCATGCTGCAAACACAACCCTGAGAAATGGCCCAGGTAAAGAACAGACAGGGCCTTGCTTTCTTGCCATAACCAGTAAGATACATAGGAGTACAGTTTCTCCCCCAAGTTATTCTCAATAAAATTTACCAAAAATATCCCGTCTGACAACACCTCCCACCGTTGACAAGTCTTCCTCCTCCTGCTCTCAACTCCTCTTCCTTCCTTCTCTCTTTCATCCATTACCCACACTTTTGGTGCTATTACTTTTCCAAACTGCTCTGTTTTCACCCCATCCAGGGCATGAAATCTAAACTAGAGAAGGAGCTGGATCCAGAGAAATCTGGGATGTTGTCCCATTGTGAATCCTCTAGAAAAATTCCCTGAAACATGACTCGCCTTCGGTGGTGGTGACCATGGAGAGGTCTTCCCTGTTCCCCATGGTGTTATCCTCCACCCTTTGGAGTCTGTATGTTCAAGGCAGACATAAGCAGGTGAGTTGGGGTAGAGATCAGAGAAAATGTAGTCAACAGGGTCTGGTCTGGTCACATTCACACATAAGTACACACAGAGGTTTTGACTATTTTAGTTAGCACTGAACATTGGAGGCATTCAGCCTAAACAGGAACAAATGGGGATATCAGGACCAACGTCAGCCGATATGTTTCCTAACATGTAATGGAGGCTAGATCACCTTCCATCACCTTCTTTGACCGACCTCCCAAAAACCAAGGCAGTGAAAAAAGACTACCCTTCACAATACAAACCTAGCTTTACCCTCTATGCCGCAGGGTTATAGCTGGTGAGGACAAAGGGAGGATGGGGGAACAAGATAGCAAGATAGCCTGTGGGTGCCCTAGCATGAGCTCTACCTTCTTCCTGACTTTCACAGTTCTGTTCTTTCTATTTGTATACGACCATTTGTATATGACCATTTGTAGTGACGCAAGTCTGCTGCATTCCTATCCGCAGATCTCATACTGCATATCAGATGTGGGTGATTCCAGAGGACCTCTCCCTAGGGACCCTTTCCCACCATGGGACCCAGAGGTTCCTGTCACAGCTGTAGGGGCAGTCTGGGGATACCTGCTGGGAGTATAGTCTGCCTCTAGAGATACCACAACTCCCATGGTCAGATGGGGCCATTCTGTTTGAATTCTGAGGTCAAGAGGATGAATTCCCAGGATATTTAAACATCCTTCCTTCAGCAGAGGTGGAACCTGAGAGAGGGTCTTAGACCCCTCTGAAACCTGAGCTTTCTTTTTTTAAATCCTCCTGTCTATTTAATTTTTTATTTAAATTCACGTTAGTTAACATACAGTGTATTATTTGTTTCAGGGGTAGAATTTAGTGATTTACCAGTTGATATGATACCCAGTGATCATTATATCAAGTGCCCTCCTTCATGCCCATCACCCATTTACCCCATTACCCCCACCCACCTCCCCTCCAGCAACCCTCAGTTTGTCTTCCAGAGTTTAGTGTCTCTTATGGTTTGTCTCCCTATTTTTATCTTATTTTATTTTTCCTTCCCTTCCCCTGCATTCATCCATTTTCTTAAATTCCACATATGAATGAAATCATATGGCATTTGTCCTTCTCTGACTTATTTCACTTAGCATGATACCATCTAGTTCCATCCATGTCCTTGCAAATGGCAAGATTTTATCCTTTTTGATGGCTAATATTCTACTGTATATCTATACTTTCTCTCTCTCTCTCTTTCCTTTATCCATTCATCTGTCAGTAGACATCTGGGCTCTTTCCATATTTTGGCATTGTGGACATTGCTGCTATAAACATTGGGGTGCATGTGCTCCTTCAAACCACTTTTTATATCCTATGGATAAATCTCTAATAGTACAATTTCTGGGCCATAGGCTAGTTCTGTTTTAAACTTCTTGAGGAACCGCTATACTGTTCTCCAGAGTGGCTGCACCAGTTTGCATTCCCACCAACAGTGTAAGAGGGGTCCCCTTTCTCCACATCCTTGCCAACATCTGTTGTTTCCTGACTTGTTCATTTTAGCTATTCTGACTGGTGTGAGGTAGTCCTCACACCAAACCAAAATCTCATGGTTTTGATTTAGATTTCCCTGATGCCGTGTGATGCTACATGAACATTTTTTCATGTGTTTATTAGCCATTTGTATGCCTTCTTTGGGGAAATGTCTGTTCATGTCTTCTGCCTATTTCTTGACTGGACTTCTTGATTTTTGGGTGTTGAGCTTGATAAGTTCTTTATAGATTTTGGGTACCAGCCTTTTATCAGAAATGTCATTTGTAAATATCTTCTCCCATTCTATAAGTTGCCTTTTAGTTCTGTTGATTGTTCCCTTTGCTGTGCAAAATTTTTTATCCTGATGAAGTCCCAGTAGTTCAGTCCTGCTGGTTCAATAATCCCCCCCAAAAATATGAGCTTAACATCACCCCTGCCTGTTCCTTACTAAACAGGGGATGCAGGCCCAGGCCACAGGCACATGCTTAATGATGTGTGACCTCTGGGCAGTGTCTGGACTTCTCCAAACCCCATTTCAAAAAACAGACAAAAATAAAAAATCAAAGGACCTGGCCTTCACCCAAACCCTCACAAAGTCCAGGTCTTCTCAGACCTATTATTTGCCTAATTCCAACAAATTCTCCAACAGAATGAGATAATAGAAAAGTCTAGGAAAAAAAATCCTTATAGGTGGTATAGCATGGGATTAAGGATTTGGGCCTTGGAATTAAGTCTCTTTACCAGTCTTGCAACTCCCTACCTGTGTTCCATGGGGGAGTCATTTCAACATCTCTGTGCTTTGGTTTCCATATCAGCAAAACAGAGGTAATATCTGGGCCTACTAAATAAGGTTACTGTGAGAATTTGATGATAAATACATGTCAGGCATTTAGAACACACAATATCTAACACCTAGTAAGCACTCAGTAAGTATTAGTTATTGTTTATAACAGAGGTAGTAAATACAATTTTATTTATAACTTTAGCAGTAATAATTCTTATCTATAATTTATGATATTGAAAATAATGTTTAATATTAGGAATGATGACTTATATTATTAGAAATAATGCTTAGTATCAGTAGTATTAATTCAGTTCACACTGGTAACCATAATTTAACTCATTATCCTGGTAATCTCCCCCTAAGATGTTATAAATACTTTAATATACTTGTTTCTAATTTTTTGCTATTATATTTGCACACCGCTTTGCAGATGACAAATATAAAAGATTCAAAAAAATCTCTCCTTTTGTTATGTATTTCTTTGGTTGGGGTCATTATTAGCAAGATGCATGAAAACTTTCTATAACAGAGCAGAAGCTACAGGTGGCTACATATTTTTTTGTCCTTTATGACATTTACTTCAATATTATGAGACAGCTAGGAGGGGACCTGAAGTGGACACCTCATTGGTGTCTGCTGACTTTCAAAGCTGCAACATATAAAGCCTATTTTTCTTCCTGACTGTGCCCGGGGACCAGCTCAATTTATAGGAGGAATAAGCAGAACCGACCCCCTCCCCTGCAACTGCCATCCACCAGGTCTTGTTCAATTTGAGAGGCACGGCAAGGCTTCCCAACTAAAGAGATTTACCTGGGTTTACCTCCTTTGTGTCACCTTTTAGAGACTCTGGGAATCATGCAGATTTTCTGAATTAGAAGGTCTTGCTCCCTAGGGTGAGTGCAAACCTCCTAGCAGAGATATTATTATATGTGAGCATATATTCCTTTATCTGATCAACCCATTACTCCCTGAAGGGAGGGATCTTTTATTATGTCCTTGCCACATGTCAGATATCATGCCAAGTGACTATGGTGGTTAATTTTATGTGTCAACTTGACTAGGCCACGGAGTGCCCAGACATTTGGTCAAACATTTTTTAATACGGTCAAATATTTATTCTGTGTAGGTCTCTGAAGGGGTTTCTGGATGAAATTAACAGTTGAATCAGTATACTGAGCAAAACAAATTGTCCTCTTTCATGTGGGCGGACCTCATCTAATCAGTTGAAGGCCCAAATAAAACAAAAAGACTTTCCCCTGAGTGAGAATTTCCTCCTGCCTGACTGCTTGGAGCTGGGACATTGTTTTTTGCTTGTTTGTTTTGTTTTTTTCCTGCCTTTGGACTCAAACTGAAACATCAGCTCTTCCTGGGTCAAGCCTGCCAGCAACTGGACTGAAACTTATACCATCAGTTCTCTTGGGTCTCCAGCTTGCTGACTGCTGATCTTGGGACATGTCAGCCTCTGTAACTGCATGAACCAATTCCTTAAAATAAATCTCTTTATATAATAGGGACAGACTGGGGATGGATAGATAGATATATAGATAGATATTCTCTGGAGAACCCTGAGTAATACAGTGACTTATATATTATCTCATTTAATCCTCACCAAAACCACAGCAAGTAAAAATGATTAATCCAACATTATAGATGACTACACTGAAGTTAACAGAAGTTAATTAGTACTGCCTAAACTTTTTCATGCCACTGTACACATAGAACATAATAAAATATATTTGCTTATTGGGATAAAATGACATTTCTAGTAGCTCCAAGTAACTGGTCACCCCAGGCCTTACTGGCCACCCAAGAGCTGAGGGTTTAATGTGTTGGTACCTTTGTAACCTATCTATGGCACACTGGTTGGGAAACTTGGAGTTAGATTACTTGGCCACAGTCACATGTTTGTTGGGGAAGCAGAAGGGGAAAAATGTTCATTTAGAAATTGGAGTTAAAAAAAAAAAAAGAAAGAAATTGGAGTTAGACATACCTATGTTTGAATGCAAGATTTGCTACTGATTGTGGCTGTGTGACTCTGGGCAATTAGGATAACCTGTCTGTGCCTCAGTTTCCTCATCTATAATATGGGGATTGTAATAGTACCTTTCTCCTAGGTCATTAAAAAATGAAATGTAAACTATATAAAGGACCCAAAGTAGATGTAGGTGCCTAGTAAACACTCTCTGCATTCTAATACCACTACTGATAACAATAATAATAAAGTGGAAAAATGGTGTCCTAACTCCAAAATACATGCTCTTTCACTGCTTTTCCTAAAGACACACTTCCCCAGCTTTACAGTTTTGTAATGAAGTTGCCCCACTTCTACTGCAGGCAAGGCTTTTCTGGAAGCTGCTATGATGGTGTTTGTATGTGGGTCAAGAGGATGAGGTGGGGTGGTGCCATTCTCTCACAGTTCTGTCTGTAACCCTTCCAAAGCAGTTTTCACAGAATTGTGTTTGCCATCTCCTATTAAAGTGACTGGCCAGTAGACTGAACCAACCAAATCAACTAGATAGGTTTTTGCTGCCATTCACAGCAACCCAATAGTGTGGTGTTGGCAGCTGGAGCAAGTCCATGAGAAGCAGGTCTAAAGAAGGAAAAGTAACACTGACCAAATAAAAGTAATGCTTATTTCCTGAAAATTTTGTTTCAGCCTATATAGCTCATTCACAGAGTTAAGAAATCATTCTTTAGAAAGAGGCCCTTTGTGGCGGTCCAGCAAAATTGTTGGTCATAAAGTGGTAAATACTCCCACCTCTTCATCACAGAGTGCTAGGCCAACCCTTCCCACCACCTCGTTATCTCTGAATATCAGAGTTCGAACAACTATCTCACTGTTCCAGTCAGTGGTCTGGAACTCCTTGATTGCATGTTCAGACAAGAGGTGAGAGAAGTTGGAGCATTAAGCCCAGTTTGCCTAGTTATCTGGTTGAAGAAAGGCAAGATCAAATTCCACAGAGTAGTAATGATGACAAAGAGAAACGGATAGAAATAAGGTAATAATTTACAATAAGGCTTATACCATTTGATGACATTTTGAAAAAAAATGGTCTTGCTGTGAGTTTGGACTAAGTCTTAACTGTAGAAGAGTTGCCAATCAAATAGAAGATTCTTCCCCACTCCCCATTAAAAGTGTCATCAAGAAGGCTTCTCTTGCATAACCATACAGTCTCAAATCTAGGTCAGCCTGTCTCCATTTCTGTGAAGCAGAGATGTTCTTACTGTGCTGTCAGTCATCCCAGTTCATGCGCTTTCTGATTAATCTGGAATCTGGCAAATTCTCGAAATCATCTCACCAAGTGTCTAGAATGAGCAGAATGGAGCACAGCTAGCTTTATGATTAAGGAGACTTTCCACTTAGTTTTTCCCTTTGCGATTTGCTAGGACTTCACTTTTGGAATAGGGGAGAGTGTCATTCTTTGATTATTTTCCCAAGGCTTAAAGTGATAATAAAGGCAAAAATTCCTAGAATTTGAAAATGGAGCCAGGCCTGCATACTTTCCCCCAATAGCATAATAGATACTGTGTATGCAAAAGGGGCCAGCTGAAAGCCATTGCCCCTGCCTCTTCCAGGTCTATGAAGCTAAATGGAGCTTGGTGGGTTTAGGTGTTAATTCTTTCTGGTGAGGGGGGGCATTTTAGTTCTCCATTTCTTTATTTCACTTATTTCTATTATGTACTTATTCATTCGTTCACAGCATTTATTGAGCAGCTGTGTTTCAGGCAACAGAGTAAGCCCTGGGACTACACTGTCAAGTCATGCAAGGTCCTTGCTCTCAGGAAACTTATGGCCTGGTGGGATTATTAAATAAACCAGTATGGTGATGATGATTTTAATAAGCAACACAAAGTGTCTACCATGTACCAGACACAATTCTAAGCATTTCACATGTATTAACTCATTTAATCCTCACCACATCCGCTTGAGATAGGTTGCATTATTATTATTATTTTCCCAATTTATAGACAAGAATACTGAGGATTAAGTAACCTTCCCAAAGCCATGTTGCTGGTAACTATGAGAGCCAACATTCAAATCCAGGGAGACTGATCCTAAGGCCCTGCTTTTAACCATTAAGCATCCTACCTCTTCAATATGATACCATAGAGGAAAGAGGTGTCATGGAAACTGCTAAGCCAGATTGGGAGGTTAAGGAGGGCTTTGCAGAGAAGGTGACTATTGAACTAAATTATAAAGGATGCCAATAGCTAGATGAATACAGAGGAAAGGACATTCCAAACAGAGAAACCATACATGTGAGGTCATAAAGGCCTGAAACATTGTGACATGTTCAGGAAATTACAAGTAGTTCCATATGGCAGGAACATATGGGTGAATGTCAGGAGATGATTCTAGCAGGGTAAATAAGAGACAGATCATAAAGAGGCTTTGTAGAGTAAGCTAAGAAGTTTGAAAATTATCCTGAAAGTTATATGTAGCCATTGAAGGACCTTTAGAACAGTTTTGTACACAATCATTTTGGTAGCAGTATTGAACAGACTGGGGGCAGGGGGGTCAAGACTGGAAGCATAGAGATCATTTATGAAATTATTACCATAGTTCCCATAAAAAAGAAGTTATGAAGATGAACCACACTGATAGAAAAGAGAATGGAAGGGATGAATATAAGCAATGTGAAACAGGTAGGAAGATTGACTTTGGACAATGAGGGGAAGGGAGGAGTTAGTGGATCCCCAGTTTCTGCTTGGTTGACAGAACTACCAAGCTCCCAAATTCTACAGCACAATAGGTTGTAACCAACAAATGTTCTATAATAAATGAAGAAATATAAATCAATGAATAGCCGGTGTTAGATATTTAGGGAGTATAAGGTATCATTGCCTGGATGTAGAGAGTGAAGAAAAAAAAAGGAGTCATGAATGGTCCAAGGTTTCTAGCTCATGTAACTCTCTTCCTTCACGAGACAGCCACCACAGGAGGACAAGTAGCTGGGGACAAGGATGAGGAGGAGTTCAGGTTTAAATACATTAAGTTAGAGGTGCTATGAGATACCCACATGAAGTGATATGTGCAAAGAAGAAAGCAGGATAGGGATGATATCATAATAGTAGCTAACACTGAGTATATACTCAGTTCAATACTGTTTTAAGTGCTTTGTGATAACTTGTTCAGTATTTCCCTAAATCCCACAAGTTAGCTATTGTTATTAGTACCCATATATATAGACAGTGAAATTAAGAGACAGAGAGGTTAAATAACCCATTCACACAGCTTATAAAGGGTGGAGTCAAGACTTACACCCACACTGTTCTAGTCCCAAGACTGAGGTTTAAAGCATTATGCTATGGCGCTGCCAATCCATAGCAGAGACAGCACATGGATTAAAAGCACTTAAGGGAGAGTGTGGTTAAGGCAAGGAGTCCCTGTAATATGTTATCCATTGCAGTATGTTACCTGTAATATGTTACCCATTGTAATATGTTACAAGTTACCCATTCATGGGTTAGAGCTCTCACCCATGCCCTGTTCATTCTGCTTCTTAGCAGATCTCACTTCTGCCACTAGCTGGCACTTGATCACCTATCTTTTCCACATTTCTTTGCAGAATATCTAGGGTTGAGGCTATTATTTTATCCAATAGTCAAATCTGGGGTGACCAACTTGTCCCAGTCTGAGACTGAAGGGTTTCTCAGAATATGAGACTTTCAGTTTTAAAACCAGAGCAGTCCTGGGAAAATCAAGAAAAACTGGTTACCCTGACACATTTTAACTGTAATCAAAAAAGGGAAGTTTAGGAATCAGTTCAGGCCAATTTGAATCTTACTAACATCTCATATCCAAAGAAGGATATGTGAACTCCATCAGTCATTACTTCTGAGGTGCAGCCGGATTACCAGACAATCTGCTGGCAGTTCATGATTAGTGAATTCCAACATAATACAAGATGTCTGTTGTGTTTTTCAAAAGCATTTGAAATCCTTTAGGTTATTCTTCACCACCTTCAGCTGTTGACAGGAGCATGTGAATGTCCTTAACTCATTACAAACAATGTCTAATTCATCAGCTTCCCCCATAGCTTGTATAGAGTGTGATACCTTTGGAAGAGTTCTCTTTACTCTCATCTTTAGAACAAAGGTGGGATGTGGGGAGTCTTAATGAGAAGACAGGCCCTTAAATAGAGCTCAGTGATGTGATGGACAAGTACACATAGGAAAGGACCTTGGACCCATCTCCTCTTACCTTGGGGCAAGCCTGACTGTGAATCTTTCCTCTCTTTCTTGAGCCTGAAATGACCACCTTCTTTAGAATGGGGTGTGATTCAGAGAAATACTTGCAAGACCTAGGGATCCAGAAATGACGGGAGCTCCCAGAGACCAGGGTCGAAAGCATAGAGGGTATTTATTGTGTATCACACTTGCAGGTTCTGCTACTTCCATGTGAAATATGCATGATATGTTAACAGAGATATACCAAAGTTTCTAGAAAACATGGTTTACCTCCCTTCAATACTTGTGTGAAAAAGAAAATCTTCTAAACTTGTCAGGGAACTCCAGTTAGTGAAGATTAGCTGTACAAGGAGAGTTCGAAAGAAATTTGCAGGAACCAAATGCAGAAGCAAGAGCAATGTCATCTGATCCTTGTAGCTTCCTCCACTGGGCAAAAATAAGTTTGAGAAAAGCTGGTGCACATCATGGAAAAAGGGTGTATTTCATGTGACAAGGGGGAGGGACTTTTTGAGCAGCCTTTTCTGCGATGTATGGAGCAAGAGCCAGCAAACTTCTTCTGTAAAGGGCCTGATAATGATAATAATTATTTTCAGCTTTGTAGGACATCATGACTATCAGAAACACTCAACTCTGCCACCTTAATGAGAAAGCAGCCGTAGAAGATATATAAACAGTTAAGCACCGCTGCGCTCCAATAGAACCTTATAAAAACAGGCAGCGAGCCAGATTGGGCCTCTTGGTCATAGTTTGCCTACACATGATCTAACAGAGGAACTTAAAGACAATTGCCTCACTCTACTGCCATATACAGCATCATGCATAGTGTCCACATTTTTATGAATATGGGTTTGCATTTATGTAAAGAGCATTTCTTTTTTTATTTAAATATAATTATTTTTAATTAATTTTATTTTATTTTTCAGTGTTCCCAGATTCATTGTTCATGCACCACACCCAGTGCTCCATGCAATATGTGCCCTCCTTAATACCCACCACCAGGCTCACTGAACCCCCTACCCTCCTCCCCTCCAAAATCCTCAGTTTGTTTCTTAGAGTCCACAGTCTCTCATGTTCAGTTTCCCCCTCCAATTTTCCCCAATTCACCCTTCCTTTCCTTCTCCCAATGTCCTCCATACCCTCTTACACAGTTGGTGGGAATGTAGGTTGGTTCAGCCACTTTGGAAAACAGTGTGGAGATTCCTTAAGAAATTAAAAATAGACCTGCCCTATGACCGTGCAATTGCACTATTGGGTATTTACCCCAAAGATACAGATGTAGTACAAAGAAGGGCCACATGTACCCCAATGTTCATAGTAGCAATGGCCACTATCACTAAACTGTGGAAAGAGCCAAGATGCCCTGCAACAGACGAATGGATAAAGAAGATATGGTCCATATATACAATGGAATACCATGCCTCCATCAGAAAGGATGAATACCCAACTTTTGTATCAACATGGACAGGACTGGAAGAGATTATGCTGAATGAAATAAGTCAAGCAGAGAGAATCAGTTATTATATGGTTTCACTTATGTAAAGAGCACTTCTAAGGTTCCCTGCATTTTTTTTAAACATAATTCAGTTACATGAAATAGTGGATGAAACATATTTGTCCTAACATCACTTGAAGCACAGAAATAGCTGTTTAAGGAGACTTGTGTTTAGTTTCTCTTCAGACCCTTGTGGCCATTGTATATATACAATGTACACATTGTATAGTATATTGTATAGTATATAATACAGTCGTTACAATATTGTATATATTGTTATACAATATATAACAGGCCCTAGAATACTCCTTTGCCTGATTTGAATGCTTCCTAAAATTCCAAAGTTGTTCCTGGCCACACACACATTCTGAATAATATTGTGAAGCAATTAATCATCATTTCAGTAGCAAAAGAAATACCTTCCATTCTACATTTATAAAGTATTTTGCCAAGAATTTGCATTTCTTCCTCACAAGTTATGGGTGGTAGACAGGGTACATGGTTATTCCAAGTTACATAGGAAACTGAGGCCTGGAGAAGCAATGCAATTTACTCACATGACACAAAAGTTACAACCCTATTCTTGACTTCACAGCTAGTGCTCTTGCCACTGTAGCATAAATAAGATAATCACATACTTTATATTATTATATAACTCTTGATTTATAATATCATCTAACAATAGGGAATGGACATAGACTGAATTGCATAATGATGCATTTACTCTTGAACTAAGGATGTTTATTCCAATCATAAAACTCAGCTCAAAAAGCTATGCATGGGATGCCTGGGTGGCTCAGTCTGTTAAGTGTCTGACTCTTGATTTTGGCTCAGGTCATGATCTCAGGATCCTGGGATGGATACCCACGTTGGCCATCCCCTTCCCCCAGCAGGCATTCTGCTTATCTCCCTCTCCTGCTGCCAGACCCCCATGCGCACACATGGACTCTCTCTAAAATAATATTTTTTTTAAAAAAGAAGCTATTCAGAGATAAGCCTGCTGAAGCCTCCTGTAATACAATTTTTAGGATCAGAGCCAGGAAAGCCACATTATAAGGGAAAGTACCTTATGCCATCCAGAAACTAAATCTCCTTGGAGAGGGTCCAAGACATACCCACCTTATAATGAACTCTAATTTATGGCAAATAATATTTTAATGAGATTCCAGTGTCATATTTTTCTGTTGTGGTTTTTCAAGCAACATGGTCTTAGAGGCTGTCATGAAATAAAGATTTTGACAGATAGGTGATAAGAAATGAAAAAATCGCAAACAAACTGCTATATTCCAATGTTAGTAATTCATCTTATCATGCAGATTACATTTTCCAATTCCTAACAATTTGCATTTTTCTTATTTAAAATAAAACCACATGGAATACACAAATTGGGTGAATTTTAGCATGAACCATAATAATTTATGAGCAATTATAGAAGCACATGTACACAGTCTCTGAGTAATTTGTCTTTCTGCTTGCTGTCAAATAAATAATATTTGCATCTTGAATCTGCCTATAATAACTTTGCTATGGCACCATCACCTGGAGCAATTTATACTATACAGTCGTTACACCTATTTGTCTCATATCTTATTATCCAAAATCCAATTTTAAATTCAAGTAAATGAGAAAAACCACAGTGATTTGTTGATGTACTTTCTAAAATAGGCTAATGACTTAAGTAGCAACTTATTTTAACCATGCCCAGTTCAAAGGGAATATGATCTACCTATCAGGTGACATCTAGAGTTTACAATCTAGATGGATCATTTCTAATAGTTTCATGTTTAGGGGCAGGAGGACAAATTTTTTATCAGATATTCGTTGAATTCCCTTTCTTATATTTGGATTAGTTAACTGTGTAGACTTCTCCAGTTCGAAAGCAAAGCAGTTGGGAAACACAGATGCCTTTTTGTTCATCTCAGATAAATTGAAATTAATCAATCCATCTTAGTCAGCATACCCCCCCTCTCTGTCCCTCTACCCCTCCCTTCTTCTCTCCTACATTTATGGCTTACTTGTTTTAAATTTCAGATGACTTATATTTGGGGGGATGAAATGAAGGGCAGATACATAAACTAACTTGAATATATATATATATATATATGTATATAAAATATTTGAATATTTAAATAGGTATATTCAGAGAAACTTTTCAGAACACTTGCAAAATTGAAATATGGAAATACCCTAAAGGTATAAGCAGCAATTAAAATATATATTATTCTAACTCCATTCTCACATTTTTCTCTTAAGCGGTAGCACTGCCCCTAAATTGTGAGTCATCCCTAGATGTGATATAAACACATTTATAAAATTTTATCATGTTGTATAACAAAATCAATGTGACAGAATGCATCTAGGATGCCAAGACAATTTTTATATCTGCTTGAATTGGGCTCTGGAGTGAATACAGGGACCAATGAGACATTAAAACAATAAGCTCGGCCAGCATCATCATGAGCAACCTAGAATTGAATCACACATTTATAAAGGGACTGCAAAGAAAGTTTAATAGTTCTATGGATCCTCACTGTCAAATTTGTGGGAGAGAAGGAAGACAGGTGACAGAAGTTGGACTTTTGTTGGACTTTAGATAATGGCAAATGTTCAAAGCAGTATGGGCCTCAGGTTGACTTACTAGGTGAGTCCCCAGTAGATAATGTTCTGAGCAAGAAAACATTTTCTGAGAAAGTAAACATTTTCATTACAAACAATAACAGCAAGTATGTTTGCTCTTTAAACCAGCTCTATGTAATCATTAACTGAATAACCTTTAAGCAAGTCACTTAATCCAGGTAGTCTGTTTCCTTTCATGAAAAATGAGGGGCCACATAAATTTTAATGTCTCTTCTAATTCAAAGCCTATGATTTTATGATGAAGGCAAAATAAGCACCTCTTCTCTGGTATTGGGTTAAGCCAAATGTCAAGAGATCATTGCAAGGCTGACAGAAAACATGTCTCCATGTAGACATGGAGTGAAGCACTTCACTTCCAAAGTACCAAAGAGTGAAGCACTTCACTTCCAAAGTACCAAAGTACCAAAATACTTCACATGTCTGTCCCCAAATGGCTCTTCTATTGCCCAACTTTGAAACTTAAAATTCCCCTCATTATTGTAATGTTTTTATGTAAAATCAATGTGTTTCCAGAAGGCCCATTTGGAAATTTATGAGATGCAGAACCTTTCAGGCTGTTACCACCAAGTTAGTGCAGATTCTTTTATTCCCAAAGAAAAGAATGTTCTGGAAGGGATTTGGTATAGGACAAGCCTAACAACTGCCCTATCTCATTCTCCCATTTTCTGTCACTTCCTTATCTTTCCATGTTTCTCTCTTTTCAATCTTAAAGGGAATAATGGCAGAACTTAACATTTTTCCCACCTCCACTCTGGACCTTTATAGTCAAAACATCCTACTAATCTTCAGTCTCTAAAGAACAGAAAGATATTCCCTCTTACAGACAGCTTGGAAAAGTCTGGTCTAATTCTTATTAGCTTTATAACTTTAACTTGTTTAATGTCTTTAGAGCTTAGTTTCATCTCCAAAATGAGAATTAAATAATACCCATTTCTGTAGTTGTGAAGAAGTTTAGACAAGATAATATATGTAAAGTGCCTAGTATAGCTCCTGGTACATAATAAATACTTTAAAAACTAGACCTCTCTCTCTCACAACCACCAGCCTAGAGCATTTGGGTGCTATGAAGGGAAGAGTTCCTCCAGAGAGCCAGTACATGGCACCCCAGAGAATTCAAAATCAAGGTGATGAAGGATGAGTAAGGTGGGGTAACACAACACTAAGAAGGTAACCTCTTTGGAACCCTCCTACGCTGTTGGTGGGAATGCAAGCTGGTACAGCCACTCTGGAAAACAGTATGGAGGTTCCTAAAAAAGTTGAAAATAGGGGCACCTGGGTTAAAGCCTCTGCCTTCGGCTCAGGTCATGATTTCAGGGTCCTGGGATCTAGCTCCGCATTGGACTCTCTGCTCAGTGTGGAGCCTGCTTCCCCCCTCTCTCTCTGCCTGCTTCTCTGCCTACTTGTGATCTCTCTCTGTCAAATAAATAAATAAAATCTTTTTTAAAAAAGTTGAAAATAGAGCTACCCTATGACCCAGCAATTACACTCCTGGGTATTTACCCTAAGGATACAAATGTAGTGATTCGAAGGGACATGTGCACCTGAATGTTTATAGCTGCAATGTCCACAATAGCCAAACTATGGAAAGAACCTAGATGTCCATCAACAGATGAATGGATAAAGAAGATGTGGTATATATATATATATATATATATATATATATATATCATGGAATACTATGTAGC
>CM052801.1:66017372-66046807 GCA_028533885.1 Nasua narica | reverse complement strand
AAAAAAAAATTTTAAAAAAAAGGTAACCCCTTTGTGTTACAGAAAGGTGAAGTGACTTGCCCTAGTTTGCACAGTTAATGGAAGAGATGGAACTACAACCCATATTATCTTACTCTCATTCTTGAGTTATTTCTCCTACTTAGGCCACCTCCTGAAAATCTACTTTACCTATTTCATTATACAGCTAAAGGCAGGCAATCATACAGGCTCTTGGAGTTGTCCCAGTAAGAGATGATGATAAGCTTTGACTATCAAGGTAGCAGTGGGAGAGATAATGGAATTTGGAATATATTTTGAAGAATTGAGTGATGGATTGAAAGTGGGATATGGTAGAAATAGAGGAGCCAAGAATAACCCTTAGGTTTTGTGCTTCAGTCAGAATGAGTGGGATTGCCATGTATTAAGAGAAAAGAAGTGACGATGAATATATGACGAAAGGGGGAAAAATCAAGAATTCCATTTTGGCTATGTTAAGACTGAGATACATTATTGAGGGCCTTACCTAGACTTCAAAAGTAGGATGTAAAAAAGGACCTAACTGTAGATGAAACCCCATCAGCACCCCATGGTTCTACTCCTTTTAAAACTATTTGATAATAGCCCCCTCTAGGGTCCATATTCTGACCTCTCAAACAAACCTATTTTTTATGAAGGAAAGAAACTAAAACTCATCTATCCTAAAGATAAGTAACAACAGCTTGAAATATATCTTACAATTACAGCAAAATTAATACTTTAACAATAACAACAAAAAACTCTCCCACTTGCTGGGTTAATTCATAAAATGTTACTCATTAGAACATTTTTTGTTGTTCGGTAAGAAATAATACTTTTTGATTCATAGAATTTCAGTGATGGAAGGTGTATTTGGTATAGTTAGAATACCTGTGTGCCTGTCTACACACTTTACTGGAATATACCTTTTGCTGTCCTTAACTCCCATTTTTCTTCCATATGCACCAACCTCCCACCCTCAAAGGCCACAGCTAATTAGATCATTGTGAATCCTTGACACAAACACATTCATTCCATAGGCTGGCCAGCAGTGTAAGATTTCTGAGGTCTGGCTTGAAAAGATTAGCTGGTCAAGTCATTTACCTCTCAACTTTTATAGTTGGAAATTAAGAGGATGAACCTAATAATTGTGGGGGCTGAGTTAGAAGGTCATGGGAGATTTAGGTCTAGCGACTTAGTAGGCCATGTATAAGTCAAAGCTATAAAGAAGCCAGTGACTTGAGAATACTACAGATAAGTAAAGTACAGAAAGAAAGGGGGAGGGAGAGAGATGAACTAGCTTTGTAATTAGGCAGATCCTGAGAGAAAGTAACCTCCAATTCTGATGGCTTTCTTGTCCCCATTCCAATTTCCATGAGGTGTGGTGTGCTGGGGCAGAACATGTTCTTAAGAGTTTTACATGCCTCTGAAATTTTCATGTATGCTTTAAAAGGGGCTTTTTTCTCTAGAGCTAACTTGAAATCAAAAATAATGCTAACAGAAGGTGATAAGGTTTAACACTCTGATTTTATAGATGGGAGAAAAAGAGACCCAGAAAAGTTAAGTGCCTTGCCTAAGTTCTCACAACACTTAAGGGGGTGGACCTGGCATTAGAAAGCAGGGCTCTAAAATTTTAGCCATAACAGAGAAATTCCTGTAACAATTTCCTCTAACGAGAAGTACTGTCAATTACATTAAATCTTATCAATATAAACTGTGTCAGTCATTAATTTAAGGTAATATTTATATGTATGTTTGTAGAAACTGGTGTCAGTATATGAGGGAAAAGTATTTGGGAAAAGAGTCTCAAGGCCAAATTAATATTTTCTTTATAGAGATATATTCCATTACCTGGTTGCTTTATAACATTAAGATCATAAAGCTAACTGTATTTTTCAGGCAATAGCAAATCTCTTTGGAGATGAATAGCCATATAGTTCCCTTGAATAAAAAATATTCAATGAGAAAATGAAAAGAAATGAACCAAATTTTAAACAGTTTACAAAATTAAACCAACAAAATCTGTCATTTGTGCAAATACATTCACTTTCTGGAGTGTTGCTAAAGAATGCAAATGGAGTTAAAGCTGTATTAGCTATGAAGCAGAGCCCATTCCACAGTCAGAAATGTTAGAATAAAATCAGCCAACATTTACCAAGCACCTACTGAAACATAAAATATGTGATCTAATTCAGTAAACAACATTGGAGGGAGAAAAGAGACTAAGGAGGAAGAGATATTAAAAGTCTCTGTAAGTAACTGAGGTTCAGATATGGTACTGTAGTTAAACTGTAATTCTCATCAGCATAATAGATGGAGAAATAAGCCTGTACGATGACTGATCCAAGCCCCCTGAGAGAATGAAAGGAAACAATCAAGGAAAATGTTTTTAACCACTACTATGGGTCTAGAAATGGACTAGGTAGGATGGGGATCAAAGGAATAAGACATGGTTTTGATCCTCAAGAAGCTCTTGATCTCTCTCACTGTAGAGGTAAAGCATCCTCAAAAGTCAATTTACTAGAAGGCATGCAGTTTATGCTAAGTGTTTACTAAAAGTACAGTTAGTAGGTCTCTAGGACTTCAGAGCATAAAAAGTCACTGCCAGCTGGAATGGGCTTTTGCTTAATCCTGTTTGAGCATCTATTAAGGACAAGGTGCCTTTCTTTCAGTACTCTTTCAAAACAAATCTTTTTACAGAAGGATGCACTGAAGCTTGAAGGATAAGAACATATTTTGATACATACTCTCCTGGTCATCTGGACTCCAACTCTCTCAACCCCCCTGCCCCAATCCCAAGGGGGCAAATTCAGCCTTTCAAAAAACTTATCAAATCTAGTGCCATAACGCTTCTCACATCTGCATCCATCTCATCAGTTCTGTTCCCACTGCCATTCTATTGAAAGCCTTCATTAACTCACATCTGAGCTCTATTACAACCTCCTAACCAGGCCTCCTCTTTCCAGTCTCTCCTCCCACTAATCTACCCTGCACACAGCTGCCAGATTCGTCTTCCTGATATGCCAATTTTATCACGTTTTTATCCATTTTCCATAGGATACATTCTTCTTTTAAAAGATTTTATTTATTTGACAGACAGAGATCACAAGTAGGCACAGAGGTAGGCAGAGAGGGGGAAGCAGGCTCCCCACCAAGCAGAGAGCCCAATGCAGGGCTCGATCCCAGGACCCTGAGAGTCGCAGGACCCTGAGATCATGGCCCAAGCTGAAGGCAGATGCTCAACCAACTAAGCCACCCAACATTCTGTTTCTCTGCCTGATATTCTAATCTCCCTACAATCAGAGCTCAGGCTGTATTTCCAACTTCACTTTTCCTACAATAACATTCTGGCTCAGCCAAGCCTACTAACTGTCACCAAACTTTTTCTTAAAGGACTTATTGGTATTTTTGAAAGATTTATTTATTTATTTGAGAGAGAGAAAGAGTGAGCAAGTGGGGGAAGGGGCAGAAGGAAAGGAAGAGAGAATTTCAAGCAGACTCCCCACTGTGCAGGAGCCAAAACAGGGCTCCATCTCAGGACCCAGAGATCACTACCTGAGCTGAAACCAAGAGTCAAAAGCTTAACCCACTGAGCCTCCCACGTGCCCTTAACCAAACTTTTTTTTTTTTTACATCTCCATCTCAAGCTTCTACTCTGTTTCCCAATTTCAAATGCCTCCCTAGTCTTTTTTTATGGATATGAATTCTAAATTCCATCTCCTTCATAAGGCTTTCCCTGAGTACCCCAACCAACAATAAGAGCTTGTTCCCCTGACTTCAAATTATTCTACTGGCACTTATTTTAACTTTATTATGGGTGTGTTCCTCCTCCCTAACCTCATCAAACAGGTGATCATGATATGAAATCATAAATGACACAACCGGGTAAGCACTATGGAAGACAGGAGACCAGTTAGAGGGTTATTGTACTCTTGCAAGCAAGAGACAATGATGCTTGGAAAGTATTCAGGCCCTGAGAATACAGAGGAATTAGCAGTGAGAAATATTACAAAAGAAGGAACAACAGGATTTGATGACTTGAGTTAGAGAATCAGAAGAATGAATAACAAATGAGTTCTGAGTTCTGAATCACACCATTAAAATTAAAAAGGGAGAGTCAAACTGGTTTGGTAAAAAAGGTAATGGCTTTGTTCTTAGGCTAAATTGAGCTCACGGCAGGTATAGTTTGAGAGAAAGCTACATAGTGGTAGTAATTGGAGCCATAATTATAAATGTATTTATAGGAAAAAAATGAAGGAAGAATGAGAAAAGGAGAAGCTAGAGAAGAGAATCCAGTGAAATAGACACAAGAGCAATAGAAAGAGCAAAATAAACAAAGAGCTTGAACACAATAAGGAAGAAAACAAAACAAAAACCTCAACAACCTTTATTCTGATCTCAAAGATGCCAAATTTAGGGACCCAAACCATCAGCATAAAATGTAGGATGCCCTGAGTGGTAAGGGAATGGAGAGAATAGGTGTTTGACACTGAGATTAAGAGAGGAAAAAAATTTAACAGATGCTAAAGGGCACGAAAGGACAAACCAATACTTTTGGTGCAATGGGGCTCTACTATATCATATGCAGACATTGTTGAGTTGAATGGTTTAGTGATTAAGAGTGTAGATATTAAGTTCAGGATAGCTGAGTTTGTATCCTAGGTCTGCCACTTTGAACCCAGGCAAAATTGGACAATTTATTTAACCCCTTTGTGATTCACTTTCCTCATACATAAAGTGAGGATAATGAAAATATTACCTACTTGATTGTCGGAATTAAGTAAGTTAATACAGTAAGTTAATATAGGCCATGTGATTGGACTATAAAATATGTTCAACAAATGTTAGCTGTATTATGATGGTGTTTATTATTAGTACATAATCCAGTTAATATTTTGGCCCTTTACAGATATAAAGACACCTGCTCATTTGCCCAAAAGGACTCCAAGTTGGAAGAATTATTCAAAATTAACTCTGGTGTTAATGCATGTTGAAAGAGGACTAACTAACATGTCAACTTGTCTCAGAGTTCAGCTGAGCTAAATAAAGAAAATAATTAACTGATTAAATTATATTCAGCATCTTCAGAAACTGAAAAGTTTTCTACATAGGTTTTAAAATGCCCTTGAATAGGACCCTATGAATAATCACGATTTTGCACATAATGTCCAACATGTATGATGGTTTAAATGAATTACAGGGCACATAAAATGCCTCATTTAATTTGATTAGAGGATTTAGTAAACAACAAATGAAGTACTTGTTATGCAGTCGCTCCTTAGAATAATGCTGTATCACATAATAAAAATGTTCCTTGTTATTTTTATGGACCATAGAGCACATTCATTGAACTATGAATAGGATGATAGTCAACCAGTTGAAAATTCTATCTTTTACAAGATGAATTGTATGCAGTTGTAGTCAGCAATATAGATCTGAAAAATCATTTTTATAGGAGTGAAATTTTGTCATGTCATCATATAGCTCATTTTCTAATATGTTAAAATAACATAAGCTCTGAGTACTATCCCAAATTTATTATTTATGTTTATTGTCTTACCCCCACTCCCAATAGTCAATAAAATGTCAGTAAAATCGAGGAAGTAGAATTTTCCTTCTAGTTAAATTCTCTCCTGTTCACTGTGATAAATCTGTATATCTTCTTTTACATTTTATTTTATTTTTTTTCAGTATTCCAAGATTCATTAAAACCATCTACATCATAAACATGCCCATAGAATGGACATCATTTTAATTATTGTGATCTCAATATCTCTCTTTCTCTCTGTCCTTGCCTCCCTCTCTCTCCCTCTCCTTCTCTTGGTCTCTCTCCCCACTACTAGAATAAAATCTGGATTAGCCAGATCGCATTTATATAACAATTAAGAGAACTCTCAGCTCATGTTTTGAATACTCTACTTAGAAAAGAGAATGGTAAATCACATGGAGAGAAAAAATTAACAGTAATTTTGTTAAAAATACTTCTATTGAATGAACAAAGAGCTCAGTGAAATTCAGCTCAATCTCCTAAACCATCTGCATCTCCATATATAACTATAGACATTGTTCACCGATGGTCAAAGCAGTGGTCCAGAGACACTGGGGACCATAGTTACACAACAAAGTGGCTCAAAGACAGTACAAGTGTTCCCATCATTATAGAAAGGTTTATATCAATTTGATCAACTTTTTGTTAACACAGGAAAGTAGATACAATTTAGAAAGATTTTCTAACAATTCGAAATCAAAAGAAAACTTTTAAACAATGACACATAATTAAAACAATCTCTTTAGACACACAGTTACTATATACTTTTCCCCTCAAAAATACAGTAATTTTCTCTGTTTCTTTACAAATGTAGGACATTCCTATCACTTGGTTCCTTTGCCATTTCTTCACTTACTAAGACAGGTCAAGGAAATAGTGGGACAAATGGTTTAAGCTCTGTTTGTCACCTGTAGTGATTTACCTTGACATTTGGCTGTTATAGTAATAATACAAGTGTTGTTTTTAAGTACATAACCAAAAGGGTAATTTATTAAGATCCATGACAGATTGAGTGCCAAAGCCTGAGCAGTTATAGATGAACCAACCAACAACAGAAGCGCTTATTACCCTCCGTGAAAGAAAAACTACTCAGTTCTGTCCCTTAAGTCTGAAACAGCCTGAAAACAGTCTGTCTGGTCCAAGCTGAGACAGACAGTAGATCTCCTTTCTACCGAGGCAGCTGTTCATTTCCTCAAAGGAATGAAGATGTTTAACAAGATCAGGAAGTAAAGAAATGTCAAAAAGAATGCACTGTATATAGAAAGACACCTGGGGGCCCTTTAAACAAGCAGTTTCTAATGCCAGTGAAATATTTGAACAAATGGATTTTTAACCCTCAGTGGGCCTAGTGGAAATAGATCCAGCTGAGACCTGGCTTGCACCTCAGGACCCTGGAGTTAAAGGTTGCTCCACCTTGTTATCATTTTGCCACATTGGTAGACAAAATTAAACATTGAACTCTGACCCAATTACCAAAAATAGTACCTAGAATCAAGTCCAGATAGTACAGTGTGTCTTTTGATAATAGTATTTGGATATTTTAGTGCTCAGTTAATTAAGTAGTGTTTGTTTTTTGTTTTTTTAAAAGATTTTATTTATTCATTTGACAGAGAGAGTGAGCACACAGCAGGGAGGGTAGGAGAGGGAGAAGCAGGCTCCCCGCTGAGCAGGGAACCCGATGTGGGGCTCGATCCCAGGACCCTGAGATCATGGAGCCACGCAGGCGCCCCAAGTAGTATTTGGTTTAACTGTATTGTGATATTATTTCCCTGCTTGGCTGATGATTCTAAATTGATATCGAACTAATCCGATATCTGAGTGTCTTTATTTCATATATTTTACTGTGAGGAAGTAAAGGGAAATAATACAAAAGCCTAGATTTTAAAAAGAACATATGTTAACTGATGAAAATTTAAATTCATGTAAATCTAGTCTCCCCCGTCACTACATCCAGATACCATAAGATCACCTTTCTATGAAGAACAATATATTATTATCATTATTAATTAAAATTTATATTGATATTTAAAAAACAATTACTTAAATCCATATTTGTATTGTGATTTACCATTTGCACAGTGCTTTCATATGCATGTCTTCATTTGATCACCACATCATTATGAAATAGGTATTATTACTCTTTATCCCCATTTTACAGATGAGGAAACTATGGCACAGAATAGTTAAGCAATGTACTCATAGTCATATACCTAGTAAGTGGCAGAGGTAAGACTACAACCAGATGTTAAGTCCACTGCTCTTTCTCCCCCACTTTTGCTACTTTTTATAGATTTTGCAGTTCTTTCACTTAAAGGCTTTCATTATGTTCCTTTTTCCTGGACTTCAGGTCATTCAAGTGAAATTTCCATTTATGGGGATCATACGTATAGATCTACTTTAAATACACACTTGGCATTTAAAAAGAAGATACCACAAAATCTCCCCACAAATGAAAAACCAAACCAAAACAAAGATAAGTACTTCAGACTAAAAGAGCAGCTTGGATTGTTGTCTTTAAAATACATGTTTGGCATTTTAAAAGAGATTCCATAGATTCTCCCTACAAAAAAAAAAAAAAAAAATCAAAGCTAAAGGCTTCAGACTAAAAGAGCAGCATGGTTTGCTATCTGTAAAAGTCTCAGTCTCTAAGAAGTTGGCTTCTGCTGCTGTCATCTTCTCATCCTTCATGAATGCACTATTTTTTTTTTTAATTTTCTGACTCAAAAACAGAGACAAAGAGTATGCACATCTGGTGACCTATGAGAATTTCCTTGCTAACATGCAAACTTTCCTCTAAGAATGTCTTAGATCCAAGGACAAACATGAACTTATTAGTGGATATAAAATGGCAACTTAGAATTCCCTTTAAGAGAAAACTATAAATCACTATCTTCCCCATCCTCACGCGTGCCTCTGAGAGATTGTACCTCTACTTCCTTTGCAACAAAACAAGTTTCCTAGATTCCAATAAAACGTTAAGTAAATTTAACAAGAAAAGGTAAGTTTCATTGATGACATATTCATAGCATACTATTTATAAAATACAAATAGTTCATTTTCAAATAAACTCCTTTGATACTGTCAACCTACTGCTGCAATTCAGGTATAAAATAAAAATTAGGACATTACATTGGCCATCAGAATTGTAATTTGTACAGATTCCTGAGAATATAGAATTCGTGTTATAGCCTGTAGGTCTATTTGCTAATTAGCTTCAGTCATACGTAGAGGAAAAAAAAATATTTTCCCAGGAGAAGGGTGTTTTACTACTTTGAAATAGGGTGGTTAGTAATGCAAATGTCAATTTATCATTGACTTTTGATAAGCAGAAAAAATAAAACAATTATCTGATTACATAGGGTTTGTGAACACAATAATACCCTGTTTTGATTACTTCGAAGATAGGAAAAAGGCAACTTCCTTTAATAATTAGGTTTGTTTACAACTTAGAGGGCAAGGGTAACAATGCCTTCCTCCTCCTACCTTCATAAGAGAACATAGTAGATATTAGTGTTGCTATAAAAGTCTGAAATCTTTTTTTATTTTTAATTTTCTTTTTTAAAAGATTTTATTTATTTGAGAGAGAGGAGAGAGAGGTCATGTACACAGAGAGAGGGAGAAGCGGGCTCCCCACTGAGCAGGGAGCCTGATATGGGGCTCACTTCCAGGTCCCTGAGATCACGACCTGAGTCAAAGGCAGAGAGTTAACCCACTGAGCCACCCAGGTGCCCTAAAAGTTTGAAGTCCTAATATTAAGGGGCTCCTGGATGGCTCAGTCAGTTGAACATCTGCCTTCAGCTCAGGTTGTGATCCAAGGCCCCAAGATCAAGCCCAGCATCAGGCTCAGTGGGAGTCTGCTTTTCCCTCTCCCTCTGCCCATCCTCCTTCTTTTGTTCTCTCTGTTTTGTTCAGGTGTGGCTGTCAAAGGGTCTGGGCATTTTTTGGGGGGTGGTGAAAATGTTCTAAAATTGATTGTGGTAATGGTTGCACAACTCTATGAATACACTAAAGACCACTGAATTGTACCCTTTAACTGTGTGTTATGTGAAGTATATCTTAATAAAGCTGTTATTTTTTTTAAGTAAATACAGTAGAAGTCAGGTAATGGGAGCTTCTGAAATGCAAAATACAAATGTAAGATTTATATGAGCCAGATAAGAGAATCTGGAAAACTCTCATCTGCTCAGATAGAAGGAATAGGTGAGGCTGAGAATCTTCTCCTGCCCTCTCATAGACTAGGGCTGTGGTATACTTTCTCGGACTTTCTAAGACTTTCTCAGTAGAGCAAAAGCAGGAAGGAGAGGCCCTTTGAAGGTTTAGTGTGCAAATTCAGAGCCAGAAGAATATGGCATAAGATCAGTGTGAAAGGGAACAGAACCTTTTTGGGCCAGCCCAGATTAAAGCAGAACAGGATATATCTACTTTGCAGGAAGGGGCAGAACAGGGTTAATTACTCACACAGCCCCAAATGGATTTCTTAGGAATGAAAGCTACTATGGTCTTAGTAGCAAAAGAAATAGCTCTGGCATCAGTGTAGGCTGGATCACTATGATAGGCCTGGGCCCCTGAAAGAAATGACCAGACTTCCACAGGGACAAAGAAAGGAACTACTATACCTCTTAAAGAGTGGGAAGCAGATGAAAAGGAGGCAACAATGCCAGAAGTGTCTGGTGAATCTGTCTAGTATTACTTTGAAATCCAAGTCTGCAAAACTATCTCAGCTGCTAGGTGATTCTGAATCTAAGAAAGGAAGACCCTAACTAATGTTATCCTTCTTTGTAAATAATCCCCACTCTGACAGTTCCTCACCATCATGCTTTCTGTGTACTGAACTACTGCAGGAAAATTCAAGGAATTACTGGGACCAAAGACAACAAAGGAAGGCTGAAGTAGGAAAGTGCAGAGCCCTGCCTTTGACTGAATGTGGTCTGAATAATTTCTTTCATTTGATATGTACAAAATAGATAACTCATCTCATCAGTATAAACCTTTAGGGTTTATAAAGCAACTCTATGTGCACTATCTCAGTTTGATATCCAAAATACTGACCACTACTGAAAGAATTTAAGAAATATTTTGTCTTCAGGGCACTAGATTGGTATTAGAAGAGCAGAAACTAGGTTCCACTTGACCAAAAGATTTGGTGATGTTTATTCTCCAAAATAAGAACTGGGTTCAAAAAACATTTACTGAACACCCCTTCTCAGCCAGATCTTTTATCAGATGTTGGGGACAAAGAACAGAATAAAACACGGCCCTTGCATTTAGAGGTGTTATGATGTGGGGGGGTGCTCTGCGGTAGGTACTGACAATGGGTAGCCAAAGGATGAGAAAAGAATGTTCCTGGTACAGGAAACATTGTGAACAAAGACAAGGAGTTAATCAAACCATGTGGGATAAATGAGAAAAGTATAAACAACTCTGCAGGACTAGAAAGCAAAGTGAGAAGATGGTGCGTGACAGTGAGAGAGAAAATAGGTGCTAGGGCCAAGACCTAAAGGATCTAAACTATACTAAAGAGCCAAAATATTCTACTATAAATAAACCTGTAGTGGGAGCCACTACAGGTTTAAATAGTACATGTGAGTTTTTAAAAGACCACCCTGGGGCACCTGATGCCTCAGTCAGTTAAGCATCTGCCTTGAGCTCAGGACATGATCTCAGAGTCCTGGGATGGAGCTCCATGTCTGGCTTTGTGATCACTGGGAAATCTGCTTCTCCTTCCTTTTCCTTCTGCTGCTCACCCTGCTCGTGCTTGCGTTCTCTCTCTCTGTCTCTCAAATAAATAAATAAAATATTTAAAAAAATGTAAAGACCACCCTGGCTAAAAAAAATAACTTGCATAAGGGCAGTGGCATGATTTTCCATCTTTTTGTGTCTTCTTTGATTTCTTTCATGAGTGTTCTGTAGTTCCAAGAGTATAGATTCTTTACCTCTTTGGTTAGGCTTATTCCAAGGTATCTTATGGTTTTTGGTGCTATTGCAAATGGAATCGATTCTCTAATTTCTCTTTCTACAGTTTCATTGTTATTGTATAAGAAAACAACTGATGTCTGTGCATTGATTTTGTATCCTGCCACATTACTGAATTGCTGTATGAGTTCTAGTAATTTGGGGGTGGAGTCTTTGGGGGTTTTCCACATAAAGTATCATGGGATCTGTGAAGAGAGAGAGTTTGACTTCTTCTTTGTCAATTTGAATGCCTTTTATTTCTTTTTTATTGTCTGATTGCTGGTGGTAGGACTTCTAGTATGATATTGAACAATAGTGGCAAAAGCGTGCATCCTTCTTGTGTTCTTCATCTTAAGGGGAATGCTCTTAGCTTTTCCCCATTGAGAATGGTATTTGCTGTGGGTTTTTCATAGATTGTTTTTATGAAATTGACAAATATTCCCTCATCCCTAAACTCTGAAGAGTCTTAATCAGGAAAAATGCAGTATTTTGTCAAATGCTTTTTCTGCATTAATTGAGAGGAACATGTGGTTCTTCTCTCTTCTCTTATTGATTTGTTGTATCACACTGATTGATTTGCAAATGTTGAACCACCCTTGCATCCCAGGGATAAATCCTACCTGGTCATGATGGATTATCTTTTAATGTACTATTGGATCCTATTAGCTAGGATCTTGTTGAGAATCTTGGCATCCGTATTCATCAGGGATATTGGTCTGTAATTCTCCATTTCAATGGGGTTTTTGCTTGGTTTTGGGATCAAGATAATGCTGGCCTCATAAAAAGAGTCTGGAAGTTTTCCTTCTGTTTCTATTTTTTGAACCAGCTTCAGGAGAATAGGAATTATTTCTTCTTTGGATGTTTGGTAGAATTCCCCCAGGGAATCCCTCGGGTGTTAGACTCTTGATTTTTGGGAGGTTTTTGATCACTGCTTCAATTTCATTACTGGTTATTGGTCTATTCAGTCTATTGGTCTATTGCCAATCTTCCTGTTTCAGTCTTAGAAGTATATAGGTTTCCAGGAATGCATCCATTTCTTCTAGGTTGCTTTACTTATTGGCATATAGCTGTTGATAATAATTTCTGATAATTGTTTTTATTTCTTTGGTGTTAGTCATGATCTCTCACCTTTCATTCATAATTTTATTAAAAACATGGAAAAAAATTCCATGCTCGTGGATCAGAAGAATAAACATTGTTAAAATGTCTATTTTGCCCAGAGCAATCTATACTTCCAACACCATCCTGATCAAAATACCATCGGCATTTTTCAAAGTGTTGGAACAAACAATCTTAAAATTTCTGTGGAACCAGAAAAGAACCCGAATCACCAAGGAGATGTTGAAAAAGAAAAATAAAGCTAGGGGCATCACATTGCCTGATTTCAAACTATATTACAAAGCTGTGATCACCAAAACAGCATGGTACTGGCACAAAAACAGGCACATAGAACAATGGAACAGAGTAGAGAGCCCAAATATGGACCTGCAACTCTATGGTCAAATAATCTTCAACAAAGTAGGAAAAAAATATCCAATGGAAAAAAGACAGTCTCTTTGATAAATGGTGCTGGGAAAATTGGACACCTATATACAGAAGAATGAAACTCAGCCATTCACTTACATCATACTCAAAGATAAACTCTAAATGGATGTAAGACCTCAATGTGAGATAGGAATCCATTAAATTCCTAGAGGAGAACATAGGCAGTAACCTCTTCGACATCAGCCACAGCAACTTCTTTCAAGACACGTCTCCAAAGGCAAGGGAAACAAAAGGAAAAATGAACTTTTGGGACTTCATCAAGATTAAAAAGCTTCTGCACAGTGGAAGAAACAGGCAACAAAGCAAAGAGGTAACCCACAGAATAGAGAGGATATTTTCAAATGACACTACAGACAAAGGGCTGCTATCTAAGATCTGTAAAGAAATTCTCAAACTCAACACCCAGAAAACAGATAATCACGTCAAAAAATGGGCAGAAGACATGAACAGACACTTCTCCAAAGAAGACATATGGCTAACAAATGGCGAACAGACACATGAAAAAGTGTTCATTATCATTATCCCCCAGGGAAATTCAAATCAAAACCACATTGAGATACCACCTTACACCAGTTAGAATGGTAAAAAATGACAAGACAAGAAACAACAAGGGTTGGACAGGTTGTGGAGAAAGGGGAACCTTTTTATGCTGTTGGTGGGAAGGCAAGTTGGTGCAGCCACTTTGGAAAACAGTGTGGAGGTTCCTCAAAAAGTTAAAAATAGAGCAACCTTATGATCCAGCAATTGTACTACTGGGTAGTTACAGCAGAGATACAGATGTAGTGAAAAGAAGGGCCATATGCACCCCAATGTTCATAGCAGCAATGTTCACAATAGCCATACTGTGGAAAGAGCCAAGATGCCCTTCAACAGATGAATGGATAAAGAAGATGTGGTTCATATACACAATGGAATATCACTCAGCCATCAGAAAGGATGAATACCTAACTTTTGCATCAACATGGATGAGACTGGAGAAGATTATGCTAAGTGAAATAAATCAAGCAGAGAAAGTCAATTACCATATGGTTTCACTTATTTGTGGAACATAAGGAATAGCATGGAAGACATTAGGAGAAGAAAGGGAAAAATGAAGGGGGGGCATTGGAAGGGGAGATGAACCCTGAGAGACTATGGACTCTGAGAAACAAACTGAGGGTTTTAAAGGAATGGAGGATGAGGGGATGGGTGAGCTGGGTGATGGGTATTAAGGAGGGCATGGATTGCTTGGAGTGCTGGGTGTTATACGCAAACAATGAATCTTGGAACACTACACCAAAAACTAATGATGTATGGTGACTAATATAATAAAAAATAAATTTTAAAAAAAGCACAGTAACATGAGGAGATAAACTATACCTTTTATGGGAAGACCCCATGCACTGGCTCTTTCCTTCCCCCTTAGCACCCCAACTTATCGATTTCATACACCACCACTTAGAGACTGCTAATTTTGAGGCTAACCTCTAACAACTTAATTAGTATATAGGAGCTAATGGCTGACATTGGTTTAAAGCACAGCCTTCCTAAGATTTGCATTTGAAGTAAGAGTTTGAACTGTCTGTGATTCAGAGGGAAAAGAAAGAACAAAATCTGCCAATATTAATGGTAAATCTGTCCTAGCTCAGAATCTTCCAATATTGATGGTAAATCTGCTCATTTACCTATTAAAGGTAATTTAATTTCTTTATAAATTATTTATTTATAAATTAATTAAATTTAATTAATTAATCTAAGTTAATTAAATTTAATTAAAGGTAATTTAATTAATTTATATATCATAAGTTATTTATTTATAAAAATATATGTCTATTTATAAACAAATTAATTTAATTTACCTATTAAAGGAGTTGGAAAGAACATAGATAAGTAAAAAAAATAACCCAAAGAAATAGTACTGCTACCAATAAAGCATTGGTGTAAGTGGTTGCTTCCATAAAGGGGAGAAGGCAAAGAAGTCATGGGCAGGGATGCCTGAGTAGCTCAGTCAGTTAAGTGTCTGTCTTAGGTTCAAGTCATGATCCCTGAGTACTTGCTCAGCAGGGAACCTGCTTCTCCCTCTGCCTGCTGCTCCCGTTTGTGTTTGTGTACTCTCGCGCTCTCTCACACACACAAATAGAGACTAAAAAGCAGCAGCAGCAGCAGCAGCAGCAGCAGCAGCAGCAGCCATGGGCACAGGAAAGGTTGGCAGGAGCAAATAAGGGAAGCAAAGAAATGGAGGGAAGACAATAGACTCATGCATCCTCCACATCCATTTGTGGAAAGGAGACTCTGACTGTAATCTTTTGAGTCTAGTAGGCATACCAAGAGAACGAAGCATTTAATGTTCTGAATAAAAGGATCTCCACATGAGAAAACAGAGAAGTTCCACACACTGGGGAATGTCTTCTGAAAGCCAGATTTAAACAACCCTCACTGAAGCTGCAGGGTGACTGTTTCATCCCCTTCTCCCCACACATGTGCCTCACACAGGGAAAATACAGCATCTAGGAAGTGCCTCTCCAGCCAGGAGTGGAAGATGAAATGAGCCTAGGTGAATGAAGTGGAAGTTGCTGGAAAAATGAATGAGACAAAACATTACTCCTGTTTAAGTGATAAGGAAATGATGAGACACCTGGGAAATAAAAAAATATATATAGCAAAATCAAATAGTAGATAAGAATAAGGGGAGTTTACTGCAAAATCCCCTTCAAAGGTGCAATTTGTGTTAGCAAAAGTGTTGTGCACATATAGGACTATTGGGATACAAATGAAGGCTAAGGAGAAAATCTGTATGTCAAAACTTTTCAGTTATCAGCTAAACTCTTATTTTTTTCAAGTAGTTAGGGGAAAGAACACATCTAAGAGAAAAGAAAGCAACTTCAGGGAAAAAAGAATTTGTTCTTCCTCGTAAACTCAATAATGAAAGCAGTCATTTCTCCTATTTTGTGTGATGTGCCGGGTTGTAAAACAAAGAACCAGTATTTGAGCTTGCATTTGACAGTGTAATAAATGCAATTATAATCATTTGCATATTAAAGGCATTATTATTACTTCATGGCAAATATTTCCAACAAGATGAAATTGAAAAGAATCCTTCCTCCCAAGCAGGCTACACATGCTTTTGTAGGTTTTGACATAATCTGTAACCATGCTGTGTCAAACTGTCAGTTGCAGGAATTCTCCAAAACTACCACAAATCTTGTTCTAATCTCTTTTAAAACTCATTTGATGTTACATAATTGAAAATAACCATTGGTTGTGATGTGTTAATTTTATGCAAGGAAAATAATAGGGTACTGATGTTATACTTTCAGCCAAATACTTTTGGGGGAAAACTGTACTGAATTTTTAGACTCTGTGACAGCTCAAGTTAGGCTACATAACTTTTTATTATATCAGTTTGGGGCCTGATTTAGAACAAAATACCCTGAAATATGGCATCCAAAATGGTGAGATCTGAGGTTTCCTTTCTCTGGGGCATAGTAACCTGCCTTAGGTACTACACATAAAAAATTGCAACCTAATTTGCCTTGAATTTCAAACTTAACATGGGAAAAGGATACATTTCCCCCCATAACCTATGACACCACTATTTACCACTACTTGACAACCTTTAAGTGACCTGTAAAGATAAACCTCAAACAAAGCCTTGCAACACTCAAAGCCTTTTAAAATAATATTTACCTATGGATTTCAAATACCCATTCCTGTCTGTCTATAGAATTTCAATGTATTTCAATGGAATTACATATATTCTGTAGCTTAAAATCTAAATGAAAGATGTAACTTAGATTGAACCCTGGAAAACAAAGTGAAGAGTTAATGGGATATAAATTAGTAACAGCTAAAGCTTTCCCTTAAAGAAAACATTATTGATTTTTAAACAACTTACTAGTGAAAAATAATGGCATTCATTTAGGCTTGGCCAGAGACACATCATAGATTCATTTGTAAGAGTAAATGAAGACATGAATGGATCCTAGGGAAGAGGTTTTGTGTTCTGGCTGGGTCACCTCCCTGCAATATTTTTTTCGGCCAATTAGGTTGGAGGATTTTTTATTTACAGTTTGAGCCCCATGATTTCTGATGCTCCTCCACACCACTTGCCCCTTTTTTTCTCCACATAGCCACATGCACGTCGCACATCCCTAACATGAATTTATTCTACAATTGGCTTTTTAATTCTTTCCTCTAACGAACATAATTTTACATTACAACTCCATTTTAACATTTGCTATTGAATATCTGAAATTGCTCCTTTAATCCTCCAAAGTTTACACTTCAGCTTAAAAACTCTCCCATAAAGCCTTGTTAGGGTGTTACCCTGTACATATTCATTTGCACTTTGGGATAGACTACTCTATGAGTATTGTATCAGTGGGATTTGCACTTGACTTTGAGAAGTAACAAAAGATCCAACCTCCATGGCTGAAACAAATGGGTGGGTTATTTTCCCTCTCACATAATGAAAAGGCCAGAGATAAAGCATCCCAGGGCTGGTACAGCTCCTTTGCAACATCATCGACATTCCAGGTTCATTATATCCTTATATTTTATCCCTGGCATTTGATTTTTATCCTTGTGGCTTGTCACTTCATGGCCCCAGGATGGCTGCTCCATCTCCAACCTAATAATGTCTGCATTATAGTCAAGAAGGAAGAAAAAGTAGGAAGAGGTAGAACCTAATCTCAGCATATGTGCCACTCAGCAGAATTTTATCACACAACCACCAAAGCTGCAAGTGAATCTGAAAATGTAGGTTGCTGCCAACAACAAAATTGGGGTGCTGGAGAAAGGTATAAAGGAGAATAACTATTGAGGGTTTTGTAGCATTTTTTGTTAGTGTTCTTCAGTCACATTAAATGTGATCACAATCTATTCCCTAATTAAATTATAAATTCTCTGAGGTCAGAGGTCATTAATTAATTTAATCTCTTTTGTGTCTCCCTCCTTCCCTTAGCATACTTGTACCATTCCATGTCTGATGGTAACTGAATGAACCAAGTAGGCAGCTCTACCACATGTTGTTACCCACCACTTAGCTAGATGACATTTGTTTGTGTGAATAGGAGTTTAGTTCCTAAAAGAGCAAAGCAATATGCATCACTTTTAAACAGCTGGATTCACATTAGATGGTGATTTGGCTCCTTTTTTTCTACCAAATAAATTTCAACCACTTACTTGGCATTTGAAACTATCCCCAACCTAGTCTCTCCCACCAATATCTCCACCTTTAGATCTCACTGCTCCCTTCCATATTTCCTTTCCTTTCATTTCCTTTCTCAAACTGAACTCCTCATTGTTCTGAATTCAATCTATATATGAATTATTTTGTGTAATATGCTCAACTGAACAACAAAGAAACAAATAAGCGACGACAACAAGAGCAAACCCTAGGACTTGAATTTGTCCTTTCACACACAGGGTCCTCTTACCATATTCAATATCGAAATTATTCAATGTCATCCATAAAATCTTTTCTGATCAATGAGATGAAGTGAGTATGTGAGTATTGGGAGAGAGGACAGGATGAAGCATTATGCCCCTATAGCTTCTTTCCAACCTCACCCCTTGTGTATAGTAAGGGTTCTTCTTAATATTATAAGCAAGGTTATACACAGGAAATTATTAATATAGCAAGAAAAACTTCTCTTTTTACTGCTCCAACATCAAGAATCTAAATAACATTTAACTTTATCTCTGTAGAGGTCTGAAAGAACCAGCATAGATCCATGAAAGATAGTCTTACAGGCTTCTACCACGTGGGCCACTAGCCAGGACTCTGGGGAGAGGATGGAGTTCTGGAAAGGGGAAGAGGGAGCTTTCAAATGCTAATTTCAGGTTTTCTATGGGTTACAAAGTCAAGATACGCTGTATACTATCCTGTACAGTTCATATTTAGCTACTACTGAAAATGTATTATTTCTATAACAGAATGTGCCTTTCAGACATGGTGGTGCATAACAATAGGGTTACATAGGTTAAAAACCTGGTATATAGTAGGTATTCAATAAATGACAACAGCTACCCTTCCTATTTCTTTCTCTCACTTTTCATAGCACTTTGCCTATACTGCTTTTTTGAGGATATTCATTTGCTCTTTTTTTTGGTAGTAATCTATCCCAGGATTATAAACACCTCAAGGGCAGGGAATGCCTAATTTAACCTCGCAAATTTCACAAGGCCTGCTAATTGTGCCTCAAAGATGGTAGGTGCTCCATTGTTTAATGAAAGAATGAAAAAACTAATGCCTTAATAGGCAAAAATGACAACATTTGAACCACCTAAATGAATTTTCTTGCTGGTCAGTGGAGGCATTTGGGAAGAGTGCAAGGGAAGACTTAATACTACTGACTGTCATTTGCGCAAGGGAAGACTTAATTCTAGTGGCTGTCTTTTGCACAGGCAGTCACCCTTTAATTCCACAAACATTTACTAAGAACAACTGCATCAATTATCTTTGCCCATGAGGAGATTGTATTTTGAGAGAGGTACAAACACGGGTTTCAAATAGAAAAGACACAGAAAACAGTGCAGCAAACATCTTTTCAATATCAAAATGTGGGTATCCCTTCGAGTATTATGGCAGTATAACTATAGAGTTTTATATTTGATTAGTACTTAATGCTTATCCAAAAACTTCCTCATCCCCTGTCTTCTTGAAATGTACAGTAAAGGAAAGACAAATAATTATCCTTTCACAGAATGTAGCATCCCTTTCTGCTCTGTTTTTATACTAGAAGTGTACCCGACAATAGTTTGGTAGTACCTTGACATCAAAGCAGTGGGCCCATACAAATTAGAAATAGGGCCTAAGCATGACTAAAATAGGTAAGATAATCTGTTAGTCCACCAGATACCTTTAGTTAAAAATATCAGACCAATCAACCCAAACTAAAAGAACAAACCTTCAGTCACTTTGATTTAAATATATGGCAAGGTTTTTCTTCCAGTGAAAACCATCACAGAGGTACATTTCAAATTTCCAGGAGCATTAAATATACACCTATCTGTACTTTTGTTTCTTGCTTTGTCACTTAGTATCACTAGTGTTTTCACTTCCTCTTACCAAAAAAAAAAAGTTTTGTGGTCACTCTGTCACTCATAGCTCTCTAGAGGCCTCCTACCAATTGATGTGTCCAATAGTTATTCCTACCCATTGCTTTAGAACAGTGCAGCCCCAGAGAAGTTTCTATGCTCGTGGAAATATTCTGTATATCTGCTATTTAAAAGAGTAGTGGTTAGCCATACATGGCTACTGTGCACTTGTAATGTAGCTAGTGTGACTAAAAAACTGAATTTTTTTTTAAGATTTTATTTATTTATTTGTCAGAGAGAGAGAGATCACAAGTAGACAGAGAGGCAGGCAGAGAGGGGAAAGCAGGCTCTCTGCTGAGCAGAGACCCCAATGCGGGGCTTGATCCCAGGACCCTCAGATCATGACCTGAGCCAAAGGCAGAGACTTTAACCCACTGAGCCACCCAGGTGCCCCAAGACAGGACTTTCTAACAGTGCTATCTACTTTTTCTACCTGCCTCAGGCCATTTGGTATTCCTTCTCCATTCATCAAGTTCTACTATTTTAAGTCTTCATTCTTTCACTAGAAAGCACACAATGACTCAGATATCATCTTCCTAATTTGGTTTACTTGGCAGGGCAAGAGAGGGCTCACAGTGGGGGTACAACTCCATCCAACACGTATTTATATTGCTTTAACTCTGCCCAAGATCTCTCCAAGTCAGAGTGTAAGAAAACTTAACAGGACATTCTAATTTGGCTCTACTGCCCTCTTACGTATATCCCTCCTCATCTTACAAGGCTAACTTAGAAGTTGACTCTTCCAGAAAATGTCCCCACATTTATCCTGCCCTTTCTCTATCCCTACTTCACTAATGTCTTGCTACTCTATTTTGGTATGCAATGAACCAAGTCAGTAATCCAAGGGGGGGATTAGAAGAAAATGGGAGTTTGTTTTTACAACCTACTTTCAACTAAAATATTGAGATAATACTGTAATTTTCTGATGAGGGCTTCAGTTCTTCCGAGGACTTGAGTACATACACCATGAGCAAATTACGATAACACTCTTTAGAGTCAATTAGTGAATGTAAATAAACACCATATTTAAGCACAGCCTCCTTAACTGTGTGATTCACTACAGTCATCCAAGTGCTCATTTATTCCAAAGCATTTGTATGCTTCATGTAGCAGAAGGTGACAGAAAATACAAGTCACATTTGCACATGTCTATGTCGAGGATATTTACTGTACCCATTTGCAATTGCCCAGAAATCAGGGTTTAGAAGAAACAGACAGTAAGGGTCAAAGTAAGCTAAATGAGTAGTAGGGAAAATTTAATATAAGCCTGGGACTTTTAACAGTTGTTGACTATAGAAAAATGTATAGCACCTTCTGAAGTCAGCTGGATCAATGTGAATGAACACTATCCTAATGAAATCTCCTTTCAGTAAGAAAGCATTAACCTGCATGCATATTCAGGTGCAATGAATAATCATCTTTTTAACACTTAAATACATTTGACAATGCATGAAGTCACAAAACACTATCCTCCCTAACGCTCATGGTTAGTCTTAATTCTATGCTTTATTTGACATATATGGAGCTGATTCTATTAAAGCTGATGATACCACCTTCTAGGCCCTCTGTGGAACTCTTCTCTCCAGGTTTCACTGTGGTGGCAATCTCAAGAAAGTGATAAAGTGTGGAGTTAGTTCCAAATCCACAGCTTGAATTTTTAAAACCTCTGCTTAAAGGTTTCAGTAGAGCAGAACAACAACCAGTAATTAAAAACCCTAAACCCCTTTTGATACAGTGTGTAGAGAAAGTAGTCTTTAGAAGAATCTGGCCATCTGCATAATATATTTTTTATGGAAGACTATGAAAGGTAAATATTTCCTGTGCTTCCTCTGAAATCCCTAAGCTAGATCCTTAACAAATTATCAACTTGTTTTGATATTATAGAATCATCACAAAATTTTTGAGCATTTATGTGCCCATCACTGTATAGTTACTAAGGATTAAAGTTATGACTTAAGATACAGCTCATATCCTCAAGGACCTTACAATTTAATTTTCCACTCAAGTTCTATTATCATATATTAGTAATGCCAAAAATATTTATTTAGCAATTATCTGTACTCTTTCAAAATGAGGCTTTCCATATCATGCAGTCTGCAAATAGATAATGAAATGCTTGGATGGCATAAAGATTTGCTTTTGAAATTCTCCTTTTATTTTAATCTAGATAAACCACCAGCTAATTTGGTGTTTTGCCAGCCTTTGAAAAAAAAAGAAAGAAAATCACTAAAAGTAACATATGTGTTTACAGGAGAATTCTACAAACACACCAAATCACTTAATAGCTGCTCTAACTACTAAACCACCAGTCACCAACTATAGCATTTAAATTGATAACTACTGCAATAAAAGCACCAGGGGGAGTAGTATGCTAGTATAACCCACAGGGTGTGTCAAGTCATAATTATTAAATATATTAAATGGTAACTAACATTACCTGGAAATATTTAATTGTGTTACCCAAAAGATGGCATGGACAAATAGCACCAATAGTACCAAGTGGGGGTTCCCTTTTATAACTCTGAATCCAAGTAAGATATGACTTTTCCAAAGTAACACCCCTCCTTTTCCTGCCCCATCCTGGTCCCAACCAGAAGAACAACTCTGGTAGACAGACTGAAGTGATAACAAACTCCAGTTGGAGATGTAGGGGTATACAATTTCACAATAATTTCTAGAACTGTAGACCAAAGAGAACTGTAGACCATTCTCATTAGGATGAAGGCTCCCTGTAAGGGAAAAAAAAAAAGGGAAAGATCAGACTCAGCAGGAAAGGCACAAATATAGGGCAGATAGGAGAAGATCTGTCTGTACTTGGCCAGGACTAGTACTAATCCTTTCTGAAGACTAAATGAAAGTCGATGCTAGAATTCACTGTACAGCCTTATAAAATGATATAGTTCCCATTACAGTCTTTGGGTCCTCATAATTATCAACTCTTTCTTTCATTGGTCATAAAGTCTCTCCTGGCCCTCAGATAAAAAGTCCCTGTTGATAGTATTAAATACCTGATCTAGTGAAACCTGATACCACAGGTGGGAAAAACTAAGTAAAGCAACTGCTCCTGAATAATTCTCTGTAAGCACACTGAAGAAAGGAACAATCATCTGATTTCTCATTATATCTCTAGAACATAGCCCAGGGTCATCACATGACAGGCAATTAATAAATATTTGTTGAATGAATGAGTGTGCAATACATTACACTAGTTCAATCACATGGAGTGGGAGATGAAATCCCATAGTAGAGCTGTGTCTACATGAAATTACTTTTTCTAAAATTTTGATTTAATTGACCAGAAATTTCATCCAAGCTATTGGCCAGTTGTATCAGAAAAGAGGTTGAATTGAATTTGCTCACTGGATTGATCAGGTAATTAACCAATATGACTGAATCTACTTTGGATTATTCTGGCATCACAGATAAATGTTTACAGTTAATAAAAGCAGTCTGTGGCATCAGAAATCACCCAAGCTGAAGAAGTCAATGAGAAAATGGAATTAAATGAAGTCCGAGGTTAGCAAGACAATTTTACAAACACTAAGCTCTAATATATCTTACAGAAATAGAAAAGTAGTAGAGTGTGTCATTTCTGAAAAGAATACATCTAGGGGTCTGTAATGGTACAGTATAAATATGTAATATAATTTGGAATTAGTTGATTGTTGGTCCTGAGAGAAAATTTATATGAAAGACACCTCGGGTGTGTACATGCGTGAGTGTGTGCACACACATACACACACACACTCATATATACACACAAGTAGAATTCATTATTTAAAATCCTAAAATTAAGAGCACATGCAATGAGATGGCTGTTTGTATAAATACTGTTTTCAGTATAAATCTTGTTTTCACTATACAGAAAATATTAAAGTCGAATTGTCTTAAGTTACAAATACATCTAAATCTTTGTTTATATCTTGCTATTTGACAAAAGTTAAGAATAGGAGGTAAAAAAACAATGCTAACGTGTTAGCAACCATGGTCTAGTGAAGATCAATAAAAATAACATTAAATGTCTCTCCAAAATCATGAAAAGCAGTGGGAAAATAGAATTTGGTTCAAAGATTCTATTTACACATAATATTTCTAGTAATGTGTTTACTGGACAAAATGAAATCTAGCTCTACTTTAGTATTTTGATAGATCTTTAGATAATTACAGATATCTTTAGATTTATGAACATGTGGATATTTAAAAGAAAAGAAACAATGCTGGTGATTCTGAGGCTTAACTGTTGCCAGTGAAATAGGGAGAGCAATGTAACTTCATAGAAACATTGTTATTGAGCAAACTTCAACCCCACAAGGAACTCTACACATATAACTGTTTTAGCTGATTCAAGTTTCCTCCATTCAGAGCAGCACTTTTTACTCTTTGCTTTTTCCCATATCGATTTCAATTAAGTTTCACCTCTGAGAACCCAAGAAACTACAAATTGTGCTCTTCTCCCCCTAGCGAGTTTGCCCAAAATGTCTTCTGTTTTAATCACAATACAGGGAATACAAGAAACAGCATGACCTCTTCTGAGTACATACCAGGAGAGCTTAATTCTTTCTTTCATTTCTATCCCTAGCAAGAATCCTTTTCTAGATTTTCTTATGGGATAACTTTTTATGAGGAAAGTCATTGGTTTGGGAAAGGAAGTAGGGTGGGAAGCCAGCCAGGCACACTGTCCTCTTTTCTTGGCCATCTTCCTACCGCAGCTGGTTATTCGAAGGCTGGGCAGTCTGCAAAAATATCATGCTGGAATGATTAAATTTATGCTTGTGTTTTTCTCCCTGGAAGCCAATTTTTTTAAAGAACCCTGAATTCTATGTTGATTATTACTATTATAAGGACCCTTACCGACTTACAAATGCTAGAAATGATCTTAATTGAACCTTCTTGAGAAGAAGCAATCCACCCACCACTTTGAGTAAAGTGTAAAAAGGCTAATGACATTTGACAGTATTGTTTGGATTTCCAGCTGTGATTTTCCTTTGATTAAAATAAATAAGTAAGTGGTGGAGCACCAACTTTGTCACCTGAGCATTGTTAAAACTGACATTTGCAAAACAACTATGCTAATATGACATTTTCCTTTCTTTCTTGGTACTTTGGTGTGATCTGACAAGGAACCAAGAGGACTTTCCTTGAAACCTTTGGTATCTGACCAAGTGCCACCTACACATCATTTGCTTTCAAACTGTTGTCATTTCCCTGCTGCTTTGCCATGAATTAAAGGAATAGACTGCATTAAGACTTCAGCAAATTCCTCATGTCTTAACCTGTTAGTAACACAGACCATAGACTGCTTTAAAAGAAGTGCAGTGTTGTTTTAGTAACAAAGTTTGCTATGATTATGGTGAAGCAAATTGCTTTTTAGCATGCCTATCTTCTCGGGCTTTCCTTTATTACCCCTTCCACCCTTCCAACCACCCCCCCCAGCCAATTAGAAATAATATAGCAAAATGGAGATGTCCACTCACAAGCTACCATGTGCCTCTTTCTGACTATTAGCTTTCCTTTTTCTACTCCTGAAACTTAAACAAACAAACAAATAATGAATGAATGAATAACTCCTGCAACACCACTAACCCTATAAGTATACTTTGAAAAGATAACTTAATTTTCATGTGATGGTCAAGAAATAAATACCTGCTGAACATGAGGAAAGATCATATTATCATTTGATAGGAAGAATAAAACTAATTTACAGGAGATTTGCCCTCGGGACAAATCTGGCCTACTTCTTGATTTTGTAATGGCTTGTAAGCTAAGAATGATTTTCACAGTTTACTTCAAAATGATTTTTAAAATCAAAAGAGTAATAATATTTCACAACATGTGAAAATTCAAAATCCTGTGCCCATATCCATGGTCATTTGGAGATAGATAGATAGATACACACACACATACATACATATATCTCCAAATATATATATATATATATATATCTGTTACATGTATATTACATATTATATATGGCAGTTTTCATGCTAAAATAGCAGTTAAATAGTTGTGGTAGAGACTATGTGACCCATAAAGCCTAAAATATTTATTACCTGGTCCTTTATAGAATAAAAGATTTTTAAAATTTGTCTAGAATCATATTTAATAAGGGGAAAAACAGTGATAAGTGTTGAGCTCTTTCCTCTCACATAACACAGTAAAAAGACATTTCTCAAACAGTTCAGCCAAGATATAAATGAGGATACTTTTTGAAAATGAAAACAACCAGCCAATAAGGAAAAATAAGAACTCCAACCAGAATGGGGTTTAAGTTCTAGCTCTGTCACTAATTCTCTATGAATTTAGTCACACTTCCTTCCCTTTCTCATCTTTTTTTCCTATCTTTAAAACTAAGTTTGAATAAAATGATTTGTCTCATCTTTTTCAAATCTAGGAATCTAAGATTTTCTTCTCTTTTTAAATTTATTTACATAACAAAAAGATCATTCACTTTACTAAAGGAGACACCACAGGGTTTCTATATCCTGTTAGCTCTTGTTTCTATGGTACTTGAGTTTTTGTGTAAGAGGTCACTCCTTACCAAGCGCTTGATTAATAAAATTGAAGTAGTCATCTATTAGAGATCTATCAAAAAAAAAATAGTGGCAGTAACTCTGTCATGATCATAAAAGTGTGAAAATGAAATTTAAGTAAAAGAAATTAGATTTGCACATGAGTTTTCCAGAATATATCTATCGTATAACATACTATTCAACTACAATTAATCCCAAGTCTATGCTAAACCTCACATTTTCTCTTGGTCCATGGATTAAGACATACCATTGTGTAGGACTTTTCTACCTCAAATGTGGTTTGCAGACTGGCAATATTTGTATCCCCTGGGAGCTTGTTAGAAATACAGAAAATCAGGCCCCACTTCAGACCTTCTGAATCAGCACCTACAGTTTAACAAAATTCCCAGGTGATTCCTTTGCATATTAAAGTTTGAGAAGCACTGTTGTAGGACAGTGCTTCTCAAACAGTGGGCTGTTACACATCAGAATCACCTGGGGGTGCTAAGCAAACAGGTAGATTGCTTAACCCGAGAGGCTCCAGACCTATTGAATCTGAGTCTCTAGCATGAGGTCTAAAAATCATTGTTTTTGGTTTTTTAAAGCACTCCAGGTGATTACTATGTATAATAATATTTGAGGAGCACTGAAATAGTGGTTAGGAATGTGACATTTTTAGAGGACCATTCCTAGTTCTCTCACTTAATAGCCCTGTGACATCAGGTTACTTAGGCAATTTGAGACTCAATTTAGTCATCTGTAAGATAGGGTTAACAAAAATTAGTTTCTTATCTATTTTCATGTATTTCATATTTATATATAGTTTCATGAAGATTCAACTAAAGAATAAATGTGTCTAGCATATAGTATGCATTCAATAAACATTAGTTATTATCATCAGGATTATCATTACCAACACAACTATCATCATCGTCATCATCATCATCATCGGGAGCAGTGAAAAGTTAAGCTCAATATGTAAGTGGGGTGAAAAGAGACCATGTGGGATCTTGTTTTGATACAAATTAACTTGTATTTTAATCTGCACATATTAGAGTACCATTGAAGGGTTTTTTTTTTTTAAGATTTTGTTTATTTATTTGACAGAGAGAAAGAGATCACAAGGAGGCAGAGAGGCAGGCAGAGGGAGAGGAGGAAGCAGGCTCCCTACTGAATAGAGAGCCCGATGCGGGGCTCAGGGGCTCGATCCCAGGACCCTGAGATCATGACCCGAGCCGAAGGCAGAGGCTTTAAGTCACTGAGCCACCCAGGTGCCTCCCATTGAAGGGTTTTAAACAGAGGAGCTACTCAAGCTTCAGGGAACTTGCCTTGGTGGATGGTAAGGGAAAATAGACCCAAAGAATCATCTAATTCTCAATAGGCTTATGATATTGGGTTGCACAAAAAGAACTCTAATCCTAGAACTCCTCAATATGTAGATTAGATAACAGTTGATCTGGGGCTCAGAGATACCTCTTGGTAACTCAGAGATACCTCCTCAGCAATTTCAGAGTTACTTGAGATTTAGAATGACCCCTAGATCTAAAATGCCTGAGGTCTTTCTATTCTGTCAATAATTCAATCACACTGGTTAAGAGTCAGAAAAGGGATAAAAAAAAATCAAATGTGTAGGAGGAAGTCATAACTTAATGGAGACAAAAAATGCACAGAACTAAGCAGCTTCATAGAAGAGATATACTTCAAGGCAGTTTTAGAAAAGAATTTAATGTCTGGCAGAAATAACAGTACAAAGAAAATTTAAAAGCTCTGAGATTCTTCTGTCCTTCCCTGGTCTAGACTTACAGCTCTAACACTTCTACCCCATCATTGTCAAATTATCAAACTGACATTGTTGCTCTGTGAACACATTTTTTTTTTACTTTGGTTAACATTAGACAAAATCTATATATGTCCTTAAGGAGCTTACAATTCATTTATAGAACTAAGACCTAAATACAAGAAATCACTAGAGGGCAATGGAAGACAGACTAGAAGCAAGTGCTAGAGGAGGTAGGTTTCATCAGGACAATAGCAGTAAGAGAAATTGAACTTGGAAAATGTATAGAATCTGAAGCAGAAGTAAAAACAGGATGGGTTGGCAACATTATTGAATGTATGGAGGCAGGAAACACTGTAGGAATGGATGAATAAATTATGACATATTCACACCTTATAACATTATAAAGTAAATTAGAAACTAATGAGGTGAATGTATCATACCAGTATACTTGAAGGGATTTCCAGAATAATGCGGACAAGTCTATGTAGCACAGTCTCACTTGCCTAAAACACATAAAATCTCCCATGTGTGGGTTTATGTGTACAGAAAATTACATAAGAATATACACCAGGTTGTTACTATTGGTTTAAGGGTTGTGGTAGATAGGTGGTTCTGTTAGAGGATGGTAATAAAGGGTAATATGAAGAGGAGGAAAGAATAAGAAAAGACATAACATTTACAGTCCATTTTTTGAGCAAGTGCTTAAAGAGAGAGAGAGAGAGAGAGAACCTAAGGGTAAGCAACAGTGGTCTTGAAGCAAAGAGGAGATTTTTCACCAAACCCTGACTGGAAGAAGTCTAGGGACACAAAAAAGAGAATCGGGAATTCTTTTTTTTTTTTTTTTAAGATTTTATTTATTTGAGAGAGAAAGAAAGAGCATGAGAGAAGGGAGGGTCAAAGGAAGAAGCAGACTCCCTGCTGAGCAAGGAGCCTGATCTGGGACTCGATTTTGGGACTCCAGGATCATGACGTGAACTGAAGGCAGTCACTTAACCAATTGAGCCACCCAGACGCCCAAGAATCAAGA
>CM052801.1:65985019-66016872 GCA_028533885.1 Nasua narica | reverse complement strand
TCTTGATTCTTGGGCGTCTGGGTGGCTCAATTGGTTAAGTGACTGCCTTCAGTTCACGTCATGATCCTGGAGTCCCAAAATCGAGTCCCAGATCAGGCTCCTTGCTCAGCAGGGAGTCTGCTTCTTCCTTTGACCCTCCCTTCTCTCATGCTCTTTCTTTCTCTCTCAAATAAATAAAATCTTAAAAAAAAAAAAAAAAAAGAATTCCCGATTCTCTTTTTTGTGTCCCTAGACTTCTTCCAGTCAGGGTTTGGTGAAAAATCAAATAATTTTAATTAAATAATTTAATTTAATAATTTAAATTGCCAAGATATGGAGGCAACCCAAGTATCCATTGATAGATAATGGATAAAGAAGATGTGGTATGTGTGTGTGTGTGTGTGTGTGTGTGTGTGTGCGCGCGCGCGCGTATAATGGAATATTACTCAGCCATAATAAGGATGAGATCTTGCCATTTGCAAAAACGTGGATAGAGCTAGAGGGTATTCTGCTAAGTGAAATAAGTCAGACAGATACAGATAAATACCATATTATTTCACTTATATGTGGAAGCTAAGAAACAAAACAAATGGATAAACAAATGAAAAGCAGAATCAGGCTTATAAATATGGAGAAAAAACTGATGTTTGCCAGAGGGGAGAGGGGTGGATGGATGGACAAAATGGGTGAAGGGGAATGGGAGATACAGGCTTCTAGTAATGGAATGAATAAGTCATGGGGATAAAAGGTACAGCATAAGGAATACATTCAATGGTACTGTAATAGCTTTACATGGTGACAGATGATAGATATACTTGTGGTGAGCATAGCATCATGAATAGAGATATTAAATCACTGTGTTGTATACCTGAAACTAATGTAACATTATGTCTCAACTAAACTCAACAACAACAAAAAAACTGAAGGGAGTGCTCTATTGGGTTTTTTCCATGTTTTTGTATAAGGATTTCTAAATAGAGTCACACAAAAATTTCTATCACTCTTTCCCATGACCCAGCTATATTACTTCCGACAAGTCACCCTATTTCTCTAAGTGGATCATTGTCCTAGTCTAATGTGGCTGGAAGCTCAAAAGATCTATTTCTTTGAATCCTAAAAATATATTGTCCTATAAAATCACCATACAACTTACACTCATGTTCAAACTAGACACTGAGGGGCGCCCAGGTGGCTCAGTGAGTTAAAGCCTCTGCCTTCGGTTCAGGTCATGATCTCAGGGTCTTAAGACTGAGCCCCGCATCAGGCCCTCTGCTCAGCAGGGAGCCTGCTTCCCCTTTTCTCTCTCTGCCTGCCTCTCTGCCTACTTGTGATCTCTCTCTCTGTCAAATAAATAAATAAAATCTTCAAACTAGACACTGATTGCCCTCAGTCACATGAGTTATTTAGGATAAAATATAGATACCTAAAACAAAATTAATAAGCCATGATAAATATATTAAACAAATATTTTGTTGACAATCTTTGGGGAAGTAGTTAACAATACAGTTCTCCCTTTGCTAGGATGAAAAAACAATTGTCTGCAAGGCTGTCCGTCTTTCAAATATCAAAACAATTGATTGGAAAAAAATTAATTGGTATCTTACTGTTTTATAGTTTCACTGATTACCCTGTCCTTAATGGACATCTACTCAAATTAAATCCCTTTCCTTGCTTGCTTTTTTGGAAGTCTCCATAGCACACATGTAAAAACTAGAGGAAAATCACCAGAGTCAATTTTTCAGAAAGAAAAAGGAGGCAAAGATGAAGCTTCAACTAATGTTCATAGCTTTTTTTTTGCTATACTGCAATTAATTTCCAACTCTCACCAACATTTCTGGGCAAAATATCAAAGGTCATGGAGAGGAGGGCTATCCTCATTATTATATGTGGTGATGCCCTTCTATCAGAACCTTGCAGCAATACCTGACCAACTTGGGAAAAAAACAACCTCTGGTATATTGCCGTGTTGTATTTGTTACTAAGTGAATGTTCTTCTGGCACTCAGAGAACATTAATACAGTTGATACCAACACCATTACATAAACCTTTCCTACCTAGTCATCTATAATGAGAACTAAGATGAAGAGAATGGTTTTCACTATTAAAATTTCTGGCCCAATTCAGAGGTATTTCAGAGGCATATTAATTCACTTTGGCACACATGCTATACTTAACTTCAACCATGAAGAAAAATAATTTCACCTCTTTAGCAAATGGCTAAATGGGGAGCTTAATTAATCCTTAGCAAAAACCACTAAGAAAAATAATTTAATCTCTTTAGCAAATGGCTAAATGAGGAGCTTATTTAATTCTTAGCAGAAAAAAAGGCATCACAAAAATACTACATAGATAGCACTAGCTTGGAGCTATAACAATTCAGAAAGGAAACTTGATAAAGTTTACTTTTAAATATATGTGGGGAGAAAAAAGGAACATATAAACAAATGAATGGTGGTCATAAGCTTACATCCAGTATCTACTATGCAGGCATGTTTGCCAACATGATACCATGTCCACATTCTCATGATTAGTGTGAATCTAGAGAGGTGATTCCCTAAAGCGAGGGAGCAGATCAGGGAGAAAATTGTGGATGTAATCTCTGTCCTCCAAATAGCTTCTTCCAATTGATTCCTTGCTAGAAATTTTCCAGACACCAGCTCATACATACTGGTGTAGAGTTACATGCTAGATCAATAGGTCAGTCTGTCAGTCCCCCCTTTACGTCATAAAATATGTGAAGCATTTTCATGTGAAAGAGAAAGTAAACTTATTGTGTGTGGCTACAGAGGTTTAACTAGGACACTTATGGAGGAGGCAGGATTTGAGTCAATATTAAGGGAAAACTTTTCAACAATGGAATAGACTGCCTACAAAAATAGCATGCTTTCTGTCACTGCAGTGGGGTAGTGTCAAAGGATTTCTTATACTAGATGGGAGTTTGGACTACATAGTTGCGAAGATCCCTTCTAATTCTGAAATTTTTGTAGGATTATGCTTACCCTTCTTGAGAGAACTAATTTTAAGTACTTTGTAAATACCTACTGGAAAAAAATAACAAATTATTATTACCTATTTCTTTAATGAAATCAGAGAATATCTGCTTGGAAACAGTCTTTGTTTAATTGGAACTTCTGTACCTGAGTGAAATAAAATTGCATTCATTCAAAAGGTTTTTTTTTTTTTTTATTTTGGTGGGTCTTCCACTCATGGGATACCTATCACTGTAATCACCATTTAGCCAAAATTAGTAAAGAGTTAGCATATGACTTTGAGAAAAATGGATGAATACGGGAAAAACTTGCAAAATAAGAATGACTGAATGACTTTTTAAAACATTAAGCTTTTCAAAATAAGCAAACTTTAGTGCCTTGTTATACATTCCACACACATTTCTTGAGCAACTCCTGTCTGCCAGGCACTGTGCTAAGCTCTGGAAATAGATATATAAGAAAATAAAACAGACACAACCCCTTCTCTCTTAGAATTTAAGAATTTAAAGTTACCAATGTATCTTTAGTGAAGAAATGCATTTGTATTTACAAACAGAATCCCCTCTTCTAAAGACCTAGAAATCAACATAAGCTGGAAAAGAAAGTAACCCAAACTATGTGTCATTGGAATGATAAGGAAAAACTGTACTTTAAGCTGACTAACCAAACTGGCAGGATCCAGTCCAGGTTCTGCAACAAACAGGAACAAGGAATTTTCAGACTGTCCACAGATAAATATGGTTGTGTAAGGCACACGGAACATTAAAAAATTCCTTCTCTAAGTAAAAATAAGAAAAAAAAATAAAGCCAAATGATGCATTTAAGAATCATAAAAACATACTTGAAACATTTTATTCACATTTTATATACTCATCCCTGTGACTAACTTAATAAACAAGTCTTTTGAAGTAGGTGAAAAAAATTTAAAAAATTTCAAAATGGAGAAATCAAATAGACACACCTTCTTTAATAAAATAGTTTTTTAAAATATGATAATATAAATAAGCCTATAACTAGGCATAGGTGGTATTTACTTCAAATAAATACATTTATAAATCATATAATCTTGACAATGAGACCTTATAACTTGAGGTCTATGGATGATGGGCTTCACAAGTCTACAATTTCCCTGAAAATGCACTTAAAGCCAGTGTGCATGTGCATTTTTTTCCTGTAGGGAGATTTCACAGTTTTCTCCAGATCCTCAAAAGTGACCTATGACCTACTCTACCTCCCTCATCCACTCACTACAAAATTAAAAAAATCACTGTTTTAAAGGCAACGTGGTAAAAGACACCAGAAAGGCAGGATGGGCTATTGGCAGCATAAAGGCTTTGTAGTACAGGGAGGAACAATGACTAGTTAAGCCCTTAAGCAGAGTGCCAGGGCTGTTATGAGCCAATTTACAAATTACCAGACCAGGTTGTGCCTTAAAAAAACTTGAAATTGTCCTGGTGATGCTACATTTAGATACATGATTAATAGAAGCGAAGTTGATGAGAATTTGCTATCTCCAAAAGGAACCATAAACGCTTATAGCACTGAACCAAGCCAGGCTTGAGGTTGCTTATCTTTAAATCATCTTGGAGAGGCCCAGGAACAGCTATATTTGATTGGTTATGGAGGGTCTTTGTTTTAAAGCATGTCGGTTTTGAGGTGCGTAGAGAGGGATAAATGAGAACTTTGATAAATGTAGCCCTGTCTCAAGGTCACTGAAAGAAAGAAAAATCCTGGTTCGCTTACATATCAGCATATATAGATTTGAATGTTTAAATATGTATTTAAATAATCCTTTTCCTTACTCGAATTAAATAAATAAAGAGATAAATAGTCAATCCTCCATACTGCCATAGCCATTACCACCCACAAAGATATCCCATTTAGTATTCTCTTTGTTCTGAAAGGTCTGGCAGGTTTCATGGTTCTAATTCACCAACTAAATCTCGATAATCTATCTACCAATTATTCCCATGCATCGCTGATCATACAGAATGAGGATATGTTTCATCCCTTATTTTTTCCAGTTGTGGGGAATATGTGCACCTGCTTGTAATTTGTGGTTTGCATTTGATGACTGGTTGGGGTAAGAATATGGGATAGATCTAGTTCAAACAAAGACTGAATCTTAAACTACGATGCCGTCCTAACATGGGGCTCCCACCAACTAAACTATGCTACTTGGAGATTGTCCCAATGTGAAAATAAATCCTTAAATCTCACAAGAATAAAGTTTTCTCAGACCCCTCCCCCCATCTTCCTTTTTCTGGCTCATTCTCTTGGTTTTAGTCTTGTTTTTGTTTTGTTTTGTTTTGTTTTGTTTTGTTTTAAGAAATCGCTGTTTGTCTCCACCAGGAGATAAATACTTAGGTAAAAAGTGTCTTGGCAGAATCTAATCCTGTTTTCTTCCCAAAGGACTATAATCAAGTACTATATGGACTTGGGCAAAACAAAAGGAAACTTTTCAAAGTGAATAGCTAACATGAGCATTATTTCATTAAAATGTGCATGTTCCATTTCATTTTGCTCATTAGTATGCTTTTAAGTATGAAGTTTGGAACTTCAGGAAAGCATCTTTAATATTTATATTTGAAGCAACACACAAGTTAAAGACTAACTGATGGGTTCTTTGCATTGTACAGAATAGATAACAGGTTTATTTGTTTATTGTCTGCCTTCCCCCAACTGGAATGTTAGCTTTATGAGAAACAGACTGGTTTTTTTCACTAGCGTACCCCCGAACCTAAAACAATGCCAGGAACCTATTAGATACTCTGCAAATGTTTCCTGACTGCAAAACTGAATGAATGTCATTCCTGCTTCTTGTAGACACACTCAAATAAATTTTCTAGGAAATTCCATTTGGATTTTGATTTATAAGTAATATCCCACGTATAATGGAACATTTTTCACATTGGCAGATTAGGTTCTCTGATTCAATTGAGAAGCTACTATGCCAAGGTCACACTTCCCCAGAAAGCAATGGGTATTTGCCTGATTATTATATTTTCATAACTCTCCAGTCTCTTATGTGAGTTACTCTGATTCACTCCATGGATACTGCCTGTCCCTGGTTGTGGTTCAGATTTTATTTAAATTGATGTATATTTTAAACCTCAGTTTTCCAAGCATTCTCTATTATATTATACTAGTGTGATTTCTTTCTTTCCTTTTTGCCTCCAAACCCAAAAAGGATATATTTAAAAATCCCCTCCAATAAGTTGAGACATTGACTATAGAAAACCCTCTTGTTAGAACTTGAATTGTTTGTTCAAAACAAAACAAAATACCTAATTTTCTAAAGGTCACCCTGATTCCAAGGGTTACCAATTCTCTCCTTGTGCAGTTCCAAAAAAAAAAAAAAATGCATGTACTGATGAAATAGAGACACTCCAGGGACCAGAAATTAAATAGACTATCACAAGGTAAACTGGGTACAAACAGATGGACAAATGCTGGATCTTCAGCTGCACCATTCAGTGGGGTTTCCTTTAGCCAATTTGAATGTCTCTGAGGATGAGAGCTTTTACACCTGACACATCTGTGTTCCCGATTCCCTGTCTTTAAAATGACTTTTCTGAGTGTTATTAGAAACAACAACATTGAGATAATGATAAGAATGACAGTGAGGCATGCACAAGAGAAGCAAAATAAATGAAATCAATTAGTATTATAAATATTGTTTCCTCATTCACATGTCTTTCATGTGAATTACATAAATACAACACTAAGGCTCCAAAAATTAACCTCCTTGCTTTGATCAGATGACAATAACTAAGAAGAAAAAGAGATGAGTTGCCTCTATTTTGTTAATCACTGTCTCTTCGTAATGCCACTCGAATTTATGGAACATTTTTTTAAAATCCTCCAATACCATCTATTGCTTGTGAAAACTGAAAAAATAATTTATTCAGAAAATAAAATAGCAGTTTAGAGGAACCATTTAATAGAAAACCAGATGCTCCATTTTACTTGATGTAATGGAAAACCACACAAAGCCCAGTACAAATGAAGACAAAATGTGCATAACCAACAGCCCTATTAAAATGGGCAGTAGCAGAATGTATCATTTTGAGGTCAGCTGTCATTCTGTTTGAATGGGTCCCTTAACAGATCACAGAGCAGATGGAAAAGGCCAGTATGACATGACTCTCTGACTTAATTATAGCATTACCAAGACAGCATATGGACTTTCTATGTACTGGATAATTTTTATTCAGTGAATTTATTTGCACATAAATTCTGTGATGTGCCTCATTTGGTTTTACGTTACCTTCAATATTTATATTTCACTTTAATTGAATCATTTTTATCTATGGATTAATAGATCAGGCTGTTCTACCAATTATAGCTGATGCTTGTTGAAGCCCATATAAAAAAGTTGTGGAATTTGGATTTATGTCTTATTCAAGATCCCTCAATTTAGAACACTATTACTGCTCTGCACACAGCCCTCATTCCTGCAATTAGGGGGGAGGGTCTTAATGCACCAGGCATTTGACATCTCCTAAGATCCAAGAGAGAGCACCTATCTTTTGCTTTCAAGAAGCTGATTGGTCTGCCGGATGGTAAATGCACAGCAGGGCAGAAAAAAAAAAAAAAAAAAACCCTGAAGAGAACTCAATCCGTTTTGTAGGAAACACGTCACCTTACAACCCATTCCAAAGTCAAATCCGTGGGAGCTACTGATCTAATTTATTAAAAAAGAAGTTGGAGAGCTCCAAGATTTTACTGCAAATCTGTCAAACGCAACTCTGCATGGACACGGTATGCATCACTGGCAAATAATTTAAAACTTCTGCAGACATAGGGGAGTATAGTCTAAGTGCTAAATTTAGGTGACAGCACAGATAAAACAGGAGGTGAAATACTGCCCAAAGAAACCAGCCCTTGACTTGGTCAAAGCCAGAATTTAGATCCACAGTCCACAATATATCAGCAGCTGTAATTTAACTGGATTCCCAGAAGAGCAATAAAATGGTAGCTCGGGAAGAGGGCAGTAACATCACATACACCAGCTTTAGCTTTCACTCCACAAAGTGCTGGATCTTACTCTCAGTCCTTGCTAAAAGGCAGACTCAGTTTGAATTCGAATAAATATTAAGGCAAAAAGACAAATGGGTAATGCTGTGATCACGAATATTTAAAGGTTATTTCATTTATCTGAAAGCACTAGAATAACTCAAATGAGCGAGCATTTCTTCTCTTTCGCCTACATAGACACACATATTTCTTAAAAATGAGCGAGAAGAAATCTCGCTCATTTCTTCTATGTGCGTCCTTCAATGCCTTTCTCCCTACGTCAGGACTTGATATCTATATCTATCTCTCTATCTATCTATACAGATGTCTATATATATGTAGATGATAGATAGATAGGTAGATGATAGACTATAAAGACTTCGCTGGTTAAAATGAATTTCACTTTTTCTTCACAAAGAAGCTACTTTGCAGCCCACATTTTACAAATTAATGATGACTGGTTCAGAATCATCAGTTCAGGAGTTAAGGGCATAGAAGTTAAGAAGAGCAGAGCCTCTGGTGTCAGACTGTCAGGGTTTGAGTCTTGCCTAACCACTCACTAGGCGCGTGACCTTGTACATAATCACTTAACTTTTCTCTGTGCCTAAATTTTCCTGTCAGTAAAAAACTGGAATAATATAATCTCCTTTGTAGGGTTGTTGTGAAGATTAAATAACTGTGTATGTAATATGCTTGACAAGAGCTCCATAAATGTAGATGTTTTAATTACTCTAGTAATTTAATTTACTATAGCCATCATTATCATCATCATTACAATAATGACTGCATCTGATACATTATTCAATTTGTCTGTAATACCCAATGAACACTACCTAGTTGGACACATAATGCTGGGAATGTGTTAATTCATGGACTGGCAAAAGCCAATCCAATTCTCTTAAGAATTTGAACAAAGCGAAACAAAGACAAAATAGGTCAGAAGTTATTGGGCACTGGAAGTATAAGGTCAAACACATTTGAAGGCAGAATAGGTGCAACAACAACCTAAAGCCCCAGGTGAGCAGAAGGTATAGGGAAGTCGAAATTAAGAACCAGATGGAGGAAGCCATTATGCAGAAGGCAGGATGGCCGAAAGAAGCAGAGATGACAGATTGTGTGGCTACAGAGAACAAGAGATGGAGAGATGAGCTGCCTGACAGTTTCTAATTCCCAGTAAGGTGAGGTTCCATGAGAGTTCCTTTAGCCTTAAAATGCATTTTCCTTTACTCAGCTCAGCTTGTAAGGGTTTCTGTGCCTTGTGATCAAATAACCTCTAAGATGCATGATGATATACCTCAATTTGCATCCAAATCATTCTTGCTGGCTTCTTCATTTCTTTTAAACCTGACTTAAATTCTTTCTAACATGAAACATAGGTGTTCAAGTTGATTTACTGAACTGTGTAAAACACAACAGAATCCTGTTATGACAGATCTTGTATCTAAATACTTGGCTAGATCACAGGTCAAAGTGGGCCCTATGAAATGTAACAACTGCGCCGAGCTTGGTTTTTCTGCAAGACTAACGTCCATAAGGCCTGCCCCAAGACACTGGCTTTGCTAATAGTAACTCATCCATCAAAGCATGAATTTAAAATTTACATAGTTGCAGATAACAATGCAGAAACACCCACCCATTTTAGATTTTATATCTCATTTTTATTAGGGCTCTGTGCCATATTTGTAGCCACCACTTTGAGGCAACAGGCTTGAACAATGGAAACCTGAGCAAGGCAAAAGGTCCTACAGTGACCACAGAGCTGAATGCAAATAGGCTCATTAAGTGACAAATTTCAACATAGCCAGAGTCCCTAACTGACCAATTACAACCGGGCACAATTCCTAAGATTACCAAAATGGGGAAAATTCTATACATCCCCATAAGCCCTCACTCCACCCTATAACTGTGGCCCCTCACCCCTACCTTGTCACAGACAGTGTCTCCTTTGCTGTCCTGCCTGCCACTCCCTTGCAGAGTATTCAGTGAGCTTCTCTCTCTCTCTCTTTTTTTTCTTAAGTATTTTATTTACTTATCTGTCAGAGAGAAAGAGAGAGAGAGAGAGCACAAGCAGGGGGAGCATCAAGTAGAGGGAGAAGCAGGCTCCCTACTGAGCAAGAAGCCTGAAGTGGGATAATCCCAGGACCCTGGGATCATGACCTGAGCCAAAGGCAGATGCTTAACCAACTGAGCCACCCAGGCATCCTTACTTTATCTTTTTCATTCTGCTTTGGGTGAATTCTTTCACCACCTGCACCACAAGCCCCCTTCCAATGGGGATGTCCCACATTTGGTGCCCCCCCCCCGACTAGAGTACCCCAGAATAATTTTTTGAACTATTACACACGATAGACATTTTGTAATATGCTCACACATCTCTGCTCACAGGAAAATAGCTATCTGTGTACAAGCTTCCCCGAAAAGGAATATTCAGCTATCATTTAAATGCCAAATCAAGAGAAATGAAAAACAATATATTTCAGAAGACCAACAGAAATTGCATATAAGTCTTTGGGAATTTTAGGCCATTGTAGAGCTTTTTTGTCTTCCTTTCCCTTCCCTTCCCTTCCCTCCCCTCCTTTCTTCTCCCTTCCCCTCCCCTCCCCTCCCTGCCTTCTCTTCCGTTCCCTTCCCTTCCCTCCTCTCCCCTTCCCTTCCCTTCCCTCCCCTCCCTTTCCCTTCCCTCCCATCCCCTTCCCTGCCTTCTCTTCCCTTCCCTTCCCTTCCTTTCCCATTTCCTTATATAGTTACCTTGACATTCTTAAACTAACTCTCAGAGCTATAGTAGCTAAAAGGCTGGTCTGCTCAGACCATTCAAGTGAGCCACCTTTGTGGAGCAAATTTATTCCTAATACAAATTGGTTTCAGTTTACTTGCACATTTGTGAATGGAGTTAAGTGTGTTTGTTGGTATTACCAACTGCTTCCCAGATAGGAAAACAGGACAGTAGCTGCCTAGAGCTGTCCTCTCCTATCATTTCACCAGCCCCAGTGCCAAAGGCACTTTGCACCATTACCATCCTTCAGCCATAGGGGCTGATGGCCCTGACCTTTGATGATAACACACAATAACTCATTTGGTGACTTTTCGTTTCTGGATCACCAAAGGCTTCATTTAAATTGGATAATGCCACCTCAAATATTTTATTGAATCAGTCACAGTATGCATAGACTATTTTGTTCTCTACACTGAGGTGAGAACTTAGATACTTTCAGCAACTATTTTGGAATTTCCATTTGAATATTTGCTGAGGTTTATGGGTCCAATACTGCCTTTAATACTGTCAGGCAACAACTAATAGAGACAGTTTTAAAGTGGAGTTTATTTCTGTCTTTACTCTGCACAGTTCTGCAAGATAGAAAGTGGGTCACTTACTTCATGTGCCTAAATTATGTTAATAATCTGAAGAAAAAATTTTAAACTTCAGCTTGTTTATCCAGTAGTGTGGCTGAGTTACTCTCGATCAGTCCCTTTTGTAAGCAGTGTAAGCTGGTTGGAACGAATGGTACAGTCTCAAGCCCAGAGCCCATTCGGTCCTGCATTGACTGCCTAACTGTGTCAACTATGGGAAGGTAACTTGTTTTTTTTAAGGTTTAAATCCATTAGAATCAAAATGTTAGGAAAGCAGTTTCTAGAGACTCTTCTATAAAAAATTAACCCCCAAACCCCAAAACGAAATATTGCATTCTCTCTTCTATACCAGTTTCCCTACTTGACCCTTAATCAAACCCACTGATTTCCCACAAACAACTGGACAATTCAGTCTTGACTCTCAGATACTGAATTTCCACACTTGTACTTAATTTATAACAAAAAGTACCATACTCTTTAAAAAAAATAAGCTCCTACTTATTTTAGAATAAAACATTCTAAATAGTGATCTTGCTGTATAAGGTACACCAGAGAAACACAGAAATGAAGCATAATAGCACCAGTTCACCAAACCAGAAGGTCTAAAATAGTTGCAAATGATTTTTTTAAGAAGATGGCATTATACCAAATCACTCTCTAGGGAAAACTTAATTTTTTACAAGGAATTTTCTGAAATATCTTGGCAATTATTTTTTGGACTTGGAAACATAAGTTGTCTTATAGGCACATTTCTCAGCAATGTTAAGTCATCCAAGAAGGACCAGGGCCCCAGATAAAAGATGTGTTATGACTCTGGGGTGCCTAGGTGTGTCATTTAGTTGAGCAACCAACTCTTGCTTTTGGCTCAGGTCATGATCTCAGGGTCTTGGGATTGAGCCCCGCATCTGGCTCCATGCTCTGCAGGGAGTCTGCGTAAGGATTTTCTCTCTCTCCACTTGTATGCTCTCTCTCTCTCTCTCTCTAAAATAAATAAATCTTTTAAAGAAAGATATTTTATGACCCCAAGAAAGAGTAAAATGTGTTAAAACCCTTGCTCTATAACTCTAAGTTCCTACCAAAAAAATCAGTTTTATATTGGAAAAGTGTTTTGGGTGATTTTTTTTTTCAATCTTCAAAAGTATACTTAAATTTAAAAAGGACACTTCATACTTCAGTGACCTCAAATATTAATATGTAGGTTTGCTGCTCTGTGATGGAGCCACAAAATTTCTTGCATTCCCAGCATTCTTTCCTTGGTTCCTAGAGTTATTTCTCAGCTTCTTTCAGACCCCTTGACTAGTTTCACTGGTTAGCATGAGTACTGTGGCTGCCAGGCCATATAAGCCAGTGCCAACTCTACCCAGAAACATCAATCTGCTATGGAAAAAATTGTGAGACACATTCTACAAACAAATTTATATAACTATGTAATGATAATCATTGTCCTTCACTAAGTGCCCCCATATACCAACCTCTTCACATAGATTTTTTTCTAATTTTCACAAATGTGCAAGCTAGTTATTATTATCTTCATTTTAAAGGCGAAAAATTGGAAGTTCAGAAAGGTTTGCCCCAAACCACCTGGTGAGCCAATAGAACTGGATTTTGATGCTGGTTTTGTCTATCTGAACTCCTGTTGTGTGCCAGGCACTGTGTAAGATAACTGACATGCACTATCTCATTTAATCCTCACAACAATCCTAGCTGTTAAAAAGAAATGGTTCACTGCTCAAATTACTGCAGAGAGGAATTATATTTCCTAGGACAAGAAGTAGAGAAAGAACAATTCTGACCTTTCCCCCCATCCCCCCTCACTCCTGCCTAAGGGAAGAAGGACGTATCTGCTTGGCAAGATTGAAAGAAGGGACTGGGCAAGTAGGAATCATTCACTTTTGAGTTTCCAGTCTCTCCTCAGTCCCAGCTCAACCATTAGGAAAGCTTTGGAGAAGGGTTTGCCCTTGTAGGGAAAGACTGTGGTTGTCTAGTTCTGCCTGTCACTGCCTGGTTGGGTAAGTTTAATTCAAGGTATAGGTATAGGAAATTATTTGCAATATTTGGTTTCAGATTTAAATCACCTTTTTAATAATGAGAGTGACATTTTGTTCTCCATTTGCCTAACTCAAAGAGTGGAATATAAAATATGGAACTCAGAATACGGAAAGGGGAATGATTTTCAATCCTAAAACCCCAATAATAAGTACTCTTATTAATCCCATTTTCTTGGGGTGCCTGGTGACTCAGTTGGTTAAGCATCTGCCTTCGGCTCAGGTCATGATTTCAGGGTCCTGGGATTGAGCCTCATATCTGGCTCCCTGCTCAGAGAGCCCTTTCTCTCTGCCCTGCTTGTGCTCTCTCTCTCTCAAATAAATAAATAAAATCTCTTAAAAAATCCCATTTTTTGGAGGAAGAAACTGAGGCTACGAGAAGTTAAGTAATGTGCCTCAAATAAGGTAACTAATAAATGATAGGGATAGGACTTGAATCTAGGTCTCTTTCACTCTAAAGCCTTCATTCTTCCCATACTGTGCTTTGAATTAATTGCATTCGTGTGCCTTACAATTATTATGAATAATCAATAACCACTCCTCAGATCTGAAGTTAAATTATGAAGAAGGAAACAAGCAACAATAATAACAAATGGGAAAAATTGGTTAGTTTTCATTTTCATATATAAAGTACAATAAGCTGAGTGTCAGAGAGGATTCAGGGAAGGTAGATACAGATTGAAAGAGAAGTGGTAGGGATACAAAAGCATAGCTAGAATTCAAAGCAAGATGCCAATCAGTGAAAGCACAATGTTCCACTGTGAAAAGGCCCACTGTGAGGCAGCGTGAATGGGAATATATGGCTGTAAAACTAACAACACAGAGAACCTCATTTTGCTACACATGAGCTCTTGGTTAACATATTCATAAATCTGGCTAGATTCTCCCACCTCCAAATCTCTTTTTTCATCTAACACACACACACACACACACACACACACACACACACGGTCCTATAGCTATAGAAGAATAGCCAAGACCTTGTCATGCAATTATTTATGGTAGAGAAAGTGAGGAGAGAGGCTAGAAGAATAATGTCATTCCCACTTAGCATGAGCTACACAAAAGACAGCGCAATAGTAGCACTCAACAGCATCACTACCATCCCTAATGAAACTCCCCAAGGGAACAGCTCATACTCCTTCAAGGTAGATATGCTTATTTCCTGTTTGTTGGTAGTCAGACCCTGGAGAATGTACTGCTAATAGAGTTCTGAGATCTATGCAAAGATTTGGTGTCAAAAAAGAAAAAAAAAATTGGTGTCATCCTTGTATAACTATAGACATTTCCCCTGTCTCAATTGCAGCAGATGCAAGGTTTTCTGTCAAAATGCTTGCCTTGGTGGGTTACCACAGGTGAGATCTGTACACTGTCTTTTTTTTAAAAAAATTATTTATTTATTTGACAAAGAGGGAGAGAGATCACAAACAGGCAGAGAGAGGGGGTAAAGCAGGCTCCCCTGCTGAGCAGAGAGCCTGATGCCGGGCTTGATCAGAAGATGCTGGGATCCTGACCTGAGCCGAAGGCAGAGGCTTTAACCCACTGAGCCACCCAGGAACCTCACTATCTTTTTCTTTTATTTACCTGTTAGACAGGACAAGCAATCTTTTAAAAGCCACTTCTAATGTTGGCGGGAGACCAATAGGGCCCTTTAACTGATAATACAATGGCTTTAGAGTAACATGCATAATTCCCTCAAGGAATAACTTGCTGCCCTTAAGGCCATCTAGAAAGCTACAAGCAGAATTAATCTATTTAGCAATCTATTTCCTTTGTAACAACTTTGGATGTAGAGGATTCCTGCACAAGCAATTGATGACCGGGTAGAGTGAGGATATAGGATTTGACCCACACAGACTTGTGTGGATGTAAGGGTTTCACAGTCACAAAAACGCAAGCTGACACATAAATTTAGAAATGTAAGTTGATACACATTCAACGAGCTTGTGGTTTTGACTAATAGACTATACGCATTACATTTCCCAAAATGTAGTTCCCAAATACCTTTCTCTTTTTTTTTTAAAGATTTGTTTGAGAGAAAGAGAGAGAGCAGAGGGGAGGGGCAGAGGCAGAGGGAGAGAGAACCTTAAGCAGACTCAGTACTGAGCACAGAGCCCCAATACGGGGCTCGATCTCATGATCCTAAGATCACAATGTGAGCTGAAACCAATAGTCAGACACATAACTGACTGCATCACCCAGGTGGCCCTTCCCCAAATAGCTTTCTGTTCACTTTTTTATAAAATGTCTTTATGTGAAGCATTTTAATTAGTGCACAGCATAATGTAAACCCAGTTCCAGAGTCTTCTTTCTCTTTTGACCTATAAAAGCCTACTTTAATTGTCCGGAAAACCAGAGAAAAGCTCAAAATTTAGCTAAATATCTGTACATATTTGCATATTTGTGTGGGTGATCTTTTTGGCGGAAAAAGGAGCAAAAAAAAAAAAAGGCATTTAGTCAATCAACATTCTTCTCTTTAAGCAAGGCTCTGTGGCAACAAAGAAATTTGGAAAGTCCCCAATGACATCAATATACTCACTTTAAACAAAATTAATGGTTTTCCTAGAGGCAAGTGCTCCTGTAGTTAAATTGTCTACAGACTAATTTAACTTGTCCCAAGCTCCTGGTTAATAGAATTTCTTATGCTTCAGAAAAGGGGGTCTGCTCAATGCAATGGATACAGACAGTAAGATTTGGGGCCAGAATCACTAAAATTTAAACAGTGCCATTTGGCAGAGCCTGAGTTGGTTCGTTGGCCCAGGAGGTGGCTGAGTAAAGTACATGCATGCCAGAGCTGGAAAGCCCTAGATAATTTTGATCAAAAATGAATTCTTCTTATAATAGTTAAATAGCATCACTGTCTTAATTTCTTTCTTTTCATGCATAGGAGCATGAAAAATGAGACCAGCCATTAATTTATGTCATCTAGAGAGAGATTCAGAAAGAATGCGTTAGCTACCTACCATATAATTTCCTTCCTTCATTCTCCGTTTCAAAACAACAACAACTCCCCCCCCCCAAATGCCCAAGAAAACTTTCTAAGTTAATTAGAAGTCGGAAATACTTTGCTGAAGACTGTCCTTGCTGCATGGGTACTCATTAAAATGCCTCAGAACAACCCGTGCTATCTAATATCATTAGTAGATCAAGGCACTTGAAGCATTCTTCAAAGCAGATAATTAACTTATCTGGAGGAATTGTCGTCATTGCATGCTCTTTCCAGCAAATGGACAACATTACATGACTCTTGGGGTTGATATGAAACTAAGTCAAGAAAGTAAAAGGGATTTTTCAGACCCCGTTTCTTAATCAGGATGCAGTGTATGTATAGGCAAGAACTAGCCACTCTTAAATTTTTGTCCTCTAGACTTCAGGCTTCCAGATATTTTCAGCACTATTAACACTGATTTCCTTGGGGGAAAAGTTTTTGGTAACTATAAGAGAAAAAAGGCCACTATACCATCTGCAACCTAGACCTCCCTAATACAACTTTAGAAAGGTTGTTTATTTTAGAGAAAACAAAAAAAAAATGTGGACAATGTTGTCAATCACTTCTTATTAAAATTACTACTACCATCAAGAGTAAAGTGGATGATTAAAAATATTTAAATTCCTGCAATTTTTGTTACACTCTAAAATAATTTTAAATATAAATATTATCCACTCTTGTTAACCCTTTCCCCTAAAATTGTCATAATTAGATGTAGCAAAGAGGAACACGTAAGAAAACATTTTGAGCCTTTATTTATAAAAAAAAAAAAAAAAGAAGAAAGAAAGAAAGATAGAAAGAAAAAGACAACAAGTCACCCAGCATTTTTACCTTGGAGGCTTCAATTTGCATTCAGAAAGGGTCTTTCACCTTCTGCTTCTTTATGTCTGGATAGTGAGTGTTGCCTTGATTTGTTTCTAAAGCAAAGTTGCATTCATTTGAGCTAGTGGGGCCTTGCAGCCAGTCCCTGCCAAATGCAATTTACTCAGGAACTGCTGAGTCTGTGGACTGGGGCTAGAGATGTTTATCATCAAAGGGGTTCAATGTGTGACTATTGTATTCACACTCTACTGGCAACATTGATGCTGACTTCAGAAGTAACCTCAGAGAACACTGGATTCTTCCGGATCTCAATACTGGCCTATCCAAAATTATCAGAAGAAAAGTTGCCTCTCCCAAATCCACTCTCTTTCCTCCTTGTTAACAGAAACTACATTTCTCAGCCTCCCTTACAGATAGGAGTGAACGATATTTGTAAGCAGCAGTTGTTGTGAAGGGCTTCTGGGAAAGCTCTTAAGGAAGCTGGCTTGGCTGGGTCTAATGGAAAGAACCCTGAAATGAGACTCGGGAGATAAGGGATTTAGTATAGATTTGGTTACTAATTTGCTGTGTGAACTTGGTGAGTCGCTTTCCCTCTGCCTCCTCTATTTTCTCATATGTAGAATGAGACAGTTGAATTACATAGTCTCTGAGGTCCTTTCCAGATTTAGGACTATGCTTCCTCTCCCAGTTGCCAAGTCCCAAGGAGGTAAAAACAGAGGCATGAAATAGGTGCATGTAATTCATAAAATGAAGCTTTACTATTTCCTGTTTCTTTACACCCCAGTAACTTAAAAATGATGCAGTATTAGCTTACAGTGTTTACAGTTTTACATTGATATGTACCTTACAGTATATACATTTGCTTTTAATAGGTTTATTGAGATATAAGTTACACACCATGAATCTACTTTTATAATGTGTATGATTTAGTGCTTTCTTATTATACAGATGTACCTCATTTTATTGCACTTTGCTTTGTTGAACTTCACAGACATTGTGGGTCTTTTTTAAATAAATTGAAGGTATGTGGCAACACTGCATGGAGGAAAGCTATCGGTGCCATTTTTTCCAACAGCATTTGCTCATTTTGTATCTTTGTGTCACATTTTGGCAATTCTTGCAATATTTCAAACTTTTTCACTATTATTATATTTGTTGTGGCAATCTGTGATCAGTGATTACAATTTGCTAAAAGCTTAGGTGACAGCATAACATTTTTTAACAATGAAGTATTTTTAATTAAAGTATGTACATTGTTAAACATATGCTATTTCACACTTAATAGACTACAGTATAGTGTAAACATAACTTTTATATGCACTGGGAAAACAAAAAATCCATCTGACTTGCTCTATGGCAATATTTGCTTACTGTGGTAGTCTGGAACTAAACAAGCAATATCTCCCAGGTATACCTATATTCACGGACTTGTGCCTCCATCACCACTATCTAATTTTAGAGTATTTTCATGATCCCAAAAAGTTAGCAGTCACTCCCCATTCCCTCCTTTTCCCAGTCTCTGGCAATCACTAATTTATTTTCTGTCCCTTTAGATCTATTTGCCTTTTTTGGACATTTCTCATTAAATAGAATCATACAGTGTGTGGTCTTTTGTGACTGGCTTCTTTCATTTATTATAGTGTTTTCAAGGTTCACTTGTGCTTCAGCATGAATCAATAATTTATTCTTTTTATGCCTAAATAATATTTCATGGTATGGATATACTACATTTGCTTATCCATTCATCAGATGATGGGTATGTGGATCGTTTCTACTTTTTGGCTATTATGAATGATATTGCTATGAACATTTGTGTAAGTTCATTTAAACAGGTATCTGCTTATATGCCAGGCGTTGTACTTGATGAATAAGAGAGAGATAGTTCCTGCCTTTATAGAACTTAGAGTATAATGTGGAGGGAAAACACTGAAAAAGTAAAGAAATGGATGCTGAGTAGGAAAAAGGTAAAGTACAAGATTTTATGGAATACAAAATAGGTAGACTAACCCAGGCTGGGGACAAGGGTTAGTTAGGGATGGCTCCCTAGTGGAAGTGATATATATATATATATATATATATATATATATATATATATATATATATATTTTATTTTATTTTTAAAGATTTTATTTATTTATTTATTAGGAAAGAGAGAGAGTGAGAGAGAGCATGAGAAGGGAGAAGGTCAGAGTGAGAAGCGGACTCCCCATGGAGCTGGTAGCCCGATGTGGGACTCGATCCCGGGACTCCGGGATCATGACCTGAGCTGAAGGCAGTCGCTCAACCAACTGCGCCACCCAGGGGCCCTATATATTTTTATTTTTTAAGATTTTATTTATTATTTGACAGAGAGAGACACAGCGAGAGGGAACACAAGCAGGGGGAGTAGGAGAGCGAGAAGCAGGCTTCCCACTGAGCAGGGAGCCCAATGCGGGGCTCTATCCCAGGACCCTGGGATCATGACCTGAGCCAAAAGGCAGACGCCTAACAACTGAGCCACCCAGGCGCCCCTGGAAGTGATATTTAAACTAAAAATTGATATGTGGAAAAGGAGAAGGAGAAAGAGCATGCATGAGGCACGAGAAAGAGCATGCATGAGAAAGAGCATGCATGAGGCACGAAGAGCATGCATGAGGCACTTAGCAAGAGACAAGTTTAGTGACAGGGTAGGGGATGAGAGAATGGGAAGGTTGTTACAGCACTTTGTCTTTCTAAATATTCTCAAAGAAAATTATTTCACTAAAAGCAGAGACCCTTGTGTCTTCTACTGAATTAATGCAAGACTGAAAAACTAGATAAGGAAGCCCACTATGTTTGTAGAGTGAGAAGGGAAGAGCAAAGGGAGAAAGTTATAAGATAAAGTTGGAGAAATGGACATAGGTCAGGTTATGATGGGCCTTATAGAGTATGGTAATGATTTAGGGGCATTATTCTTTTTGGGGGGGGCATTATTCTAAGGGTAATGTGGTCCTGTCTTAATAGATCCTTAGAGTTTTAAACAAGGACATTAAATAATATTTATATTTGTGAAAGATCATTCAGGCAAATGGACGTGGGGTTAGGGGGAAGAGTACATATGGTGCATTTTGTTAAGAGAATGTTTCAGTGTTCTAGCACAGACACAGCTGAGGCTTAGACTAGGGTGATAGCAGAGAAGATTAAGAGACTTTAACATAGACAACATATATTTTGGTATAAAAACTAGCAGAACTTGTTGATGGATTAGACTGGGAAGGGATGGAAAAGAGTACTGTCAAGGATGAGGTCTAGGTTTCTGGCTTAACCAAATGCATGAATAGTCTTATCCTTTATTGAAATAGGTAAAAATGGAGGAGTAGTGGAATGGGTTGCAGAGAGGAGGTTAGTTGATGAACTCATCTTGTGACATATTGAGTTTAAGATACTTATAAAATATGGGTATCCAGATGCAGGTGTTGGTAAGGTAATTGACTGTGTGGGTCTGAGCCCAGGAGAGCTGGGCTAAAGATGAATAGATCTGCCTCAAATTTATGTAGAGATAGTAATTGAAGCCTAGGGAGGGTAGACTGGTAAGAAGAAAAGAGGGTATAGACCGAGGCTTGAGGACATATAATTTTTAGATAATAGAGGAGGGTCTCAAAATCAAGATTGAGAAAGAATCATTATAGAGGAAATTTATAGAGGAGAGTGTATCACAGAAACCCAAGGAAAACATTGTATTAAGAACAAAGTGGTCAACAATGGAGAAAACTGCTGAAAAGTTAAATAAAATGAGGATCTACAAGTGACCATTGGATTTATTGACAATAAAGTCAACAATAAACTTAGCAAGAGACAAGTTTAGTGACAGGGTAGGGGATGAGAGAATGGGAAGGTTGTTACAGCACTTTGTCTTTCTAAATATTCTCAAAGAAAATTATTTCACTAAAAGCAGAGACCCTTGTGTCTTCTACTGAATTAATGCAAGACTGAAAAACTAGATAATTCTTGAAGCCAGCTGTTTTCCCATTTTTTAGTTCATTTAATATTCCCAGCAACACAGTTAAATGATTCATCCAGGGTCACTCAACTGGTCAATAGCAAAGCCCTGACTCAAACCCAAATTTTCCAACTTTAAGTCTTGGGCTTTTCCCAAAGCCCCACAGCTGCATTCCTTTTAATATCCTTCTCAAGGTACCCACTAAGAGTAAGTACTCCATAAATGTTTCGTGAACGGTTTTCTTATTAAGATACTGTGTTAAATGTAAGATAAAGAATGAACTTTTACAACTAGTCCTAAAATAGGCAGCTTAACACCATCTGGTCTTTAACATTCTGTATGCTGAATAGCTAAGTGATAAAGAGAAGGAGATAAATGATGGCAAATAATGCCTGTGGTTGGAAATGCTTACTGAGAAAAGAAATGGCATTACAGTTAGTTTGTATCCTCTTAGGCTAGACAGTCCTTGAGGGTAGGGAATACATCTCATGCATCTCTTCTGTGCCTAGCACAGTGCTTGGCTCAGAGGAAGAGCATGATAAATGTTTATTAAATCACGTATTCTAGTATAAGGAAACAAGTTTTAATTTTCTGATCTTTCCTCCGGAAGTACAAGGAGCCTTTAATATTTGTAGCCCCCTTTGAAAAGCAAGCCTTCCTAGGAGGGGTTACATTTGAAAGCCACTGAGGCAAAGGAGGAAATAACATGGTTGTGTCAAAGAAAACTGAACTGGAAATTAGGAGCTCTAGTTCTGGGCCTTAGATCCGTCACTAGAAACTGAAACCTTGAGCAAATAACTTTTGTTTTCTGAATCTAGTTTCTTCCTTTGTACTCAAACTAAACTAATGAGCCCAAATGGCAATGAAGTAAGTCAGAAATACACTATCTGGCGTTGTCTTATAGCACAGATAAAGCCCAAGCAGCCCTTAGAGACCAAGGCAAGCATCTTGGTGTAGTGGAGAAAAAGTAGGCTTTGAAAACAAACACTGGGTGGCTCAGTCGGTTAAATGGGTTAAGGGTCTGCCTTTGGCTCAGGTCCTGATCCTAAAGTCTGGATTCAAGCCCCATGTCAGGTTCCCTGCTCAACAAGGAGCCTCCTTCTCGTTCTCTCTCTGCCACTCTTCCTGCTTGTACGCACGCTCTCTCTCTCTGTGTGTCAAATAAATGGATAGAATCTTTAAAAAAAAAAAAAAGGAAAACAAAACAAACATGGGTATTAATTACACACTCTGGCTGTATTATCTTGAATGAATCACTTCATCTCTCTGGTCCTCAGACTCCTCACATATAAAAAAGAAATAATAATAGTACCTACCTCACAGAATTGTGAAAATTCAACAATATAAGCCATATAGGGAATCTAGCACACTGCATTATAGATAGTAAGCACTCAATAAAGCATTATTATAATTATTAGTAGTAGTATTATCTTTATTTGATTCTGATTCCCAAGTCTATATCCATTCTAGAGCTTCATATCCTTATATATAGGATGGGTATGATAATTTCTGTATGTGCCATCTAACAGGACTAACATGAAGATAATATAAAATTCATCCATTCAATCACCTAAAAAATAATTATTGAACACTGTGCAACACCCTGTAGATGCAGCTGTGAATAAGACAGGCAGAATGCTTGCTTTCATGGAATGTTGAATACAGTTGCAGAAAACAGAAAATGAATATATAAATAAGGAATTAAGATAATTTCAAGTAGTGAAAAGTGCTAAAGAGTGGCAGGATCCATTCATGCCTTGAGTAAGAAATGTAAATCACTTTATACAGTGTCTCTTACATGTCAACCCTCAGTAGCATCAACTTTTTATTATTGTATTTTCTCCTTGCATATTTATCTCCATCTCAATCACTGAGATGTGAATTCCAGAAGAATGGATCATGTCTGTTTGATTAATCAAGGCAAACTAAGGCATGCACATCCTCACATGCATTCACACACACAAACGCATATATCTAGGTGCATACTCATAACTAGAAATTACATAGTGAAATTTTAGAACATGAAGAATATGGCAAGACCCAACAAACTTCCTAACAGTAAAAATTATTTACAAAGATGTGAGAATTATATAGGTGTCAAACTCGTTAGCAACACTGGAGTAATATAATGAAACTTGAGGAAATCTGCTATAAAATAAATACCAAGTCATATATAATGGGAATCTCATATCAGATAAATGTTATTCATAAACACTTCAATTGCTTCACCATATGAAATAAATATTGTATGTTGCTGTAGTTTAAAAATTTTGCTAAATAAGAAAGTAATTGGATGTGGCAATGCCTTAATTTGTACGAGGAAAAATTATTTTCAACCTAGAACTATATAGTCAAGCAAGCACAAGGCAAAATAACATTTCAGTTATACAATAGAAAAAATGCACTTGGAAAAAAAGTTTGTTGATTGAATAATAAATGAATGAGTAAATGTTCCTGTTTTGGCTTCTCGCACCACTGGACATTGTCTAGGGCCCAGTGAATTCTTGTTATCCCGATTGCTCCAGAGTCCAACTAAATGCTCTAGCCCTCTTCTGGTCATGACATTTGTGTCCACTGTCCATCCAGCTATATTTACCAGTTTCAAGATAAATTTGCTCCTTACTTCCCAACTCTTATCTTCTTTTAATTTTTAGATCTTGTACTACTCCTGCCTAAACACACACACATAAGAAAAACAACAACAACAACAACAACATCTGCTATAAGCTCCCTCACTGGGGATTAAAAAAAAAAAAAACTTTTCTCCAAAATAGAGTGTCATATTCAGTAGAATATGATGACCCTTAATTATTCTTCTTTGTGGAGATAAAATAGTTATAGCCAATGACTCATTTTTCATGATACAAGTCCCTTTTCTGGACTTACAGATTGGTGCTAATAGGCAGGTCTCAAAGGGAGTTTACAGTCTTCTAAGCCTGCAACTCTCAGCTGCAATAGAACCTCTCAGTGAAGAGAGAGACCCTGAAACTCAGACTCTTCTCTGATAGAAATATTGTTTGCCAACTTGTCCTGAAAGCCACAGTTACTAGAGCTGCTACATAACTTGTAATGATTAAGGTCATCCCTTCAGGGAACAAAGCAACCACAGACTTTTACCTATTTGAAAACTGCCCTACCCAAAAGAATTAATCATTTGTCTTTTATTAAAAAAGAGTCAGTAACTCTCTTAATCTTCTAATTCACCCAGGATGGCAGAAATCTTGGGCCACTCTGCCCTCCCTCAGGTTATAATGACTTGTCTGAGCTGGTGCTGGCTTATGAATCTCTGTCATATAATCTTAGGAGACATTGTCATTAAGGGCCTTTCTGGGTCTCAGCACCCTGTTCTGCTTTGTCTACCATAAAGTTATAAAGATTGGTTTACATGTCAAGTTGTACATACTTATGTACCCATAGCCCATAAGCCCACACAGCTACACACATACACATTAACATTAGTGAACTATGAGGATTTTCTGGAATTTTCTGGCTTTGCTATACAATCTGAATTGGAGAGGTATTTGAACAACTGCAGGGGAAAGTTGAACAGATTATCTCATTAAATGAACACTTGCATACTGAGTTCATTAGCCTAGTCAGTGTAATTAGTCTTCTCTGTGACTAATGAAAGAAGATGGTGTAGGTTTACAATGTAAGTATTGATGCAAGAAGATTAATAATAGGCTTTCTAGCTGTTTTTCTTTTCAACAGATGGGAAACCAGAGCAAACAGGGCTTTCTTGATAGCTCCAAGAAAAAAAAGTGTCTGAAACCAAGTAGGACACCTTAGAAAAAGGTAAAAAAAAATTATTAATTTTTTAAAGGTTCACTTGGCATCAAATATGAGAATCTAGTTTGAAGAGGGAATGGACTGACTTGGTAAGCTGATGCAATTGTGGTTGAGAGGAAGTAGAGGATACTTAAAGGGCATTGATTCATTCAGTTAAAAACATTTATTGAGTGCCAACCCCATGCTTGGCACTGTTCTAGGCACCAAAAATATCTAATTCGTATCTTAAAATGATGTCTAAAAGGTATCAAACTGAACATATTTAAAACCACACTCATGATTTCTCCACCCCCAGAAACCTCTCACAGTCTTCCTCATCATAGTAAACAGCAACTTCATCCTTTCATTTGCTCCGGGCCAAAAAACAACACAAAATAAAACAACAACAGCAACAACAGAGAGACAAAAAAAGAGCTCAAGCTCTCATCTTTGCTCTCTTTATATCACACCCCTCATTCTAATCCATCAGCAAATATTGTTGCCCGTGCTTCAAATATATATGTGGACTTGGACCATTTCTCACCATCTGCATTGCTACCACCAGATCTATATCTTCATCATCTCCTACTCTGTATTATTGCAAATAGCCTATTAATTAGTCTCGCTCCTACTCTTGCCCTCCTACTGTCTATTCTCCAGCCAGAAACCCAACTGATGCTTCTAAAACATGTAAGTCACAGCACTCCTCTATTAGAATTGAGCCACATGCACTCCATGTAACTCACAAGAAAATCCACAGACCTGACTATGACTATCCCCTACATGATCTGGCCACCCCTCTCCAAATTACCCACTCTGAGCTCACCTCCTTCTACTCCCAGCCTCAATCCACTCCACTCACTCAAAGCACTCCAACCACACTAGTTTCTTGTTGTTCTTTGAATACAGTATGCTTATCCTATATCTGGGCATGTGTACTTGATCTTCCCTCCAATATACAGATGATTCTACCCTCATGTCTTTACTCAAATATCCCTTGTCAGTGAGGCCTTTCTTGACACCTTTATTCATTTATTTATTTGTTTGTTTGTCTGTTTTCCTTTGTATAATGCAACTTTTTAAATTTAAATTCAATTATTCAAGGTATAGTACATCATTTGTTTTTGATACAATGTTCAGTGATTTATTAGTTGAGTATAACAGCCAATGCTGACATCCTTATTTAAAATTGCAACACACACACATCCACCACCACCACGACTGCCACCAAAGTACATTCATTACTCTCCCATATTGCTTTTCATCATCTGGTATATAATAGAGTTTACTATTTATTTTCTTATTGCTCATCCAAACCTAGTAGAAAATAAGCTTTAACAGAGCAATAATTTTTATCTGTATTATACAATATAATATCTCCTGGATGCCTAGAACTGTGCCTGGCATGTAGTAGCCTCTCCATAAATATTTATTGAATGAATGTAGTGCTCAAGGATCCCGCTGTGATGAACACTGCATTCTGGTAAGGGGAGACAGACTATAAACAAATAAACCAGGGTTTCTAAGAGTTGTAAATGCTATTTAAAGAATTTAAACAAGCTGCTGGGTAGGTAGTGCCCAGGTGGTTCTTTCTGGTGAGGCAAAATGACAAGTAACCAAGCCCATATAAAGATCGAGAGAAGACTGTTCTGGGCAGAGAAAATACCTTATGCAAAGATTGTAAGGCAGGACATGTTTATTTGATTTCAGTAACAGCAAGCAGGCAAGCACAGCTGAGGTTCAGTGGGAAAAGGGTAGGGGAGTGGTAGGAGACTAGATCTGAGAAGGAGGATGGGTCAGATCATAGAAGGCTCTGTAGATCAGGGAAAGAAGTTTGGGCCATATTCCTAGTGTGAAGGGGAGCCACTGGAAGCTTTTAAATAAGAGAATACCTTGATAGGATTTGTGTCTTAACATTACACTTGTGCTGCTGAGAATGAATTTGGGCAAAAGGTGAAAGTGACTTGGATTATAGTAGTGGTGATGAGAGTTAAAAGTAGGGAAGGGGATTTGGGCTTTATTTGGGGGATAATAATAAGAACTGACATACACCAAATCATACCTGTGTTTAGGTGCTGCTCTAGGCATTTTACATGAATTAATTCATCTAATCCTCACGACATACCCTATGAGATCAATACTATCGTTATCTCCATTTTACAGATTTGGATACAAAAACAAGAGAGGTTTAATAACCTGTGGTTCCATGATTCAAACCCAGGCAATGTGACTCCAGAGCCTGTGTTCCTAACAATAATAGTACACTGTCTCAGAGTAGAAAAAGAACGTGATTAGGTCCTTGAATCATCCCCCTACCCTTCCCTAACAATACCACTGAAGCAGTAATGCCTACTTCTCTTGAGGCGGGCTAGATAAAAGGTCAAAATCACTAAGGCTGTTGGAATGGCACGGTCCTTAACAGAGCTGGAGGGAGAGACCACTATCGTCGCACACATTTGTGCTCATATAACCACAGATACATTTACACATGCAGTATATTGATTTTACAAATATCTGAATTTGCCTAAGATCATAGATGTTTAATATCACAACTAGAACAAGTAGATACTGGTGAAAACTTAATGTGCAGATGGAGTCAGAATGACCCCACCTCCTGCAATGTTATCCTAAAAGATACCAGAAAGATTCTACTTGCCACTTATTATAAAATGGGACTAATCATTAAAATGCAACATCCTCGGGCATAAAGGTGTGCTAGTCAACTAGCATTTGGAACCTGTCTGACACAGATGCTAGGTAAACTCTTGCAATGACTTTAGGCTTTTCCTGCCCTTGCTGATATGAAAAGGCCTTGGTTTTTAAACTTGACTTATCTAAGTTTAATGAGGTAAGGCCAAGTAAACGCTGTCTAGATTTAAAACCTAACCTTCTGGGAGCCCACTGAAGCTTAGGTCTGTATTGAAGGCATTTTTACTATGAAGCCAATTAATCACATGCCCATAGGGAAGAGAAGGGGCAGTTACTCATTCCCTAAGTTGAGTACAATTACACCAAATCGAGTTATGAAAAGTGTGAGCACATTTAGGCTGGGATCATTGTATCAAATATAAGTAATGTCCCTGTCTATGTGACATATACATAGGAAGGCCCACAGAGCTAAGAATAAATTGGCACCAGCAAATGCTCTTTAAATGCACATTTAAGAAAAGCGGAGTTGGCATTCAGCCATTCTTCTAGGAGTGCTACTGCCTCAGCAAACTTCACAAAATCCTATATCTGAAAAGATCTGCTCCAGGCCTCCTGCCTTCCAGCTGATGATTCCTTTACCACCCAGAATAAATAGGAACCTATTCACTTGTTGAAGTTCTCCAACCTTCTTCTTTCAATCTTTCCGATATTTTTTTAACACTAGGTAATTCAGATGTCCTTTCTAATAGGCATACCTCTCTGTAAGAGAATTTAATCTGTCATAACCCCCCTCCTACCAACAGCAATTAACAACCAAAACAGCCTATTCTTGATCATTATCATTAGCTAGTCTTCAGGCCATGTTCCAAAGAGGACTAGTTCTCACCAAGTAAAACAAGTATCCAGGAAGTTGAGATTGGGGCTGGGTGACAAGCTGCATTATACTACTGAGGGCTTTCTTTTGTTGGAGCACATTTTCTGATACTCTAGACCTCACACTGGAGTGGCCCAGCCCTCTCACTGTATTCTGAAAAGGGATCCCTTTATTCATTATTTACTTATGTCTTTAGTGTTTATGATATACAGAAGGCCATAGAGAGCTTTCGGGATGTTTTCTGACTTTAGTTTGAACAGTAATCTTCAGGTTGTGGAAGAATCCAGCTGCACAAGGTACACTCTTATAGCCCTTAAAAATTATAATTAATGCATTATGAATGTGACTCTGTTTAATGCTGGTCTCCCTTTTTAGACTATACATTCTCTCAGGGACCACAGTGTTCTTGTACATGGCTGTAAGCCTAGCGTATCAGACAATGCCTGGCATAGTGCATTTGCTCACTAAATGTTTGCTGAATATACAAAAACTGAGAGCAATGCACAGAGAACAAAGTTGGCTTCGTCATAGCCTTGTCTACAGTTGTGAGGAGAGAAACTTTTCCCACACTACCTTGCCCTTATATTAGCATTGTCTCAGAAATAAGTTTTCCCAAACTACACCTTCACCATGTTAAACTTATCTCATAGTTTTCTGCCACAATGTCATTTTTTGCCAGTCATTCATTCCAGTCCCATCAAAAGAACACGGAACAGACCATAATTGAAAATGGACAACTTCGCAAATCAACCACAAATCTGACCCAAATCAGGAAGGGGATAAATAGTAATTCATTCTGGCACCTTAATTAATTATTGCACAGATTGTTTATTGATTTTCTTGTATTCAGTCTGATGCTTTATGAAGCACTTTTTTTTTTTCAAACAAAGTGTGGACAACATAAGGAAGGCCTGCAGATCAAAATATACTTAAATATTTGGGAACAAAAAAATCAGAGATTTTCCTAGGAGTTGTTTCAAATTGTGTCCAGATGGACACCTTGTTAAGTACTTGAGAATATATTTCCTTTACCTAAGTGACCAAATTTCTGTGCTTCTGAGGCAAGACAGAAAACATTTCAAAATGAAAGATGCCCCAGTGAGATTTTTCTTGACAAGTTCTGAACAGTAGTAGGGTCAGGTGGGGAATCCAGCCAAGAAATTTGAGTAGAACCAGAGAGGAGATGCATCAGGCTAAAAAGCAGGAGACTGATTAAGTAGGCAGGCCTAGTTATAAAAATCCTGCTAAGAAAATAAAAATGAAGAAAATATAAGCTAAGCTTCATCAAGGAAACAGAATAAAAAAAAGACAGAGAGGAAAACTGAAAATAAAGATTGAGGGCAGGAGACAGAAGGGAGAAATTGAAAGGGCTAGTAAAGGATAAAAATTCTATAAGAGATATATGGGAGCATCATACAATGAGGAAGGAGATAATGTTAAAATTCAGAATTGTCCAGCATTAAAAAGCACATTCTGCCTCTCAGGGCCCCAGTGAAAGTGTTGATACTCCTACCACAGGCTATTGTAGAAGTATTTTTCACACATCTTTCTGGAATGAGATTTGTGTTCCACTCTTAGAGAAAGTGAGAGGAACAAAATGAAGATACTAGAAGACATTTTCCCTGTGTGATGGGTACGTTACCCAGCCCTGTTCCCTACAGTTTCAGACACAAAGTAGTCACAGATCTCCAAGATAGCTTAGACTAGGAGATTTAGTAGGAAAATTACCAATGTTACAATTCTGTGCTGGAGAATTTACTTAAATTACTTATATTTCTATCAAGGCAGTTTGTGTGTGGGGCAAGGGAATAATGAAGCTATGGTTAAGTAGTCAGAGTTAGGGAAAAGGAAGGAGGGAGGGGAAAAGATCACTGAGAATTCAGAGAACCATAAAATGAGCTATTTTCTGATTATAGTTAATTATGGCTACTCAACAAACAGCATGTATATGTCAAACTTTCAAACTTTAACAGTGTATGCAACTAAATAACTGGGCTTTTGTGTCATTTTAAGTGGAGGAATTTTATAAAGTGTAGGTAAACAGATATGCATTTCCAGATGAAATTGAATGCTGTTTAACCTTGAGGCTGAGCTTTCATTTCAGTTGACCTTAGAAGTATATAACCACTCTATTCTGTGCCCTACTGCCGCTCCCAGAAATGGGATATTCTTGATCATTTCTGTTGTGAAGGAAGAAAGAAAGGTCCACACAGTCTGTATTAGTCTGGACCTGGGCCAATATCCTGAGGGGAGACCCTGGCACCTTTAAGTTATTACAGCTTGTGAATGACTGGTTGGATAGCTTTAAGTATCACGGAGACATCTGACAGAGTTTTAGTTAAGTCAGATGATAGATTTTTATATTGTTTGTATATTTACTTTTTTCTGACTCAGAACTGTTTTGATTTTTTTCTCAAACAGCTTTTAGGATTAAAAGATCACTTTTCATTTATATACAATTAGCAAATTATATTAAAATGTAAGATTCAATAGTTTTTGTATATTAAAAGACTGCAACCATTCCCAGCATTAGATTCCAGAACATTTTCATCACCCCAAAATGCAGTCATTCCCTATTTTCCCCTCCCCCAACCCTTGACAACTACCAATCTATTTTCTGTTTCCATGGATTTGACTATTCTGGACATTTAATATGAAAGGAATCATGCAATATGTGGCCTTTTATGTCTGGCTTCTTTCACTCAGCATAATCTTTTCAAGGCTCATCTATGTCGTAGCATGAATGAGGTACTTTATTCCTTTTTATGGCTCAATAATACTCCATGGTGCTGATATAACATATCTTCCCCCATTCTTCAGTTAATGGACATTTAGATGATTCCCAAATTTTGACTGTTATGAAAAATACTGCTATGAACACTCATGTATGAGTGTTTGAATGGACTTATGTTTTTATTTCTCTTGGGTATATATCTAGGAGTGTAACTATTGGGTTATATGATAACTCTAAATATAGCTTTTTGAGGAAATGCTGAATTATTTGCCATAATGTCTGTACCATTTTACATTCCTATCTGCAATACATTAGGTTTCTAGTTTCTACATATGCTCTCCAACATTGGTTTTTATTTGTCTTTATTTGTAAATTATAGTCATTCTAAGTGATGTGAAGTAGTGTCTCATAGTGGTTTTGATTTGCATTTCCCTAATGATTGATAATATTATGCATTTCTTCATGAACTTTTGACCATCTGTATATTCTCTTTGGAGAAATGTCTATTCAAATACTTTGCCTTTTAAAATTTGTATTGTTTATCTTTTTATGGTTGATTTAAAGAATTCTTTTTTTTCTCCCCAAATATGTTTATTTTAATTTTTCAGTGTTACAGGATTGATTGTTCATGCACCACACCCAGTGCTCCATGCAATACGTGTGCCCTTCTCAATACCC
>CM052801.1:65857088-65984919 GCA_028533885.1 Nasua narica | reverse complement strand
CCTGGTTCATCACCCCCTCCGATTTGCCCCCATTCACCCTTCCCTTCCTTCTCACGATGCCCTCCATGATTTTCTTTATACTCCACACGTAGGTGAGACCATAAGATAATTGACTCTCTCTGCTTGACTTATTTCACTCCGCATAATCTCTTCTAGTCCTGTCCATGTTGATACAAAAGTTGGATATTCATCCTTTCTGATGGAGGCATAATATTCCATTGTATAGATGGACCACATCTTCCTTATCCACTCATCTGTTGAAGGGCATTTTGGTTCTTTCCACGGTTTGGCTATTGTGGCCATTGCGGCTATGAACATTGGGGTACATGTGGCCCTTCTTTGTACTGCATCTGCTTCTTTGGGGTAAACACCGAGTAGTGCAATTGCTAACTAAAGAGATAAAGGATCTGTACTCAAGGAACTGTAGAACACTCATGAAAGAAATTGAAGAAGACACAAAAAGGTGGATTTAAAGAATTCTTGATATATTCTATCTATACGATCTATAATTTTTTTTCTCCCATTATATGGGTTGTCTTTTCAACTTCTGATAGTGACCTTTGATGCACAAAAGTTCATTTTGATGAAGTCTAATTTATCTAGTTTTTCTTGGTTGTTTCTGCTTTAGGTGTCCTATCTAAGAAACGATGCCTAATCCCAGGTCACAAAGATTTACGCTTATGTTTTCTTCTAAGAATTCTATAGTTTTAGCTCATATATGTATGTATGATGTCTGTGATCAATTTTGAGTTAGACTTTTTTATATCATATGATGTAGGGGTCTGAATTCATCCTTTTACATGTGGATATACAGTTTTTCCAGCACCATTTGTTGAAAAGACTATCCATTTCCCATAAAACAGTTTTGGCATCCTTGTCAAAAATCAATTGACCATTGACATATGGGATTTCTTCTGGATGTTCTATTCTATTTCATGGAACTTTATGTCTATCCAGTACCACATTATCTTGTTTACTGTAGCTTTGTAATATTAATAAATCAGCGAAGGGGGAAAATATACGATCATCTCAATAGATACAGAAAAAGTATTTGACAAAACCCAACATGCTTTCATGTAAAAGCACCCCCCAAAATAAGAATACAAAGTAAGTTCCTTACCTTTATAAAGATAATCTATGAAAAACAAAGAGTTAGAAGCATACTTAGTGATGAGAGACTGAAAGGTTTTTTTCTGAAGATCTGGAGCAAGACAAGAATGTCTATTCTTTCTACTTCTATTCAACATTTTACTAAAGGTACAGGGGAATAGACAGGGCAATTAGGCAAAAAAATGAAATAAAACGAATCCAAATTGGAAAAGAAATAAAACTACCTATTTCTAGATGATACAGTCTTGTATATAGAAATCCCTCAGGAATACACTAAAAATCTATTTGAGATTACAGATGAGTTCAGCAAGGTTGCAAGATACAAGATCAATATACAAAAATGTACAATAGCAATGAATGATCTGAAAATGAAATTAAGAATACAATGCCAATGATAATAGCATGAAGAATACTTAAATTTAATCAAGGAAGTGCAAGATTTATACACTAAATACAGTGAAACCTTAAAAAAATTAAAGAATATCTTAATAAATGAAAAGACATACTGTATTTATGGACTGAAAGACTTAATGTTAAAATGGCAATATTCCCCAAAGTGATCTACAGGTTCAATGTAATCACTATCAAGATTCCAATTACCTTTTTGTTTTTGTAGAAATAGATAGGCTAATTTAAAAATTCATATAGAATTACTGGGGACTCTTAATAACCAAAATAATTTTGAAATGGATGATCAAAGTTGGGGGAATCACATTTCCTGATTTCAAAACTTATTACAAAGCTGACATATGGATAGACACATAGAACAGTGGACTAGAATTGAGAATCCAGGAAAAGAAAAACATACATTTATGGTCAATGATTGCAACTAGGGTGCCATTGTCATTCAATGAAGAAAAATGATCTTTTCAATATATGTATATATATTATATATATACATATTGTGTGTGTGACAAATGGTTAGTACAAAAATGTTTTATTGGATCTATCAGTTTATTAAGATGCTCATTCTTGTGGCACCTTACTGACTCAGTTTGTAGAGCATGCCACTCTTGATCTCAGGGACACAAGTTCAAGCCCCATGAGTTCAAGCTTAGAGCTTACTTAAAAAAAAAATAAGTTGATGGGCAAAATATGTGACTGAAGCAAGCCAAAATTTAAAAAGTTTTATTTTTTTTAAGATGCTTATTCTTTAGTCTCTGGAAACACTGAGGACCAAAAGAAAGCAATACCTTGTGATCGGTCCTTTACAGTACTTGCAAGATATATGCTCTTACCCCCTTATAGATATGAATACTGAGTCTCAAAAAGGCTAAGCATTTCCTATCAGAAAATGTGTAAGTCACACAACTTGAAAGTGGCATATCCTGAATTTAAACCTGGATGTATGACCTCATAATGCAACTAAGTAAATAACCACATCTTTACCCATTCACCTATCACACTTGGGCTGCTTCCATAAATTGGCTATTGTAATTAATGCTGCAAAAAACATAGGGGCACATATATCCTTTTGAATTAGTGTTTTCACATTTTTTTTTTTGGTAAATATCCAGTAGTGCAATTACTGGATCATAAGGTAGTGTTATTTTTATTTATTAATTTAATTTTATTTTAAATTCTCATGTAGTTAACATACAGTATTATATTAGTTTCAGGTATACAATATAATAATTCAACATTTCCGTTCATCACCCAGTGCTCATCACATCAAATGCACTCCTTAATCCCCATCGCTTATCTTTACCTATCATCCCACCCACCTCTCCTCTGGTAAACATCAGTTTGTTCTCCAGAGTTAAGTCTGTCTTTTGGTGTGTCTCTTCACTGTTTGGTTTTTTCACTTGTTTGTTTCTTAAATTTCACATATGAGTGAAAGCATATGGTATTTGTCTTTCTCTAACTGACTTATTTACTTAGCATTATAGTCTCTAGCTCCATCCATGTTGTTGCAAATGGCAAGATGTCATTCTATTTTATGGCTAAAAAATAATACATATTCTTCTTCTTTATCCATTCATCTATTCATTGACATGTGGGCTGCTTCCATAATCTGGCTATTATAAATAATGCTGCTATAAATATAGGGGTACATGTATCCCTTTGAATTAGTGTTTTTGTATTTTTTGGGTAAATACCCAGTAGTGCAATTGCTGGATTAGAGTGCAGTTCTATTTTTAACTTTTTGAGGAATCTCCATACTGTTTTTCATGGTGGCTACACCGGCTTGCATTCCCACCAACAGTGCATGAAGATTTGTTTTCCTCCACATCCTTGCCAACATTTCTTGTTTCTTGTGTTTTTGATTTTAGCTATTCTGACAGCTGTGAGGTAATATCTCATTGTAGGTTTGATTTGCCTTCCCTGATAATGAGTGATGTTGAGCATCTTTTCCTGTGTCTGTTGGCTATCTGTACGTTGAAGAGGCTCATTTTAAAAGCAAATGGCCCCAGGAATAATTATCAACTCTTATTTAATTCTTAAAATGGAATTTCTTAAATAGACCATCTAGAATGAAGTCCACTGTGGGTAAAATGTGTGTGTGTGTGTGTGTGTGTGTGTGTGCGTGATTTTGTTTATAAGCCCTAATGCACAAAAGAGGTTAGTGGAATAGTGGAATGGACAAACTATCTACCTTTGGCCACTTACATTTTTCCCAGTGTGGACCAAGTTCGGGGTTTGAGGCATAAAGAAAGGTTCATGTTTGAGAGCTGCAGGTTCTGACTTTTTTTTTTTTCACCTTTAGGCAAGTACTTCTTTAATCTATATATGAGAGCATGTATCATTTTATAGTATATCAAAATTGCATTCATTTATTAGATACACAGGGCAAACAATGGAAAATAAAAGCATGGGTACTAGAGGGAGGTTGACTAGAGTTTATATGTATTAGCTGTGCAACCTTTGGCAAGTTGATTGACTTCTCTGTATCTCTGTGTAGTAAAGAATTTAAATTTGCTTAAAACAGAGGTCTGGCCTTTTCATTCAGCTCCTAGAGGATAATCTTTTTTTAAGGGTGTTGGACCAGCCAGATCATAACAATGGAATTTAGAGTAAGGGCTTTGGGTCACATAGTATCAGGTGACCTGGTAACTGAAATCAGCCATATGGGCAATTGATCAGTTATGTCTATTTAATAGAGTCTCAATAAATACCAAACGCTGAGACTTGGGTAAGCTTCCCTGGTTGACAATATTCCATGCATACTGTCGGACATCTCCAAAGGGAGATAATAGAAGTTCCATATTTGGGGGCACCTGGGTGGCTTAGTGGGTTAAGCCTCTACCTTCAGCTCAGGTCAGGATCTCAGGGCCCTGGATCTGGGATCAAGCCCCCCACATCAGGCTCTCTGCTCTCTCTGTCTGCCTCTCTGCCTACTTGTGATCTCTCTGTCAAATAAATAAAATCTTAAAAAAAAAAAAAAGTTCCGCATTTGGTACTTCTCCTGGTTTCCGCTTTATGTACTTCTCCTTTGACTGATTTTACTTTGTACTCTTTCTCTCTAACCAACTGTAACTATGAATACAATAGTTTTCAGTAAGTTTTGTGAGTCCTTCTAGTGAATTATCTTATATGAGGGAGGTTTTGAGAGCCATCCAAATTTGCAGTTGGTGTCAAAAGTGAGGGTGGTCTTGAGGACTGTGTTCTCCAACTTTGTAGTTGGCCCCTATCTTTTTGCAACCTTAGTTTACTCATGTCTAAAATGGGAGTAATTCCTACTTACCTATTTGAAGACTAAATGTAAGAACGAATCAAAATAAAACATTAAAATGGCCTAGAATTCAGTATATTACTCAATAAAAGGCAAATATTATGGAGCACATACCATGATCACATCATCAATAAGCTTTATTTGTATGGCTTACGAAATATGTATGTGACTTCTTTCACACATATACAGTCTTAATTCTTCACAATAATTCTTGGAAATAACTAATTAATATCTTTATTATGGATAAGAAAATAGAGCTAACATAATTAAGTTACTTCATTCATTCAATAGGGAAGTGTTTACTTCATGTGAGGCATTGTGCTAAGTGTTGGAGATGTAATGGAGAATAAAAGATATGATACTAGCACTCACGGTGTTTCCTCTCTAGTGCAAGACACAAAAATTAAATAAATGTCAAAATATAGAATTAAAAGTTTTATAATGATTATGGGGAAATAGAAGAATATATGGTTAAATATAATAATAAGTAATACTGGTAGGATTTAAGCCCAGATTTTTGAAGACTAGTGTTCTGTCTAATGCACTATATGGCCTAAGATAGGTCAAGTAGGGTGACCAACAATTCTTGTCTCTTTTGGACTAAGGAATTTCCCTTGACATAGGATTTTCAGTGCTAAACCTGGAACAATCCTTGACAAACCAGAATGATTGGTCACCCTAACAGCTAGTGTCCAATAACTTGATTTTCCCTATTCCAAGGTCAAATCCTATACCTGTGAAGTTTGTCAGGGATCATGCTTAGTGAATTAGTAATGGAAAAAGATCAGAATGTAGATGACCCAGAAATTGGCAACATCAAAGACCACTCATGGGAGAACCACTGCCAGAAGCCCTTTTGAGAGCATGCTTTCTCTGCAATGAGCTCCAGGACATCTCTGGTGAATGGCTGTTCCAGTTGAAGAACAAAACCAGAACCTGGCCAGGAAACAGATGCAAGAGTATGCACTTCAGGTTAGTTTCAGAAGGTATGGCTCTTACTCATGCTTTTATCAAAGGAAAAGTTTTTATCTCAAAATTACCTGCAGTTCCAAAAGTAGCTAATTTATACAAGTAACACACAAACACAGCTGGAGAGCAAAACAGACCTTTCAACCAGCAAAGGCAATTGCCACTAAAACAGAGCTCAACAGTTCCCCTAAGTATCTAGGGCCAGCTGGATACTGAGCTCTTATGGTTCATATTAAAGAAAACAAAAGAATTTTTATACTCTGAGAGCCAGAATCATGTATGGCTAATTAGGAATGGGATTTGAAACCAGTGAGATCCCAGAGTGTACCCAGGAGAGTGTAGTGATTTTTGGCAGTGGGATAGAAGCAAAAGTGTAGCAGCAAATATTTCAGGATATAGTCTTGGGGTTGGAAGAACTCTCATACCTGAAACAAAGCGAATTCTTCTCACGTGGAGGTTGTCCCAATTCTTATATTGTCCACCAATTGATGTAGCCCTAGGAAAATCATACTGATTTGTACTTACTAGGCTCTAGGAGAAGTTGGGGTAACCTCAGGCCTGCCATACTTATAGACAGGCCTGTATTTATAGACCTGTTACCAAAAAATTCCTGAAGGAGTTCTTTCTCACATAAGTTGCTATAACTTGTGTTGAATGAAACCAGTCTTGCTACCCTGGCCACAGATGATTGGGCCAGGAATTTGTACCTGGACAGCTAAGGGAGATGAGCAATATTTACATCATTTTCGTTATATCAACTCAGCTTTGGGCTGCCTGCACCTCACTAAAGAGAATGAAAGTTCTAGAGGTTATTCATTTGGGTACAACTAAGGCAAACTGTCCACTCCAGGCTAAGAGTTAATTATTCCTCCGTTTCCTTCTCATCTTCTTCTCCTCACTTCACCTTACCCTCTTCCCTCCCTCTACTTTTTTAATAAGAAAGAATGCAGCAAAATTTGATAATGAACTATAAATAGTTAAGAGATAACAACCAGTAATGACTCTTTCAAAACTCTTTCTGGGATATTAATTCTTATTGCTTTTCCTAAAACTAAGAAGGCAGTAGAGACTAGCAGTGGTTAAGAGATTGGACCCTTGGAATTAAGCAAGAGTGAGTCCTCTTACTCACTTTGGCACCTTAGACAAGTCATTTAATCTTTCTAAGCCTCAATTTTGTCATCTGTAAAAGTGAGGATTAAATGAAGTACTGCATGTAAAATGCTTGAAGAGTGTCTGTAGCACAATAGAACAATGTACCCAACACTGGCTATTGTTTTCATTGTTACATTATGATTCCTTCTACTGCTATTACTACTACTAATAACACTCTTGACAGATAGCAAGGGTCTCATAAAACTGTCAGAACAAGTAAGTTTTGCATAAGTCCTGGGTGGAGAAAGAAGGGGAGAGGGGAGTTCAGGTTTGTCTGGTGCATTGCACTAGAAAATCTCAGGCCAGGGTGAAGCCCACTGGGTTTATTAGGGCTGGGCAGGACTGGAGGAAAAGAAGCATGTGGAGAGTAAGAAAAATAATGGGGAGCCTCATTGCCTACCTTACAATTTATCTCTACACTTATTAGAAATTTTTGCACATTCATTTTTCTGGGTTTGCTTTTTTCTTGCTAAGCTGAAAAAGGTTTTGGAGTTGAGGATGGGAGTAACAAGGGACATTTAAGCATCCTCAAATGGAGTGGTGTCTAATCGCGCATGTAGAAAGAATACCATGGCTGAAAATAGGTTGGAGAAGTACAAAATATTCCTTCCCTTTAAGGAAGAAAACACTGGTAATCTACTTAAATGAAAATCAATTTTAGTGGCTCCTTTATTACACTTTTATAGTCTGCAAAGTTCCATCCTATCAGGCTACAGAGCAAATGGTATGTAATTCTATACCAATGATAAATTTTCCCTTAGAAGAGAAGCGAAGGTTTCAACTTTTTAATAAGAATTATTTCCCTAGACTCTATCTGGTATTGAAACTGTTTAATTTGTAAGGCCATATCCTTGATTCACAAAAACTTTAAGTGACACTAATCGAGCTCAAGTATTTTCATTATTAATGTACAACAATGCTAATCTAGTGTGACTTGACTCGTGAGCCATAATATTAAGGTTTTTCTTCACCTTAAAGCAGAATTTAAGATTAGCAATAAAAATTAACATTTTTGTATTATCTACTTACTTTATTGATGTTACACTCATTGAAGATTAACTGGCACTAATAAGTTGGTCTCTATTTAAAAATACACATTTAGTTCTGGTGTTTTCAGGAGATTTCTAATCCTAACATCACACGTAGAGTAGCACTAAAGGTGAAATTTATAGTAGGGAAAAAACAAAGCAATTAAGTAAAATAAAAGACAGCATAACCTATAGCCTTCTCTGGGTTTTGATCTTTCTAGATTTATTATTGTAACAAGTCCTCATTAATGTGAACTTCATGAAAACTGGAGTTTGGAGATCATTTGAACACAGGCTGGGCTTAAAATGACCTTGCATTATCAATGAAGAAAGACTTTGCTAAGCAAATTAATGATATAAACAGGAATGCTGGAGGAATATTCAAACTACTTAATAGACCAAACTGTGCTTTCAAATACTTTAATTCCATCCCATTGTTACAGTGATTACAATTACAAATGAATCTTATCTTTCATTAAAGCAGGCCCAGCATGATTCTTACTCATCCCCGACTCTCCAGTACTCCTTTTCCGTATTCTACTGTTTAGATCCACCACCAGTTCAGACTGGTTTCTCCCACAATTAGCCTGAATTAACAGGAGCTAATCATTAACCATTTGGGTTGATGTTATGATTTACACACTAAGTATCCTTTTCTGGAAGAGCTTCATAAACATTCTTTTTTTTTTTTTTTAAAGATTTTATTTATTTGTTTGACAGAGATACAGCAAAGAGGGAACAGAATCAGGGGGAGTGGGAAAGGGAGAAGCAGGCCTCCCGCCGAGCAGAGAGCCTGATGCGGGACTCGATCCCAGGACCCCGGGATCACGATCCGAGCCAAAGGCAGCCGCTCAATGACTGAGCCACCCAGGTGCCCCTTCATAAACATTCTTACGTGAACATTTAACAACTCCCTTTAAACAAATTGATATTTTCAGTAGATCTTAGAGAAACCATCATGCAATGGGGTATATCACAGGCATACATTTCAAATGTGTTACAAGAACTACATTATTCCAATCAAACTGTGATAAGGTACATAAACCACAGAGTCAGAAGTGCCTACATTTCTCTCAGAATTAAGAAAATGAAGGGAGAATCATGAACACAAAAGCAGCCCCAGGGCTGAATCTCAAGGAAATCTGTTTGCAATATTTTCTTTCCTCAATTGTTTCTTACCCTCAATTGACAGCATGTAACTGGCGGTGATGTTAAGTGGGAGAATGGCCCAGTAAAAAAATTAGATATCTCATGAAATCTATGCTAAAGTCAGGACAAATCCCAGTACATCAAAGAAACTCTCCTTTGCAGGTGAGTGACTCTAAAAAAAACACTTCAAGTGGGTGGATCTGTATATCCTAGGTATGCAAGAGGTGTTTCTAATTAATTATCACAGGAACCCTATATGAAGAATTGTCATTATCCTGTTTGGACAAAATAAAAGCCTGAGGCACATGGAGTTTGGGGAACTGCCCTCTGTCTTTGGGGGTGTTGCAGAGTTGAGAGCAAAACCCAAGTCATCAGCATCTGCATTCCCTGATTGGTGGTGGTGATGACTGAACTATTGGCAGTTGCTGCTGTTAATAAGAGTGAAAATGGATGTAGCAGCAGGAGCAGTTACGGCTGCATACCTTGTATGAGGCTTTAAGTACTTAACATGCACTTCACTGAATCCTCACAATAAGAGGTAGGTACTATTATTGCCCATCATTTTATAGATGAGAAAACTGATATAGAAAGAGGATGGGCGACCTTCCTAAGGTCACACAGATAATATTAGAACTGGAACTTGACCTACACTCTGACTACAAATCTTAGGCATTAATGAATTAATCTCCAGCAAACCAAGTTGCTCCCTACCTTTAGCTTTATACTTAGTGTGGTAGTTCAGGAGACTTCCTGGTCTCCTTTGAGGGCAAATCTCAATTATTTTAGCTGGCTAGACTTCTGGCCACAAAGACCAATGTGTATGGTTAATTTTAATCTGTTTTAAACTAATTTAATTATAATCTTTTTTATGGCTCATGACAATATCCCCAACTATAGGTAGATAATCATCACCCAAAGGCAAATTGTGGAAAAGGATGATGGAAGAGGGGAAAGCACATACACCATCTTAATGTAGATGTCACATTGATGGTAAGAAGGAGAGTATTATAAGCCCAATTTTATAGACTTTAAAACCAAGAAACAAAGAGGCTAAGTGACTTCCTCAATGTCACATGGTCAAGGAGTCCACTAAGTAAAGATTCAAACCCAATTTTTTCTATCCTAAAGCTCATGCCATTTCCAGTTCACCACATGGTTCCCCACATGCTTAAGCTCAGGGAGGTACTTCCTGGAGCTAGGTTGTCTTAGACAAGGTACTTGACATCTCTGTGCCTCAGTTCTTTTATCTGTTAATAATAGAACCTATCTCAGGGGGTTGTGAAGATTAAGTGAGATAATGCATCTCCAGGAAAACACTGGTACCCATGTATGCATAGGCTATGTACTACACTGTTGCTATTTTCTTGTCTGAGTTCTTGATTTCTGCTATTTGGATTTACATTGTCCAATATAATAGTCAATGGCCACATACAGCTATTAAAATTAAAATTTAAACTAATTAAAATTATTTAAAATGAAAAACTCAGTTCTTCACTCACACTAGTCACATTTCAAGTACTCAAAAGCCACATGTAGCTAATAGTTATCATATTGGTTAGCGAAGACTTAGATCATTTTTTCCACATTACAGAAAGTTTTATTAGACAAAGAAAAAAATCACATAGCTTTATATACACATGTGTATGTAAATACATAGAAAGGGACCTGGAAAATTGCAACTGAGGATGGGACAGGGATTAAGGAGGACTTTCATGTTTTGTTCTGTAAATGTTGGCTTTACGCCAGAATGTCCCATGCCACATTTAAAAATGCAGATGCTCAGGCCCTACTCCAGATCTACTGAAACTGAACTTCCAGTGGAGAGAAAATTTGGGTGAAGTCTCTATATTTGTGTATGTGTGCATGCACATGTGTGTGTGTGTGTGTGTTTTAAAGTTTCATAGATATCTCTCATTAAGAATTATGCTAAGTGAAATAAGTCAGTAAGAGAAAGACAATTATCACATGATCGCTCTGATATGAAGAATTTGAGAGGCAGGGCAGGGGGTAGGGGGTTGGGGAAGAGAAATGAAACAAGATGGCATGGGGAAGGAGACAAACCATAAGAGACTCCTAAACTCACAAAACAAACTAAGGGTAGCCGGGAGGTAGGGGGTAGGGTTATGGACATTGGGGAGGGTATGTGCTATGGTAAATGCTGTAAAATGTGTAAGCCTGATGATTCACAGACATGTACCCTGGGGCAAATAATACATTATATGTTAATAACAAATCTAAAAAAAATAATATATCAGCTTTTAAATGTATAAATCCTGTGATCTATTATTTTGTCTTCTAGACATTTGTTCTGAGAAAATGAGTAATGTTTGTCAACATGTTGTTTTCATTAGGGAAAAATTAAGTAACTTAAATGTCCAACAATATGAAATAGTTTCAAATGAATATGAAAATAGTTAAGTAAATTATGATATAAGTATTCTTTTTATTTAGGTATAATTGAAATATATCATTGTATTAGTTTCAGGTATACAATATAATGACTTGTTATTTGAATATATTGTGAATTGCTCACCAAAAAAAAAAAAAAAAAGAATCTTTGGTCTAGATACTGGTGACTATGAGAGGTGATTTCTAACTTTTTTTCTGAAAGCTGAAATCTTAACTTGGAGAACTGATGCTCCTTTTTATTTGTTTTTTTTAATTTTTAAAAAAGATTTTATTTATTTATTAATTTGACAGAGAGAGAGAGAGAGATCACAAGTAGGCAGGCAGAAAGAGAGGGGGGGAAGCAGGGACCCTGAGATCATGACCTGAGCCTAAGGCAGAGGCTTAACCCTCTGAACCACCCAGGTGCCCTCTGATGCTCCTTTTTAATTCATCAGCACCAACCAATCCTTCCAATTTACCCCGAGTGTAAAATTCTTTTTTTTTTAAAGATTTTATTTATTTATTTGACAGAGAGATCACAAGTAGGCAGAGAGTCAGGCAGAGAGAGAGAGAGGGAAGCAGGCTCCCTGCCAAGCAGAAAGGCCGATGTGGGGCTCGATCCCAGGACCCTGAGATCATGACCTGAGCCGAAGGCAAGGGCTTTAACCCACTGAGCCACTCAGGCACCCCCCAAGTGTAAAATTCTTGAAGCACCTTTCTTATATGACTTCTGGTCCAGAATGTGGTTGAAACATGGTTTATATTTAAAGAGATGGGACATTAATTCAGCATCTCAAACAGGAATCTGGTAAGGAAGAGTTTTGGCATGTCATTTAGAATTATATTGCCTTCTCTTTCTTAGTTTTAAGGCAAAGTTCACTGTAATATTCCTGGTGCTACTTTTTATATCTTGCCCTAATTTGCCTTATTTGTACTGACACATATTTATAAATGTTAATTAAAAATGTGTGTTGAGAGGGATGCCTGGGTGGCTCAGTTGGTTAAGCAGCTGCCTTCAGCTCAGGTCATGATCCCGGCGTCCTGGGATTGAGTCCCACATCAGGCTCCTTGCTCGGCAGGGAGCCTGCTTCTCTCTCTGCCTCTGCCTGCCTCTCTGTCTGCTTGTGTTCTCTCTCTCTCTCTGACAAATAAATAAATAAAATCTTTAAAAAAAAATGTGTGTTGAGAGAGAAAGGGAGAACCATGGTAACAAATGAAAAGCTACCCACCATCAAAACAAAAATTATTTGAGCATACACACTTGAGAGTTCATAAGTCCTCCCCATAAGCCACATTGGTATTTATTAAATCCATGTTGGTCTATATTGAATTTTACAACCCTGAGACACCAGACAAAAACATTTCCATGGGGCTGGTTAGTTTAGGCATTTATGTAACTGACAAAATCAACTTGCTCTGCGCCTACAACCATCATATTTGTCAGTCAAAATATCAACAGCCAAATGTGTCTCTGAGGACACATTTGGGTTTAGTCAGTATCACAGTTGATGCTAGTAGGTTTTGCTTCAGGAAAGTGTTACTCAGGAAATCAAGTATAATTTTGGTTATAAAGTAGTTAAAGATTAATAAGCAAGGGTTGGATGTGGTAAGCAGGCAGGATCACTTGGGAAACAGATGAAAACATGTTGTGGGATGAGAACAAAATCAATTCCCTCACTGAAATGCTAGGGAGAAGCAAAGAAGAGAATTCTGAGAGCGGGGAAAGAAAGGAAAATTTTGGCATCAATGTTTCAAAACAGAACGCGTTTCAGGTTTCTGTGCCAATCTATTTCAGCCTGCTTCCCATTCAAAATCTTCACACCTCTCTTCAGCCGTGTTCCCCGTCTCTCCCATCACCAGTAACTTACAATGTTCACCTAATTCCAATCTCCCTTTTACACACTGTGTAAAAGCAGTACTAATTGGAAAACCACCTCAAGGAACTTCCTTCCAGAGCTGGAAAGCAAGAGATGGGAGTAGAAGAAAGAGAGGCAAACACAGATAAACCTCCAAAACAGCCAAGTATCCTATCATGGTTACCAAATTTAATACAACTCCTGCCTAAGGCAACATCTTCTATGCAGTAGGTCCTAATCACTGCAACTTGTAAAACAATAATTAAATTAAAACAAAGTACAGTAAACACACACACACACACACAATTTCTTTAAACAGCTATGGCAACACATCTTCACTGGCAATATTTTACATAAAAGGGATAGTTTTATATATTTGAACACTGAGAGTTTTATGTTTTGTAATGTCCTTCATATTTATCTGTTCTAGCTCTTCTCCAAGTCTGACGATAGGTTACTTTCTTGAGACCATACTCCCAGTCTTTGATTTTTTTCAAAATACATTTAGTCCTGACTCCCTGCTCCCCCACACCTTGCCCCACTTCTTGCAGGTAGCAGAAAGGGATGCCTAACCAGAGTGTGAAAGTAGCGCTTTTTAGGATGAGATGCCGATAAGAGAAATTTGTATGAGTATGAAAGAAATCAATTAATATAATCACCCAGGAGACCTTTTTATAACCAATAGTTTTCATCAAACTCCATTACAGAAGCTCTATTACATGTCAAAATAAAAATCAAATAGTATTGTCTGTGTGTATCATTTGAACTCTCAAATCCTTTCCTTTCTAGTTGACCTTTCTAATTATTTAAATTGGACCCGATGCTCATCTGGGGCCAGGCATTCCATTACCACCAGGTTTTGGTTTTATTTTTTTCAATCAAATGTAATTACTATGTTGAGCTGCCTGTTTCATCTTCGTAGTTTTGTTTCCAGAAAACTATACAGCATAAAACATGCAATCCTCTAAATCATTTCAAAATGCTTTCTTCACATGGTCAGTAGGTTTTAGAAACTCAACAGGTTTGATTTCCCTTTGACTCAAAGGGAATGGCTGGCTGACAGGTGACTGAGGGGCCCAATTCCCACCTGTTTAGTAGTTACTCAGACTGAGTGACTCCAAACCCTTTTCAGGAGGGTTGAAGCAGAACATTGTTCAACACTTTCCATGAAATACATTGAAGTTCTCTCAGCATTTAGTTGCAATGCTCTTGGAAATATATAATGAATATAAACATAGCCAGCTCTTTGATTAGATGCTTTGGCACAAAGATCAAAGATGGAAATGTGAAGTCTTCAAAGACCACCCCTTAATTTTGCTGGCAAAAAGGCCCAGCTCATATGCTACTGATGGAAGTAAGAGCCTATTACCATTGTTTAGTGTGGGGTGTATCGTCAACATTGTAGCTGATGTTAAACCAGATTCTTCTTTAATTAGTGATAAAGCAGGAACCAAACTCTTCCAACAGGAAGTGCACTTCCAGTACCTCAGTTTTTGGTCAGTCAACAGACTGTCATAAAGCATGTCCCTAGCATGCATATTCACATTTACCTCTGAAGCAGACAACTGTTGATAATTATCTGCCAACAATTTACAAACATTTTTGCTCTTAGTTGTCAGGATTTCACTTCGAGATAAAATACACTTGATCCTAGTCCTACATTTTTAAGCTTTGAAGTAATTAGGCAGAAAACTGCCTGTGTGATTACTCTCATTAAAATATTTGGCTTTCATCATGGAAACTGACATGGCAGCTCCCTCACTTGGTGCTGAGTTATGTTCATACTTAAGGAAAAATGATTTGTTTAGTATGTCAACTCTTTCCTTCTGTGGGCACACCCTCTTCACTTTGTCAATGTCATCATCTAAATTGAGTTAATTCTAAGATATATACATACATATATATATTTTTTCCCCAGGAGAAAAGGGAAAAAAATTTGCAAAATGGCTTTACCTTTGTTCTGTAAGCTTCCTTTGTTTCCAATATATGCAATCAACAAATTTACTCTGTGTGTCTAACTATGAACAACATTTGTTTAAAAAAATTTGGCCAATTTTGTCTTATTGACAACAAAGAGAGGAAAAGAGAGGTAAATTTCTTTTTTTTTTTTTAAGATTTTATTTATTTATTAGAGAGAGAGAGAGAGAGAGATTGAGAATGAGAGGGGAGAAGGTCAGAGGGAGAAGCAGACTTCCCGCAGAGCCGGGAGTCCGATATGGGACTCGATCCCGGGACTCCGGGATCATGACCTGAGCCGAAGGCAGTCGCTCAACCAACTGAGCCACCCAGGCGCCCCAAGAGAGGTAAATTTCTAAATACATTCAGATAACATGCTGTTTCATGGCTAGAATTTGAGGGATCTAATTTAAGATAGCTACAAAACTGGTCCTGAAAGAGCAACCTATTAATCAAAAATAACTCCTGCTTCTTGTTCCATTGTTTAGTTCATTAGTCATTTATGAAGCATCTACTAGGTATTAGATGCTATGTCTCACGCTAGAGATGCAATGATGAAAAGCCCCAGTTCCTTCCTTATAATAGAAAGATCCTATGATTCACTGCAAGGGAAAGCTGCTAGATGGAAGTAACTAAATTATGACTTGGCGTAAGAAATAGGCCAGAGAAGAGAATTGACTAACAATTATTCTTAGAAGTAGGTAAGTGGTCTCAGTATCATTTACTGAGTTGGCTGGGAAACTGTGTAATCATGGTAGCAACAACCCCAACTATGTCTGCTAAAGCCTGACTGCGTTCATCATATATAAAGTGTCTTTGCCTTAGCCAAATCTACATATGTCACTGTTCCTATAATTCGCTCTTTATTCAATAATACAGTAAAATCCAAGCAGTAACATCAGTTCAGACATTTAGCCAGGCCAAAAAATTCATTTGTTCCACTTAATTAACTTACTAGCTAACTTAAAGAATGTACAGTAAAACCTTCATTAACCAGTATGCTTGTTGAATGGGATGTTGTAGGTAACTGAACTGTTTAATCAAAAGTTGAGAAGAAAGCATTTTTGTTGTTTTTAACCTTTGTTGAAAATTATTTTTAAATTATTGAGGCGAATTTCCAGCTCAAGTGAGTGAAATCTAGTATAAAGCTTTGAGTTTTATTGGCAATGATGATCATTCAGGACTTCATGGTCATCACTTTGCATGTCAGAACTCACTTTTCAGAGCAGGAGACGGAAAATCAGAATGTCTAGGACTATGGCTTGGGATATTTAATTAAATATTTAAAAATACTTTCTAGAAGCCACTTTTTAAAAATGAATTCCTGATACTAGTTTGCTTGGTGTTTAGTATCTTCCCCAAGTTAAATGAATCTTCATCATCATCACCATCACCATCATAATGTATTCTGGTTAATTTAGTGTTTTAATGTCTGGTAAAATACTAATTAAACTAAAGCTGCTTAAACTCTGGCAAATAACAAGATAACCCTAAGATCTAAAAGGAGTTTTTTTTTTTTTTTTTTTTTTTTTTTTTTTTTTTTACAGAGGAGGAGAGAGGTCCAGGGGAAGTGAAAGTGACTTAGCCAAAGTCACACAATAAATCTCTTAGAGCTGAGAACCACATTCAGATTTCCTCTTTCAGAATTCAGTGTTTGATCTATATACACACTGCTAATGATAAATTATCTGGGGTTATGTTTTCTTTTTTCACAAATAAAAGGATTAGTCTTGATGATCTTAACTGTTTCTCCTAACTCTAAATTTCTTCATTTCTTCAAATTAGGACTGCAATTATCATACCTTTATAGTACTTGTTTTTTAACCAGTTCAGAGGTGTGGGTTTTATAATAACCAGGTACATTTTTGGATTTTACATAGTACCTCAAATTACAGAATGCAACACAGGGTACTAAAAATTGTCAGAAACCTTCTTTTATCTCTGAGGTGCATTGAAATGGAACTTTGAAAGGCCATCACTACTCCATCCCACAGCTGTTGTTCTCTGATTGAAATGCAAATTTCTTCCAAGAATACCTATTACTGCTAAGAAAAATTCCAGTCTGTGGAGGTGAGAATATATGCTTCCTTAATATGACATTTTATTATTTTTACTTGGAGCTATTTAAGTCAGAAATAATACAAATAGGAAAATTAGTGATTTGGCTGTGACGCTCAGGAAGAAACCTGTCATTTTTCTTTCAAAATTAAAATGACTGAGGTGTTTGCTAATTTATCTTCTGAATGAGTTTTCTTAGGCACACAAAGAATAGATATTTAAATTACAGGAAAATGTTGCTTTCTAAAGTTAAAAGTTTCCCCTTTCACCTCTGAAAAAAGAAAAGTGGGCCTAATTGAATGCAGCAGTGTATTAAGGCATTTTGGTTGCTCTTCCTTTGGCCAACTACCAGAGTACTCTTTTAATGTAGCATTTACAAATAGGCGAACCCACTGGGCTTTTTCAGTAAAAGCTGGCATGATTTAGTGGGACTGAATACTTTTACTACAAAGGTTTTGAAGTTGTAACTATTGGCATTTCTAAAGGATAGGAATTTGCATTTGACTGTACGTTAAATCCACACAAAAATCCAGTTTCTTTTTTAAGTACCTACCTTTTAGTCTTTAATATAAATCTATAAAATAGCAAAGGATAAGATTAGAAGCAATTGTGCTTAGCTGCTACACATGGATATGTATCTTTGCATTTCTCATTTTATTTTTACCATCGTCAAAACATTCACTGCACAATGCCAAAAGTAATAAGAACCAAAGTTATCTTATAACATTGAAAGAACTAGCAGATGTCATGTATGCTATATAGGTCAAGCTGTGTACTATCAGACACTGACTATATAGAATTGATATGATATGTCTGACATGATTTCACCACTAAAATATTCATATTATATCGCTTCTTGGCCTTTTGGCTAAGATCAACTGTAAAATATTCACATTTATATAACAATAAGTAGGGTTATAATGACATGGTAATGGATTGGTGATGATTTCGGAGACAGTAGCCAAGGAATATTAATACTTCTCACTCAAATGTTTGTTTATAAATGTGAAAGTTATGGGGCAAAATGATAAATTCAGTCAGTATCTCCTTTAAGATATTATACCTGTTTCTTTTTGGTCATATCTACCCTGACAGGCAGATAATTCAGGCTAAAAAGATATCCAGGTTAGGACCTGAGTTATCTAGATCAGCATTCTCCAAGAGACTCCACAATGATAAGTATGTTCCATATCTGCACTGTTCAGTATGATAGCCACCAGCCACATGTGTCTACTGAGCACATGATATGTGACTGGCATGACTGAAGAACCGAGATTTTATTTTTGTTTCAATGAATTCAAATGTAAATGTAAATAGCCATATGTGGCTAGTGACTACCATATCGAACAGCACGGATTTAGATTTTTTCATATAGAATAATGTCAACCAATTAGGGCATATTGTGGTTAAGGCCAGGGAGGAGGCTTGGTGGGAATCTAGGCATTGTGTTATGGGTTTCACTTACATTATCTCATTAAATCTTAGAAGCTAAGGGCAATAATAAAAGTCCAGGCATAGAGTAAGTACTCAAAACACTGTGGTTGTTATTATTATTTAATCAACTCTAAATCTTCTACTAATTTGGGGTTACTTAGACAGTTTTAATGTCAGCAGAGGTGTTTCAATGTGTGGCAACTAAAAAAGAGCAAAACTGGAAAAGAATAAAAGTTCAGGCACATAAGAAAATGATTCCACTTTTTTCCACCCCATGACATGTTATGCCAGGGTGGAAAATTGGAAAGTAACTTCTTACTGTGGCAGTATAGGAAGTTTTGAAAAACAGCTGAAATCTAAGGCATTTTAAGACCTATGAGAGAAGCAGGAGTTTTCACATGCTATGGTGAGAGGGGCTCTGAAAATATAGCAAGCCAGGAAAAAAAATGCATTATAAGTAATTCTTTCAGGAAGCTCTACCAAAAACATAGTCACTTCCTTTATTTTTCTAGCAGCTCCTAGGTTTATGCAATAGTTTTTCACTCACCAAGAGTTCCATGCCAGAGAACAGTATGACACAGATCCATAGTTTTCCCCCAATATGCCCCTTTGTTTTGAGATAACAGAATTCCAAATTCTTAGCTGAGCTTATGGTCACCCAGCATAAAGACCATTTCTCAGTCATCCTGGTGCCTACTTATGGTTAGGAGACTAAGTCCCAGTCAAAGAGGTATAAGCAGAGGTAGAATATGCAAATTCTGGGAAATATCCTTAAAGGGAGAAGTTTGCCTTTCTCTTCCCTTTCTTCTTTGTTGGCTAGAATGCAGACATGATGGCTGGAGAAAGCATTCTTTGACCACAGGCTACCTTTCAGAATGAAAGCCAACTATGGAAGAGCTGTAAGATCAAAGGGCTAGATCATACCTGTCCTGCTATGTCATTCTGCACTTGAATGAATGAAAGAACCTATTTTGTTTAAGCCACTCTTATTTAAGGTTTTCTGTCACTTGCACCCAAACCTAATTCTAACTAATCATAGATGTTCTAGCATAGACTGTATAAAGATCTCTTTCCAGTGAACGAGTGTTCCAAGGCAGACTTGCTTCAGGTTTACCACTAACAGAGAGTACTCAAATAAGAATTTAGTGTACTTTGAAACTCATCCTATACAAGATTCAGAGGACTAGTCAAAAATCAAAGGACACATAAAGATGGCCTATAAACAAAATGTGGAACTACGTAGGGCCTGAAAAATGCAGCACCATCTTATAGCAACTATCTGTTGGACAGCAATAGAAATGGAAACTGAAAACTACATTTTTTGGCATACTTAACTCCTACTTCTAAAAGCTTTCTTGGGGTATCTGGGTGGCTCAGCTGGTTGTGTCCAACTCTTGGTTTTGGGTCAGGTCACGAGATCAGGTCATGATCTCGGGGTCATGATATGGAGCCCCGCATCAGGCTCCATGCTCAGTATGGAGTCTGCTTGAGATTCTCTCTCTCTCTCTCAATCAATCAATCTTTAAAAAAATAAAAAGATTTCTTTACCCTTAGATGAGATATTTAAGTTCATCATGTAGCACCTATGGACAGAAACAGGATTTTTTTTCCCTGTCACTTGATGCTAGTTAAACTCTTTGATGAAGACTATCTGTTACAGAAAATCTGTTATTGGGCAAACAATGCAAGTACCTGCTGATAGAGTGGGAAAGCAAAGCAGCCAAAGGTCTCCTAACAATTTTATCCTATTAAAAGGAGAATGATTCCTCATATAGCTAATCTTTGAAGGATCAGTCAGTATTTCATTTTAGGGAGAAAAAGATCATTAATCATAACCATTACTAGGACAACTCAGTTATTATGGAATTGAATAACTATTTGGTTTATTATTTCTAAGAATTAAGAACTTTTACAGTTTTTGGGCAAAGTACTCCCACAGGCCTATAAAAAGAAATCAATAGTTTTCCCCAAATTAATACTGGATTCATTATTCAGAGTACAGGGGTACTTAATTTTCAAGAGCCATGTGTGGGTATTGACATTTCAACTATATAGACATAACTTTATTTACTGTAGTAAAAGCATATTAATGTTGATTTATTTAAACACTTCAGTGAAGTGGCAGTTCAGTTTAATCAAATACCAACCTAATTGGGTTATGTTTGATTTAAAAGTTTTAAAACACTGCTATAAGATTTGTTAAAGACTGAATTTAGAAAAGTTATAATCATTAAAAATTTACATTATGTGCTGAGGCTATACTGAGTTTAGTGGCAAATTTCCAAGCAGCAGACCTTTTAAAACACTAATTGTCTGTGACTATGTAATTCCCTGGGTGCTGAGCAGGCCTTGCCATTGACTTGCAAATATCAAGTTAGAACACTGCCTGGAGAATGGACAATAAAAAAGTGCCTAAGATATAGGTGAAGGGGGGAAAGAAAGAGCATTGCTATATGTTTACATCTTTCTTTCTCTCTCTCTCTCTCTCTCTCTCTCTTTCTTTCTTTCTCTTCCTTTCTTTTCTTTCTCCTTTCTCTCTCTCTTTCCCTCTTTCTTTCTTTCTTTCTTTCTTTCTTTCTTTCTTTCTTTCTTTCTTTCTTTCTTTCTTTCTTTCTTTTTCTTTCTTTTTCATTTCCTAAATCTACATCCTACAATTGTCAGAGTGCTAGCTAAAATTATAATGTTTTGGAAGATATGTCAGTATGCTCAAAAATTCACTCCTAACAACTCTTTTCCAGATGTGCCATATATTATAAGTACAAAATGACACACATCTATAAAACTTGAAAAATAATGTGATTATTGAGAGAGAAGGGGTATCCACATAATTTGAAATTTCAGAATTCTTGGACAATGTTGTATCCTGTGGGCAGGACCATGGTAAGGTTTCATTAAGGGGAAGAGCAGGAAGAAGTTCTCAGTGGAAAAGAGGATTTTGGAATGAAATGCAAAAGAAGAAATGTTTGTTTTCATCAGGGTAATACAAATTCCCTATGATTTAGATATTATTTTCTAGTGTTCAGTTTGGATGATAGAAGCATTAAGTCTCTAAACCTGTGGTGCCTAATAGGGTAGCCATTAGCCTAATAACACGTGGTTATTTTGAACTTGAAATGTGACTAGTGTAACCAAGTTACCATGTTCTTAATTTTAATTAATTTTTATTAATTTAAATTGCCACATGTTGCTAGTGATTACTGTATTAGACGGTGAAGATTTAGCAGGTTGATTAAATTCTACTTTGTTTTGTTTTTAAGACTACTTCATAGGTGGTGATGCAGAGTTTCTCTAAACCTATACTGTTCAATATAGCAGCCATTAGTCACATGTGGCTATTGAACCCATGAAATGGGCCTAGTCCAAATTAAGATAAACTGTAAGTACAATAGTAGGTTTCTAAGTATTAGTGTAAAAAAGAAGAATGTACTATATCTCATCAATAATTTTATATTGATTACTTGGTAAAGTTATGATTTTTAATAATGTGCTAAATAAATTATTAAGTTTAATTTAACCTATTTTATTTTCTTATATTTTTAATTTGGCTATCAGAAAAATTTTAATTACATATGTAACTCATATTATATTTCTGGACATAGCTTCTCTAAATAAGTCAGGCCAATGATTTAGTTCATTAAGCATGAAAAAATATCATCAGTAAAAAAAGCACTGAAGTAGCACTGTAAAATTTTATAATTCTTTGACTGATTAGTCAATTGTTAAATAATTCTTTCCTTAGCCTGTGCATTCTGACACATGCCATGAAAACCTCATTAATATCTGATGGAGAACTAACTTGTCCCCTCACAACTATGTTTCCTTTCCTTCCACTTCCTCTACCTACACTGTCATAATGAACACACTTCCTGGTGTGCTGTTCCATTCCTCCTTCTCTCACCACAATGTCTCCTTGCCTCCTCATTTTTGCATTAGCATTGGTCTCAATAGTGGTCTGGGAAGTTGTTTCTAAAGCAAATCCATCAGGCTTTTGAATCATCATTCTTTTTTTTATCTTCTGGGGGGGCAGGCAGAGAGAGGGGGAGAATCTTAAGCAGGCTTTATGCCCAGTGGGGAACCCCATGCAAGGCTCCATCTCATAAGCCTGAGATCACGACCTGAGCCAGAATCAAGAGTCAGATGCTTAACTGAGCCAACCAGGGGCCCTTAAATCACCATTCTTTAATTGGGTTTGCTGTATCCTGCCATCTCTTTTTCTCTCCTCTCTTTTCCTCTAATCTATTGATTTACAGAAAGACAATTTATTTTTCTCAGATTAACCATGTTTTAGACATGAATCAACACCCCAGATTACCTATGATTGCCATTCAATCTTTCTTGATGATAGAAACTGACAGTTGTTTTTCAGTTAGCATTCTTATTTTCTATCATATTGTCTCTTTTCCCAAAGTATGAAGACTGAATCAGAGGAGAATACATGGCTTGCTCACAAATCCTAAAGTGCTCATTTTGAAAAAAAAAAAAAAATTAGGATAAAGCTGGTACTTTTAAATAAGAAAAGCTCTTGTTAGCATAGAAGACAAGCAGGTGAGGAGGCATTCACACTTAATTATTTCTAAAACCTTCTCTCCAGAGCATCGGAATCCTACCTCATTAGCAGCTGGACTGAAACCAATACACCCAAGCTAATATCAAGATATCACCCAAAAGGAAATATTTCACAGAAGTGAATTCCCCTTCTTGCCAAAAATAAATGAACGAAGAGATTATTTACTTAAAACAAAACAAAAACCATTTTCTGTTTTTATTGACTGAAACAGCATACTGATTTTACCGAGTAAAATGGCATACCAAACGTACATAGAGAATTCAAAATTATTGGAGGTCTGAAAGAAAAAGAAGTCTGAAGGAAATGCAAATTACCAAAGTTGTGATAATATTTTGATATAATAGATAGTGTCTATTAAATATGTATCATCTTCCAACCCAAAGTCAAGATATTCAAATAAAGTTCTACCTTCAAAAAAAAAAAAAAGACCTCTGTACATAGAGGAACATGAAACTCCCTGCACATAGTGAGAAATGAGTGCCACGAGAAACACCTCCCAACCCCCTTGTACTCCCGCTATCTATTAGTGAGAGCCTAAGTGGTTAAGCCTCTCCAGAAAGTAAACCTTCAGTCTTCAACAGAATGGGAATGGCAGAAGCAGCCATCTGGGAGGACAAGATGGGAAAGGGATCTGTGGCAGGGGTCTCACTTCTTGCCTTAAAGACGTTTCACCAGGCTGCATGTTTTCAGTTTCACTCTATTGCCCTGCCTGAAAAACTATTTAATATTTCTAATTTTTAAATAACGGTATTGCTTCTTGCCTCCTCACTCCCCTTCTCTGTAGGCTTAAGTTTCACTTTCCCAAGGTCTACTGACTTGATGTAACACTTGTCCATCTGCTTTCCAATTTCCAAATTTTTGTTGCCATCTCTGCTGTGCTGTCATTTTCTAGCCAATTGGGTTTTTTTTCCCCCTTTGGCAAGCTGTACCCTTTTTATTTCTTTAGCATCATTTTAGTGGGGTTGGAAGACAGAATGAAGAAACATCCTTAAGTCCAATTCACCATGTATAATAAGATCATTCATTTTAAATATGATTAGTAGATCTAAGTCCACAGTATTTTCAAATGGCAAGACCAAGTCTAGAGAGAACCCAGAACTCCTAAGTCTTGGTTCTGTACACTTTCCACTTATCCCATTGACCTTCTCAGATGCAAAGACTATGATCTTCTCATTTTTTTGACATTCTAATAAGCGTTTAGAGCTTTTTTTATCAAGTATTCTGAGTACTAGGTTTATTATTTATTTATTTATTTAAAAGATTTTATTTATCTCTTTATTTGACAGAGAGAGAGAGACAGCAAGAGCAGGAACACAAGCAGGGGGAGTGGGAGAGGGAGAAGCAGGCTTCCTGCTGAGCAGGGAGCCCCATGTGGGGCTCGATCCCAGGAATCAGGAATCATGACCTGAACTGAAGGCAGATGCTTAATGACTGACCCACCCAGGCACCTCTGAGTACTAGGTTTAATGCACTGAGAGGCCTGTATATGGCAGTTTGGCTTATTTCTCTACGAGTGGTTTCTTTTGCCAATTTTTAAAGAGCACTGAGCCCGAAGTCTGTTGAGGAATATATAATTAAATCACTGTAGCTGATATTCATAAAATTAGGCTCAATAACTCCAAAAATGTAGTTGTTGTTACTACTTAGACTTGGTGACTTCACTTCAAAGAGATTATAACTCTTTGCTGTTGGTTGGTAAACTGTGGCTCTTTTGGGGATAAAAAGGCCAACCTAAATATAAAGGAGGTAAACTTCCATTGGGCAGTTTAAGAAGGTCATGGCAATTGCTTCCCTTCTACTAGAACTTGTAAAATATATTGGTAAACTCAGATTTCTCCTAAAGAACTAGAAAATGCCCAACACTCTCCTGAGGATATACTGACCATGGCTCTGTTTCCACATTATAAGAATTTTGGGAGAAATTATTTGGGCTATGGTATCAAAGCAATAAACTGGGTGGAAAAGGGAATGGTGGAAGGCAAAAGGACTTATTTCACTGTAGCCATGAGAAAGTAGTAAAAGTGAGGTGCTTGGCTGGCTCAGTCGAGAAATCATATGACTCTTGATTTCAGGGTTGTAAGTTCAAGTCCCATATTGGGTATAGAAATTAACTAAATATAAAATCATAAAAGAAGGTAGTAAATGAAGGGTGCCTGGATGTCTCAGTCAGTAAAGCATGTGACTCTTGATCTCAGGGTTGTAAGTTCAAGCCCCACATTAGGTATAGAAATTAGCTAAAAATAAAATCTTAAAAAAAAGAAGGTAGTAAAAGAGGAAGAATGGAAGAAGGAATTGAAAATTGGATACAAACCGTTTTAGGAAAGTGCTCCCCAACCAGTGTTTTGAAGAACACTGGTTTGCCAAGAATGGATTCCAGGTAAACCAACATATCGATCCCTTCCATCCTTAGGATGGTTGAGGAGAGTCTAAACCAGCTAGGGTTTGTGGCTAGTCTCCTCTTGCATCCTGTGAGCCACAAATATATTTTCCTTTTCTATATGTGCTCTGATGTGAAAATAAGGTGGTAATCATTGTCTTTAAAAGATCAAGCGATGGCAATATGCAGAAGTTGACCCAGAACCCATTTATAGGTATATTGGGAAGCACAGGAACTATCATCACCATTAAGGACACAGAAGACAGAGAACTAGTGTTGTTTGCTGCTGTGCAAGGTTGCATTTGAGGCTGCACTGATTTTGCCTAATTGCCATTTGTGTCATTGCATAGGGTTGGTTTCCTTTATTAGTAAAAACTTCCTTTAAAGAAATTTCCACAGTTTACTCCATAAAACATATAGTTTATTCTAATATTTCCATTGCATCCTTTCTGGTTTCTTTGTGTAAATTCATTAGTTAGTTATAGCCTCTTTGTACTATTCACTAAACTAAATCAATATTTTCTCTTGTTAATGTTTGCACAGTTGGAGATATTTGGACATCTTTAGACCTCCCCCCTAAGCTATGTTATATGTGTTTTGTTCTTTTAATCATCACTACAAATTATTCCCTCTGTCCTCAAACCAAGGAAAGCCCATTTTCCTCATTCTATTAAAATATGACATTTTCCCTTGCCATAACATCATAGCTTATAGGCATTGATCCTACCTTACATTCCCTTTCTGTTTCTTTTAATATGATACTTTAGTTAAGTAAGAACTGGATTCAGAAGGACAAATTTCAAAGAACACATTCTGGCAGGGACACAAAATACAGATAGAAAGCAGAGTTGTAAAGAAGAAGCTAGGAGTTAATGCAAAGTGTAGATAATTAATCTTCCATGAGGACCAGGAGACTGGGCACTGGAGGTTCAGTCACTAATCATGTACCTAGAAAGAGATGTCATAGCCACTGTGCTCTTCCACCCAAGTGGTATGATGGGATACAAAACACCATGCATGCTTCCTTTGCCCCCGAGCTCTGCAGTTCAAAATTTAAAGGTCAGGGAGAAAAAGGAAAGCAAGTAAAGGAAAGTGAGAATGACTGGACAGCAAGCTAGGAAAAAAAGCCAGGAGAGTATAATGTCAAGTAATCCAGAAGAAACAGAAGTTCAAGAAGACATGATTTATTGGGTGCTACTGAGACATTGAATAATATGAAAACAAGAAGTTACCATTGTATTTTGCAACATGGCGGTCATTGGTGACTTTAACAAGAGCTATTTCAGTTGATTGAGATGATCAGTGGCCAGAGTGGAACTGATTGACTAGCAGAAGTGTTGGCATGAGGCTGTGCGTGTGTCCAGGCCAGAGGAGGAGGGTTTGGGCAATTGGTGAGAGAGCAAGTACATTTTGTAAAAATGGAAAATCTGTGACTAATTTATCTGTCTCATGGTTATGCTTTCCCATAGTTTATTTTAATAGTTTTTTCTATATTCTTTTTTTAAGATTTTATTTATTTGAGAGAGAGAATGAGAGAGAGATAGAGATAGAAAGAGAGAGCGAGAGCGAGAGAGAGAGAATGAACGTGAGCAGGGTGAAGGGCAGAGACAGAGAAGCAGGCTCCCCGCTGAGGAGGGAGACCGACATGGGGCTTGATCCCAGGGCTCTAGGATCATGACCTGAGCCAAAGGCAGATGCTTAACCTACTGAGCCACCCAGGTGTCCCTAGTTTTTTTACTATATTCTTAACAACCATATGGCAGCATAACACTTTTGGAGAATTGAACTTAATAGGAAGGAATGTTCCTCCTTACTCCCACCCCTACCCATGTTCAAAAGCCAATTAGAGGTGTGGAAATGGAACTAATGAATGTGAAAAACTCAAGAAGTTTTTTCCATGAAAGGGAGTAGAGAAAAGGGTCAGTAGCTAAGGGAAAAGTAGAGGTTGAAGAGTTTCATTTACTTGTTTATTTAAGACAGGAGAGAGTAGAGCATGTTTGAATCCATTGGATATTTTCCATTAAAAAAAGAAATAGAGGCAATGGGATCCAGAGCACATAAGGCAGGACTGGACTTTGATGGGTGCTTGAACTCTTCAGTCATTGTAATATAAGGGGAAACAGAGCATGAATATGGATTCAAAGAAAACTATCCATTAGAGAGCCGCTAGGTAAATTTCAGTAAGATAATAAATGTGAAGCCCCTGGCCTATTGACTGGCACATGGAAGGAGCTTGATGAATATTGTTTCCCCTGCCCGCTGTTCATCCTGTCATCTCACACTCATATCCAGTCCACGCTCCCCAGTCGAGCATCATTGGCTCCCTGTGACTATGTAACCTTTCCTCTCTCTCCTCACTGGAAAAAATTCTCAGTTCTATTGCGGCTCATTACCCACCCTCCCCTGTCAAGTACACACACCTTGCTCATTCCTCCCCCACAAATCACTATCACACAATGTTTCAATTTTGCTATAACCTTTGTCTGGTAACATCACTATCTTCCCCGCCCTCTATTTCTTTTCCCTTCCAATCCAACTATTAATTTTGACATTCAGGTAATTAGCATCATCCCATAAACTTCCCACTCAGCCTTCTTAGGTTATACTTGTGCATTTCCTGTTCCAAATACTATTTTTTCCTACTCCTTTTGTCTTCTAGGAAATTCTAAAGTAATATACATCAGCAAAGTTGTGCATATCAATATCGACAAAAGAATCATTCCATCTTCTAGATCTCAGTGTTTTTCAGAAGCATATACAAAGTTACTTCTGAGTTAAGAGTTTCTCCATTATTTCCCACAAGTCTCTGTGGTGAAGACAAAATATAATAATTCTTTTTTCCCCCAGCTTTATTGAGATTTAATTGACACACAACATTGTATAAGTTTAAGGTGTACAATATGATGATTTGATACATGTATATATCGTGAAATGCTTACCACAATGTTAGCTAACACATCCCTCACCTCTCATAAGTACCATTTTTTTTGTTGTCATGGTGAGAACATTAAAGCTCTACACTCATAGCAAGTTTTAAGTATACAGCACAGTATTATTAACTATAGTATCCATACTGTACTTTACATCCCTGGAAATTATTCATCTTATAACTGAAAATTTGTACCCAACATCTCCCCATTTCCCCCATTTCTCCTACCCCTCAGTCCCTAGCAACCACCATTCTACCCTCTGTTTCTAGGAATTTGATATTTTTAGATTCCACATATAAATGAGATCATATAGTATTTGTCTTTCTCTGTCACTTAGAGTAATGTCCTCAAGGTCCATCCATTTTGTCACAAATGACAAGATTTCATTCTTTTGTATGTCTGAATAATGTTCCATTATATTTCTTGATATTTTTATAAGTGTTAATTTCAAATTCATACCATAAAAGTATTATGTATCACATTAATGAGATTTTAGAAATCATTCAACATGTTGGTTCTTGATACCAATCGACCCTTCAGTTGGGCTATGATATCAAGGCATATGCTGGACAGACAGGCAAATATTCCCAATAAAACTTATATACAAAAATTAACTTTTATTTAGGTTTCCAAAGGAAAATGTTTCTGGTATTTTTCTTTTGATTTAGTAAATGGATCAATAAAACATCTCACTGATGCCTTTTTCCAAATGTGGTATTTCTTTAGCTTCTGTGTGTATGCATATGTTATGGATAGTAATTTTTGGTTTTGGAAACTTAAAAAAAATACCTGGATTGTTCCATAAGAAAGAGAAGCAAGAACTAGGATGAGTAACTTATATTATTGCTTCTACATTGCTGCTAACTAGCTGTGTGATCTTGGTTAATTAGCTTAAATTTTCTGTGCTTTCATTTCTTAGAATCTTAGTGAAGGTATGTGGCTTGGACCCATGGTTGTCCATGCCTCAGGGTATTTCAGGAACCTATCTGTGGGCCGCTATGAATTAAAGAGGGCATTGAGCAAACCAGAGGATTGGAATTACAAACCCCTAAGTTAAGATAAAGTGTCTTTATCATAGATGTTAGACAAATTCCTTTTAACTATTTTTGTTTTTGCCTTATTATCAAAAGAATGATATAGATGCTTTATGATCTTCCATGGAGGCTATAGTTGGTGGAGGGAGCTATATAAACTATATGAGAAACTGGATTCAGAAATGAGGGACTCATACACAAAAAAAGGAAACTACATTACTATATTAAAGTATTATAGTAATACTTTATATCTGTTCAGTGGAACATAATAAACATTGTAATAAAGAGAGAATGAAACACTCAGTAAATGTAAGTGAGTATAAGATGGAAGAAGTCAGAATGAATTCAATTTTCTCATGAAATAAAAAACATAAATTGTTTTTAGTATAATCTCTTTGTATATAAAGATGTATTAAACACAAATGGAGTTTTATGATCTTTTTCTCCCTTTGACCACTAAATGAGATTATATTAAAACAGTTTAGATTCTTTTGTTTTAATGAATATTAGATCCATGGGACATAAATAGGTTTTAGGTAAAATGTGTGTTCAATAGTCAAATAATGCTATTGTAAACCACATTAGTACCCCACCCCCGTGGTGCCTTTTAGAACCATTACTTTGCTGATGTGAATTCAGAATCTTCTTGGTAGACTCTGGTTTAATGTTTCCCAAGTTTGTTTTAACATGATTCCTTTTCTGAATAGGATTAAGTGTGCTAGAGACTGCAATTTTTAATAAAGAATTTATCATTATGGTATAATTATTAACTTGAAAATTCAGTTAAAATCTACTATAGCAAAATAGGTCTAGGGCTTCAACAAAAATATAGAATGACAGACTCCATAAATCTAAAATACAAATCCAAGTAAAATATAAAGGTATTGCAAATAGATCTTTAACAACTTTATTTAAAGACCGCAAATTTGGGTCACCTGGGTGGCTCTGTCGGTTAAGCAACAAACTCTTGGTTTCAGCTCAGGTCATGATCTTAGGGTCATAGGATCAAGCCTTGCATCAGGCTCTGTGCTGAGCACAGAGTCTGTTTGAGATTCTCTCTCTTTCCCTCTGCCCCTTCTCCACCGCATTCTCTCTCTCAAGTAAATAAATAAATCTTTTTTAAAAAAAGACAGCAATCTGGCCAAGAATAATAATGAAAAATATGTAAAATCTGAATACATGAATATTCATATATTTACCATGTCCCTAGAAGTATGTGTTTATATTTTCCCTCACACATTTAAATTGAATGTCCCCTAGTTCTCTGGCTTTCTGGGCTAATTCTTTCAAAGAGAACTCAAGTCTCTATTTTATATAATTGCAAGAAGGCCAGGATCCTTCTTAATATTCTCTTGTATTTCCTAGTCATTATTATTATCTTTAATTCTTTTTTAAATGATTTTATTTATCTATCTCTCTATTTATTTATTTAGAGGGAGAGAGAGAGCACAAAAAGGGAGAGGGTTAGAGAAGCAGACTCCCCGCTGAGCAGGGAGCCTGATGTAGGACTCCATCCTGGGACTTCAGGATCACCTGAGCTGAAGGCAGTCACCTAAGGAACTGAGCCACCCAGGAGCCCCTGTTACTATCTTTAATTCTGAATTCCACCTTCTAGCTCAATTCTTTTTTTTTTTTCAAAGATTTTATCTATTTATATGACAGAGAGAAATCACAAGTAGGCAAAGAGGCAGGCAGAGAGAGAGGAGGAAGCATCTTGATATACTTCTGCCACTGTGGCATTATTATTACTGAGAGCTCTTTTCTCTCTGCACTGCTTCAGATGCAAACCACACTGCATGACTCTTAATGTACCACTAACAGTGCTTTTGCAAGTAACAGACTTTTACTAATGTTAGTCTAATGGAGGGGGATTACTGCACAGAGTAGGTAACAACTTATAAAAATTGACTGTCAAACGTAAGTTCCTGCCACAGTTGTTTGATTACTGGCCAGCTATTCATGATTTTGGAGCCCATTCTCCCATCAACCATTTTCCAAAGATTCCTGGTCTTTACTCTTGTCTCTTTGGCTGTCTGGCAGAAAATTCAAATTGCTGTTCTCATATTGTGAAGAGCAATTTAGCTCCTATTTGTTTCAACATCTACCCTCAGGCTCAGGGTCTTCCTTCATAACCAAAAGGTTCATTAATGCATTTCCCTAAATAAACCAGCTGGCTTTGTTCTTCTTCCCGCCTTGACTATAGAAATAGCTGCAGTTAAACAACACTCTTTTCTTTCATAAAATACCTTTTGCCAAATATTAAAGAATATTGTGGCTATTAATGGTTTCTGAAAAAGTGAAAGAGGAGGGATTATAAGAGATAATGACAACTCTTACGAATGAGTTTGCCTTGTAAATAACTTATGAATACACTTATGCAATGCTTTTATTATTTTCTTTTGAAGTGACATAATCTAATAAGCTTCATGGTATCATCAAAGTGACTCTTTTGTGCTTTAAGAAATCAAATCAAGTTTACAGCCCTTAGGCTCAAAAAGAGGAAAAGGGGAGAGGTATATTGAAGTATTCCTGAATTAATAGGAAAAACATGCAATAATTTTCAACATTAATCCTATGAGCTTTTAAGATTAATTTGGCTTTTAAGAGCAGACCAGAAATATGCTGAAATCAAAATTAGTCTGGTCAGTTTACTGCTTAAGGAAAATGTAGCAGCCTGGCTACTCAGAGGACAGAGGAAATGATTTTCACCTCAGATAGTTTCCAAAAAACAAACAACAAAAAAGTGGTCCTGACAACATAGTTGAGCAATAATTAGTTGTAAATTTTCAAATAAAATCATATTAAAGGATTCACTTGTCTTAAGTAAGAAATCTGTTTTGAGACTCCTCTCTTTTCTTCCTCAATCCTACTTAAAGACAAGAAAACTAAAGAGTGTGTGAAACTGATAATAGTTCTAAGCAGGAACAAGATAAGACATCTTAAAGTGTTTTTGTCTATAATACCCCCACAACACACAGTGAAAACATTGCAAGTTCATTTTCAAATGTCACTGAAGAAAAAAAAAATGGTTGGAAAAGAAAAAGCCTGACTTGATATCAGTAGGCATAGAAAATGCATTTCCATCCAAAAAAAAAAAAAAAAAATCATCACTGCTACTAAAGAAAAGCAAAGGAAAAGTGTGAAAAACAGCATAGCAACTCCACTCACAAATCATAAGTTGGAAAGAAGTTAACAAAAGGACAACTAATGAGAATCCCTTGCCAAATTTATAACTGCTCCATCTCTGTCAACATCAATATGCTGTCTCCTTTTACTAACCACCACCCAACACACCTCCCAGCAGCTATATATTATAGGGAAATTGGACAGAGAGTGGTAAAAGCTTGCAGTTAATGGTAATGATTCCTCTTTTTTCTTTCACTTTTAGAATTATACCCCTTCTGCTCAACCAGTGAATCTTTCAGAAACCACCACTTGCTCCAAACAACAACAAAAGCAGCAACATCTAATTTTCAGTCTTTGTTATCACCACTCACTCCTCACCTATTTCTAAACCCCGAACAAAAGAGCCCCTAAACCATAATTCGATTCTCACAACATCATTTTTTCTTCATTTAATCATGTCCTAGTCCACATACAGAATTGTGTGCTGTTATTTCACATCATGGTCATCCGCTACTATCTTCTCTTGTGTTACTTTAAACAGTTTATATTTGTCTGCACATGATAGTGTTCATAGTAAATCCAGGGGATGAACTTCTGAAAAAGAAAGTATCACATATATATCATCTGAAGATAAACCTGGAAGATAGAAGGACTATTTCTAGTTACAGATTAAAAGCAAAATTTGACTCCAAGTCTCCCTATATTGCCCATTGCCAATATGCTTCAAGGTGAAATTATATGATTGGGTAGAAAGTTATTTGCTTGGGAAAAGTGCTAAATGAGAATTTGAATTTGACACAAGGAACTGTTCTCATTAACTGAGCTGTTAGATGCAGCACCTTCAATAAAACAAGGCAAATATCCTCCTTTTGGTTGTAAAATACACCATCTCTGAATCTTATTTTAAAGAAGAAGAAGAATTGCCAAATACATGAGGATATTGATTGAAAACTTTCAGTTAATCATGACCTACATATAGCTCTTCAAGTAAGTTTTCTATTTTCAACATGAAGCCACTATCCTTGAAAATATTTCACAATATAATCACTGAAATGGCGAAAATCACTTTTGAGCATTAAGGATTGTAACTAGTAAATTAATGCAAATAATGCCACCCTTTTGAAATAAACAAGTACTTACAAAAACCACCTGCCCCTGAGAAGATGAACATACTGATGTTGCCAAGATTTCTTATTCATTGCCTATTCTACTTTTTTATTCTTCTTAACATTTTATTGACTACTTGGAGCAATGATACCTAAAATTAGAAGACATTTTCCTCTAAATTTTTCTTTGTGTTTCTCTAAACACACATTAAGGATGTGTGTTTAATATTATATCTCAAACTTGGCTGGTATTCTTCAGAATCCAAATTTGACAAAAATTAATGGAGTAAAGCTATTTGGAAGATCACTTCTAGTGCTGCTTGCTGGTACATCCTTCAACAAGTATTTATTGAGATGTTATTTTGTGTTGGACACTGTTCTATGTACTGGAGATTCAGCAGTGTACAAGCAAACAAGGCCCCTGCCCTTATAAAAGTTAGATTCTAGCAAAAAAGCCAGGCAATAAACAGAATAAGAATTCATTACATGAAAGGCGCCTGGGTGGCTCAGTGGATTAAGCCTCTGCCTTTGGCTCAGGTCAGGGTCTCAGGGTCCTGGAATGGAGCCCCACATCGGGCTCTCTGCTAAGCAGGGAGCCTGCTTCCCCTTCTCTCTCTGCCTGCCTCTCTGCCTACTTGTGATCTTTCTCTCTGTCAAATAAATAAATAAAATCTTAAAAAAAATAATTCATTGCATGATATAATTTCAGGTAGTGATGATTGCTATAAAGCAAAATAAAACAAGTTAAGGTGCTAGAGCAAGAAGGTGAAATTTTAGATAGGGTGGTCAGGGAAGACATCCAATACGAAGACATTTGACCAAGTATCATATGATCCCACTGATATGAGGAAATTAAGAAACAAGACAGATGATCATACGGGGAGGGAGGGAAGAATGAAACAAGTCTGTTTACAATGTTGGTGGGAATGCAAGTTGGTGCAGCCACTTTGGAAAACAGTGTGGAGATTCCTCCAGAAATTAAAAATAGAGCTACCCTATGACCCTGCAATTGCACTACTGGGTATTTACCCCAAAGAAGCAGATGCAGTACAAAGAAGGGCCATATGTACCCCAATGTTCATAGCAGCAATGGCCACAATTGCCAAACTGTGGAAAGAACCAAAATGCCCTTCAACAGATGAATGGATAAAGAAGATATGGTACATATATACAATGCAGTATTATACCTCCATCAGAAAGGATGAATACCCAACTTTTGTATCAACATGGATGGGACTGGAAGAGATGATGAGGAGTGAAATAAGAGGAGAGAGTCAATTATCTTATGGTCCCACTTACATGTGGAACATAAGGAAAAACATGAGGACATTGTGAGAAGGAAGGGAACGGTGAATGGGGGGAAATCAGAGGGGGCGATGAACCATGAGAGACTGTGGACTCTGAGCAACAAACTGAGTGGTTTGGAGGGGAGGGGGGCCGGAGGGATGGGGTGGTGGGGTGATAGACACTGGGGAGGGTATGTGCTATGCTGAGTGCTGTGACTTGTGTAAGACTGATGAATCACAGACCTGTACCCCTAAAACAAATAATACATTATATGTCAGTAAAAAATAATAAAATAAAATAAAAAGGATAAAAAAAGAAGACATTTGACCAGAATAAAGAATGTGAGTGAAGACTCCAAAGTTTCAGAAATCTGAAATGATATTTGTTTCCCCCCCACACACCCAGTATTTAGTAAACATTTATTATGTATCAGGTCAGACCTAGAGGCAAGTGACAAAAATAACTAAAATCCAGGTTCCTAATTTCAAATGGCTTACAGTCAAGTAGATTAGCTAGACACAAAGTTTGAGGACTCTAGTGCTTATACTGGGATAAGCTCTATTAAAGAGCAGTGTTAGCCCAACAAAATTATAAAATAGGTAACAGTTGTCTGAAGTCATACACATTCTATCTCCTTTCTATGTCTATTTCTGTCTCATTTAATGTCCTATATTTTTTATTTTAATTTACATATACCTCAGCTTGCAGCTTATATCAAGAGGAATTCAGTGGCCCTAGCATCCACTAATCATACACTATAAAAATAAAGGCATTTTAGATTTTAGACCTTTCATTTTCTGAGTCCGTCTCCATAGGGGAAAATCCACTATCCCACTAACAATTTCCTCTACAGGATGGAACTGTGTGGTGCTGCCCTCTCAAAGCAGATATCTGACTTCCAAATACAGTTCCATAAACCCCCAACGAGTCACTGAAATGGGAGAAGAGGTTTCTACTTCTGAGGAGGCTGGTGGCTGAAGCTTTCAGTGTCTTTCACATCAAACTTAAGAGGCAGTCTCTTATGCTATCTACCTGTGGGGTTAACACCTATTAATGAGCACAGAGCTGAAAGCCAAGGAGACTGGACTATCCATAGAAAGACCTTTCTTATTTCCCCAGTAACCTGGAGTGTAGAGTGGGACATCACTTAAGGTTTAAATTTCTTCTGCTTCTTGATCAAGCACCCCATTAAGATAGAGGAAGGATGTATCTATAGGTCATAGCACACATTACTGCGAGCTCTTTAGTAAACAAGCACTTACAAACTAAAATAGCAGTATCTTCAGAAATTAAAGATTATAATCCAGTTCTTCTTGTTTTCTCTTGTATCACAGTGAGAATAAGTAAATTGCTTAGAAGTAGTCATATTTCTGAAATTACCTTATTCATCCATATACTGAGTCCTTACCTATCCGAGATTTTTAGTAGCCTTGAGATTTTCAGTAGCCTTAAAATACATATTTTAAATCTCTATGTTAAATATGTGTATATATATGTGTGTGTGTACATGTACACATACATATATATGGTACTATGCATCTAAGTATATATGTATATTTTTTCAACTAACATCTTTTTTTAGTGTTCGATAATTTATCAGTTGCATATAACACCCAGTGCTTATCCCATCATGTGCCCTCCTTAATGCCCATCACCCAATTAACCCTATCCCTCACTCACCTCCCCTCCAGCAGCCCTCAGTTTCTTCCCTTACATAAGAGTCTCTCATGTTTTTTCTTCCTCTCTGATGGCTTTCCATTCAGTTTTCCTTCCCTTCCCCTATGACCTTCTGCTCTGTTTCTATTTATTTTTAATTCTAGTAAAATTAACATACAATATTTTAGTTTCAGATGTACAATATAGTGGTTCAGCAACTTTATACATTATTCAGTGCTCATCATGAAAAGGGTACTCTTAATTCCCTTCACTTATTTCAGCCATCTTCTCATGCACCAGTTTGTTCTCTATATTTAAGAATATTATTTTGTCTCTTTTTTCTTTGTTTGTTTGTTTTGTTTCTTAAATTCCACATATTTTGTTTTATATTTTTATTTATTTTTAATATTTGCTTTAATATTTTAAAGTTCCTTATGAGAAAAGGGAACTGCTATAAATCTTGTGAAGGATAAGTATAACTGACATATAAAATACTCAGAAATGTGCCTTAGGGAGTACCTCCATTCACTTGTCACTTTGTACAATTGTATGGCTGATATTAATGTTCATATCCTAATTGTACTGACTAATGAAGGTCAAGGGCCATGCATGTTTTGATTGCTGTCATGAATCTCTAGCTCGACACTCTGCCTGTCATATGACAGATATATGCTTAAGTATTATTTCCTACTTGAATAAATGGGGAAAAAGGAAGGAGTAATTTGAGGAAAGTAGAAGGCTCAGGTTAGTTTATCATAGGCAAATGCCCACTTACTGCCTTGGGCATTCCAGTCATAGTCATGACCACAATCATCCAAAGAACAAGTAAACTTAACAGAATGGGAGTTGTGGCAAATAAAAATAAATGAAGACTGCCTTAAATATCTAAGCCTCCTGAAACAATTTCCTGAGACTCCTCCTGCCTACTAAGTAAGTACCAGTGGTAGAGATGTCCCAGCCACGGCTGGTGTTTTGGAAAGTCCTCCATATACATATGACTTAGCCAAGGATGTATGTATACAAAGCCCCACAATCAACATAAACTCCCAGCATCATACCCAAGAAGGAGCTTTCCTTCCATTCTCAGATTGTTTCTGATTCTTCTTTTAACTTGATTTTATGGGGATAAAAATGTTAAGGGCACTTTCTCAGTGTAGTTTTCCTAGCCACAGAGTCTCTCAGATAGCCCCGGAACTACAGCACTCTAGAATTAACATCTACAGTCCTGCAGAGGAAATAAGCACTAAAGGATTGAAATGACAGCTGTGTTAGAGGCCCTGACCTTGCACTACAATCAAACGCAAACCAGCACTTTGACTTGAGTATATCTCAAGAGATTTGTGGAATGTTCATGTAAGTTATCTGGAAATAATTCAGGTCTACTTCCCCAAGTTAGATCTAACAATCAGATTAAAACTGAATAGAAACAGGATATCAACTTATTTTACCAGGTGGCTTTATCTTAGAAACCTGCTGACACTGTTCCAATAACCATGATAAATGATGTGAAAAAGATGGATATGCTAAGGCAGGGATGGAACATCTTTAAATGAATGCTTAGTCACCTTAATTTAGCATAAAGTGCCCATTCCCCTATATCTAACCTACATTATATAAGCAGTATCATTTATTTTGTCTCTTCTCTGTCCACCTCACTGAATCACTGCTCAAGTCTACCAGCAATGTAGGTTTTCCCCAAACACTAGCCAGTGCTGGGGCATCTCTGCCCTCCTGTAATTATTTGGTGAACCGGGGAATTCCTAGGAGTAACAATAAAATCTAAAACTTAATGAAAGCCTATGTGTAGATACTATGCTAAACAGTAATAATAGTAGTTAATATTTATTGAGTGTATACTACATGCCAGGTACTGTGCTATTTTACCTGTATTACCTCCTTGCATTCTCATAGCCTTATACAGTGAGTACTAATACTATTAATCCTCATTTTACAGATTCCAGATCAAACTGCCATCATTAGGTAAAGACATCAGACTGTCACTTAGGATAACTCCCTGGTCCATCTTGCTCAGAATTCTGTCACAGGGATAACAATAACAACAACAACAACAACAAGTGCAGCAGCATGGGGCTAAATGCTTGGTTTCATTAGTTCTTTTAAACCTTACAATAGCACAATGAGGTAAGCAATATTATTATTTCCATTCTATAGAGGAGGAAACTGAGGTTAAATGAAGTTACAAAACTTCTGAGGGTCCCATATTAAGTGGGGAAGGCAGAATTTTAACACTCAGTTTTCTCTGGTTTCAAAATCTGGGCCTTTGTCCCTACTCTCCAGGGTCTCCTGCAATTCCTCATGGTCTGCTTCATTCAGGAGGTAAACCAAATATCTTTTATGTGATTTTCATAAATGAATTAAAGGGATTTTTAAATTCAAAGTCAGTCTATTTTAATCATAACCAAAAATTGCTTTCCTTAACAATTAACAATTGAGATCTGCAATTACTTTTGAGGGAGTCCCTGAATATCAGAATAAGGCCAGAGGAAAATTGTTGCCAGTTCCTTTTCTAGCTTAATTTTTTAAAAAATCAGAACCTTTACTATTACTGTGTAGTTCTTTTGGGGGAATTCCCAAGAGTATTTTTAGCAAGCGATAAGACATTCTTTTGTTATTCTTTAACTATTTATTATGTTTCAAGATGAGAGCATCTATTACCTACTGATTTTGAGGGTTGGATATTTCTCTCATAACAGATGGTCTTTTGTTCACATCTTGATTCCTCTGACTTTCTAATTGCTAATATATGTGTTACTACTAATTATACCTTAGTAGTAACCTCACCCTAGTAAGAAGGCACTTATCACTGTTTTTATAGAGCTAGTGTTTCAACTTTTATAGATTTCCTCATGAACTAGCTTCCAGACGTGATATAGGACTTCACACAATGGTTGAAGGCATTGTTCTCTTCATATTTCTTTGAACAAAGGAAAAACATCTAGAGAGACAGTAAAGGAAGGAAATAAAAGAGAAAAAAAATTAATCCTACAAGATAGTAAAAGACGCTACTGAAGAATAAAGTCATATGCTTTCGGACTACCCAATTCCATACTTGAATACACTCATTGCATGTCTACCTGGTGACCAACCAGCCTTGGCTTATATATAACTAAAAACAGAGAACTATAAATAAAGTGCTTGGCCTAGTGCCTGGGCACATTATAAGTAATTCTTCAAGAAATGGTAACAATTGTGATTAAAATGATTGGCTATTTCTCAGATGGCCATAGCAACACCTGGCATTTCTTGGCTACTTCACTCTGAGAAGCCCCAATTTCCTTCCAGGTTACTCCCTCTGTTTAAATTTATTGGCCACATAGGGAATGTAGGATACCAATATCCTAATGTTTGTTGAAAAGAGGGAAAACAGGGAACTTGAGTAAGTAACTGGGAATAAAAAGTGAGTCAGTGCAGAAACTCAAAATAGCATTCAATATTCTTGACTCCTAGTTCTGTTTCTTTTGTATTTTTCCATAGAAGGAGGCTTTAAACATATGAGGAGCCAGAGGACTTTTGCATGCATGCATTATTTCATTTAAATATTTCCATGATATTATTAGATATTATTGTAGTTGCTGTCATTAGCCCTGTTTTTTAAATGACAATACTGAGGCTCAGAGAGGTTATATAACTTATCCAAGATCACAGAGCTAGAAAAATATCAGAGCAGGGACTCTAATTCAAGTGTCTCTGACCCCATTGCCCCAGACTTTAAACAGGGTTGCCTCTATCATATGATACATGTGGTTATGAAATAAGCATCAGTTACTTTAGAAACATGAAACTGTGGTCTAGAGAGGAATATAGATATTGAAAACAATTATAATACATCAACACTATTGTTCAAAATAAGGCATATGCAAATGATAGTGGAAATACAAAAAAAGGCAATACAAGGAAGGCTTCACAGGAGATATTTTTGAGCTGAGGTTGGGGAAAAGGTAAAAGGAGGGCATTCTCAACAGAGAGAAGGTCACATACAAAGGCAAAGGAACACAAAAGAACATGGTGTGTTCATTTATGGCTGGAGTGCAAGCAAAAAGGGTAAGGATTAGGAAAAGATGAGGCTGGACAGGTCAAATCATGAAGTGCTTTGTTCCGCTTGGGTAGTGTGCACATTTAAAAGTAATCTGTGACACTGTGGACTCTGAGCAACAAACTGAGGGTTTTGGAGGGGAGGGGGTGGGGGGTTAGGCGAGCCTGGTGGTAGGTATTGAGGAGGGCACATATTGCATGGAGCACTGGGTGTGGTGTATGAACAATTAATCTTGTAACGCTGAAAAAATAAAATAAACATATTTGACGAAAAAAAAAAAAGAAACCAGACTCTAAGAAAAAAAAAAAAAAAAGTAATCTAAAAGACTAATTTTCATGAATGGTCCATGTCCCTATTAAAGTTCTATGTATTTTAACCCTTGCAGTCAATTTAAATTATTTTTTAAGGAATGATACCTGGAAATGCAAAGCCTCAACCCAAAGAATGCGTTTAATGGTTGGGATTTCAGACTCTTCATGGAGGGAGGTGTTACTTTTGGCCCAGAGGCTTCTCCCGGTAACTTTTCATGTTGCTTTCAGTAGCTTGCCTAAAAGCAGATCAACGTCAGCTTTCTTACTTACATTCTTGAGTAGTCATTCTTTAAGTGGAACATATGAAGTGCTCAGGTTTCAGCCATGTTTTCTCTCTTAGTCACCTTCTTCTAAGCTGTTTTCTTTTTATGTCTCTTTTCTATTTCATCTATTTTTTCTTTTTCTTTTCATTCCCAGACATGTCTCTGTTCCCTACCCCATAGTCTCTCACCTACCAGTTCTGTTCTATTCACTTAGCTCTTACCCCTTCTCCACTCTATATTATGCTATTAGAACTACCTCTTTAGTTTCTTCCTTTTTTTAGTAATACTTTAATTGCACACTGAAATCTTTTTTGTGTGTGTGAGTGTGTTGTCTTGTTTGGGTCTTAAAAGCTAGAGTTCTTGATGTTTTTAGAAGCTATTCACTTTCAAAGAAAAATTCAGACACTTAAAAGCGTGATCCAAGTGCTCAATTATTTTCCTTTGGTTTTGAGGGACAATTGCTCTCTCCCTTATAAACAAAATCTGACTTACTTACAAATGTATTTTAAACTATTAAAACTATAGTTACTTCCTACCTAATAAAAGTGGCTTTCTTCTGATGCAATGTATTTCCCATTTCTTTACCAGCATTCTTTCTACGTCCCTTATAGAACCTTAACTTTGGAGACATACAGTTATAGAAATATAATTATAAGTAACTATAGGGAAGGGGGTGCCTGGGTGGCTCAGTGGGTTGAAGCCTCTGCCTTCGGCTTGGGTCATGATCTCAGGTCCTGGGATTGAGCCCCACATCGGGCTCTCTGCTCAGTGGGGAGCCTGCTTCCCCTTCTCCCTCTGCCTGCCTCTCTGCCTACTTGTGATCTCTCTCTGTCAAATAAATAAATCTTTTAAAAAAAAAGTAATTATAGGGAAGAAAAAATTTCCTTTTACCATCCTTGGTTCTCTGGAGGGGCCTAAGAATTAAATCAACATAAGACAGGTTAACAAGAGAAAAGCATTCAAATTTTATTTAATATTTCTACATGCATGTGGGAGTCGTCAAAAGGAAAATGATGACCCAAAGAAGACATTAGGCCACAAAGCATATATACTTTTTGAAACAAAGAACAATAAATTCTAGGGATGCAACAAGACAAAGGAGCTTGAACTAGGGGTGATAAATTATGGAATAGTAAATAGGAAATAAATAGGTTAACCTAATGAAAAATAAGGGTTATTTCAGTAGGTTTGTTTGTACAGATCCACTTTGGCATTGACTTTCAGTCTCAGTGATAAGAATGTTCTTCTAGGGAGTTTGGGAAGACGGTTAAGGAGGAAGTCCTTAAGCTCACTTCTTCCCAGAGATACAAAGAGAAAACACTCACATCAGTGTAAATAACCCAGAAAGTGACCTGAAGACTGGCAGAACAAACTCCACAACTAAAGGTAAGGAAGAGGCCATTTCAAAAAATGTAAGAAGGGTAGATTAAAAAAGAGTTAATGTCTATTTTCAAACTATTCCAGAAAGAATATAAGGAAAACTTCCATATTTATTCTATGAGGCCAGCATTACCCTGATACCAAAACCAGATAAAGACTCCACTAAAAAAGAGAACTACAGGCCAATATCTCTGATGAACATAGATGTAAATATCTTAAACAAAATACTACCAAACTGAACCCAACCATACATTAGAAAAATTATTCACCATGATCAAGCAGGATTTATTCCTGGGATACAAGGGTGGTTCAATATTCAAAATGAACATAATACAACACATCAATAAGAGGAAGGACAAAAAGCATATGATCATATCAATAGATGCAGAAAAAGCATTTGACAAAATACAACATCGATTCATGATAAAAACCCTCAACAAAGTAGGGTTAGAGGGAACATACCTCAACATAATAAAGGCCATATATAAAAATCCCACAGTGAACATCATCCTCAATGGGGAAAAACTGAGAGGTTTCCCCCCAAGATCAGGAACAAGACAAGGATGTCCAATCTCACTACTTTTATTCAACATAGTACTGGAAGTTCTAACCACAGCAATCAGACAACCAAAAGGAATAAAATAATCCAAATCAGTAAAGAAAAAGTAAAATTTTCACTATTTGCAGATGACATGATACCATGTATAAAAAACCCAAAAGACTCCACTAAAAAACAACTAGAACTAAAAAATGAATTTGTAAAGTCTCAGTATACAAAATCAGTATACAGAAATCTGTTGCATTTCTATACACAAATAATGAAGCAGCAGAAAGGGAAATTAAAAATATAATTCCATTTATAATTGCACCAAAATTAATAAAATACCTAGGAGTAAACTTAATCAAAGAGTTGAAAGATCTGAACTCTGAAAACTATGAAACACTGTTGAAAGAAATTGAGGATGACACAAAGAAATGGAGACATTCCATGCTATGGATTAAAAGAACAAATATTGTTAAAACAGCTATACAACCCAAAGTAGTATACTACTTTATACTACTATATACTACTATACTACTTTATACTACTAAGTATACTACTACTTATACTACCCAAATCTACAGATTTAATGCAATCTCTATTGAAGTACCAACAGCAGTTTTCACAGAATAGAATAAATAATACTACAATTTGTATGGAACCAGAAACAACCCAAATAGCCAAAGCTATCTTGAAAAAGAAAAACAAAATTGGAAATATCACAATTCCAGACTACAAGTTATATTACAAAGCTATAGTAATCAAAACAGTATGGCACTGGCACAAAAATAGACACATAAGATCTATGGAGCAGAATAAAAAACCCAGAAATGAAATCACAGCTATATGGCAATTAATATTTGACAAAGAAGAGAAGAATATGCAATGGGGAAAAGACAGTCTCTTTAACAAATGGTGTTGGGAAAACTGGACAGTTACATGGAAAGGAATGAAGTTAGACCACTTTCTTAAACATTGCCTAAAAATAAACTCAAAATGGATGAATGACCTAACTGTGAGACCCAAAACCACAAAAATCCTAGAAGAGGAATGTCTGGGTGACTCAGTCACTTAAGCATCTGCCTTCAGCTCAGGTAATGATCCCAAGGTCATAGGTTCAAGTACTACATTGGGTTCTTTGCTCAGCAGGGAGCCTATTTCTCCCTCTGCCTGCCACTCCCTATGCTTGTGCTCTCTTTCTTTCTCTGACAAACAAATAAATAAAATCTTAAAAAAATAAAAATACTAGAAGAGAGCATAGGCAGCATTTTCTTTGACATTGGCCATAGTAACAATTTTTCTAGATATGTCTCCTGAGGCAAGGGAAATAAAAGCAAAAATAAAGTATTGGAGCTACACCAAAATAAAAAGCTTCTGCACAGTGAAGAAAACAATCAACAAAACTAAAAGCCAATCTATGGAATAGGAGAAGATATTTGCAAATGGCGTATCTGATGAAAGATTCGTATTCAAAATCTATAAAGAACTTATAAAACTCAATACCCAAAAAACGAATAATCCAATTAAACATGGGTAGAAGGCATGAACAGACAATTCTCCCAAGAAGACATTCAGATGGCCAATATCAGTTATCATCAGGGAAATACAAATCAAAACTACAATGAGATATCACCTCACACCTGTCACAATGCCTAAAATCAAAAGAAACAAGTGTTGGTGAGGATGTCGAGAAAAAGGAACCTTCACACACTGTTGGTGGGAATGCAAACTTGTGTGGCCACTCTGGAAAACAGTATGGAGGTTCCTCAAAATGTTAAAAATAGAACAACCCTATAATCAAGTAATCACACTGCTGGGTATTTACCCCCAAAATACAAAAATTTTAAGTCAAAAGGATATGTGCACCCCTGTCTTTATAGCAGCATTATTTACAATAGCCAAGATATGGTAGTAGCTCAAGTGTTACTCAATAGGTGAATGGCTAAAAAAGAATTGGTATATATAGACAATGGCCTACTATTTAGTCATAAAAAATGAAATCTTGCCATTTGCAACAACATGGATGGAGCTAGACAGTATAATGCTAAGTGAAATAAGTCAGTCAGAGAAAGATAAATAGCATATTATTTCACTCATATGTGGAATTTAAGTGACAGAACAAATAAGCAAAGGAAAAAGAGAGGGAGAGAGAGAGAGAGAGCCAAATCAAGAAACAGGCTTTTAATTATAGAGAACAAACTGATGGTTATCAGAGAGGAGGTTAGGTGGGGGGATGGGTGAAATAGATGATGGGGATTAAACAGTACACTTATCATGATTAACACCATTTATAGAATTGTTGAATGACTATATTGTCCATCTGAAACTAACAGAACACTCTATGTTAACAACAGTGGAAGTATTGAAGAAGTAGGTGATTTCCTCACAGAGAGAGTCATCAGGGAAGAAAGCTGGATTGCCACTCTCCAGAAGCCTCTGTCTAGTTTCCTCATCAATACCAGCAAAGGAGGACTCAGGTTCTCTCTCTATAATCTAAGATGTTATTATCTGATTGACCTACCTCTGTCTATGGTGGCCAGGAGGTATGGGGATCTTACTGGGTGGAAGGAGTCTGTCTCTATTTCCCAAAGTCCTCTTTCAATGTAGATCCTTTACAGCATTCCCTAGTACTCGTGGAGCTGTGTCAGAACCATTGCTCCCTCCCACTGTGATAATCAGCCCTAAGGATGCACCTCTTTGATGCTGCTGTTTTGTTGGCTTAGCTAGGAACACAAAAGGAATGGGACTAAAGCCAGAGAGCTCACTCAAGGTCTCCAGTAACAATGGTTATTAATATTTCCTGGGGTCATGGAGTTGTCTGAGACTCTGATAGAAGCCACGGGAATTTTCACATATATTCTATCTCCCTTTGTTCAGTTATAGCTTACAAATAATACCCCATTGAATTATTTTCCATCAAGTTACATTTGGGTAATTGATGAAGATAAAGCAAGATAACATCCAGATCTCCACTTCAATATTCTCAAACCAGTGTGTATCACAATCACTTGGAGAGCATAATCCAAATGAGTATTTCTGGGCCTACTTCCATGCATTTTTAGCATGCACTCTAGGTTATTTGGATGAAAGAAGTTCCCAGGACCACACTTTTAGAAACACTCCACCACAGTCATCTAACCCAACTGAATCCTTTTGACTTGGCACATTACTCAATGGGTTTTCCTATCAGAGTTAAAATCAAAATAACTAATTTCCTTTTTAAAAAAGATATGAGTAGGGCAAGGACAAGGAATCAAAGAATCTACAATGAAAAAAATGTTTAAAAATTATGTTATTGCTTAATATGAATACTCCAAACTACCTCGACTTTGTTCAAATCCTATGGAACCATCTAAATTAGAATTTAATATTATATTTCGTCCATTCTTTGTTGGAGTATTTGTGAGTGTGCATGCATGTGCACACATACATGCACAAGCTAACCTTGCTTCCCTGCATAAAGGACTATTTCTACAAGCGAGGCACACAGTTAGTACTAAAATACGTATCATTAGTAGAAACACAAAGATGAGCATCAGTTACTTTTCAGGAACTCACTAACTGTTTTCAGTGAGGGACATATGAATATAACCACCTGGCTGGGAACCTAGAAAACCCTGACACTTTCATTGTGGGCAAATTACTGTGTAGAGTTCCTTTGCCATAGAATTGAATTTCCTTTCAATGACTGGGGTGGAAACATTCCTCTTTTCTCCCACTTCTTTTAAGGAATGATTTGTGCATCCCAGGAAAAAAAAAAGAAGAAGCCAGGGGTATCGCAAGATATATCTTCCCTGTTTTGATGCCCAGATTCAGACACCATTATTTATACCCTGTACTAATCACCGAAAAGTCTGTGCCATCCTGAGGTATCATATGTCCTATAGACATTCAGATAGTTATCTTATAAAAGTGTAGACAAGACAAAACTTGAGGTGTTAAAAAACAAAAACAAAACTTAAACATAGTCTTTAGAACTCCCTAAAGGTGATATGAATAAAATGCCTTCAAATGATCCATCCTGTGATTAAACTGGCTTTCCTGCAGGAGTATTTCCATTTTTTAAAAGAGGTATCACATATTTGTTTGTTTGTTTGTTTGTTTGTTTGTTTGTTTTAGGTATACTTCTTTTTTCCCCAATGACTTAGGTTTTATTTTTTTCAAGAGGAAATGGGGTTCAGGGTGTTGAATTAAAGAAATATTAAGTTATGCTGATTTACTCTTGTGTATGCCATCTCTCAGATTTGATTTTTAAACTCTGAGCATCAGCACTGTCAGTAACTCAAAAGACAGGCAGGTTGGCAATCATAGCCAATCTTCCTTTGTTCATATTCTGTGGCTCAGAGACACATTCTCCTCTTGTCAGCTTTTTTCTTTTCACAACAGGTGATGCACATTTTAATGGTGATTTCTTCTTTAAGGGCATCTGAAGTTATTTTGTTTTGTCAAAAGAAGTAGTGCGGGGCGCCTGGGTGGCTCAGTGGGTTGAGGCCTCTGCCTTTGGCTCCGGCCCGTGGTCTCGGGGTCCTGGGGTCAAGCCCCGCATCTGGGCTCTCTGCTCGCCAGGGAGCCTGCTTCTCCCTCTCTCTCTGCCTGCCTCTCTGCCTGCTTGTGATCTCTCTCTCTCTCTCTGTCAAATTAATGAATAGGGTCTTTAAAAAAAAAAGAAGTAGTGCACCTGACTACTTGTCAGGTGGGTTGTGATATAGTAGCAAATACTACTGCTAATATTAATAATAATGCCACCATAATTTCACTTCTAGGTATCTACCCAAGAGATAAGAAAACATACATCAACGGAAAGACTTGAACACAAATGTTCATAGCAGTATTATTCATAACAGCCAAAAAGTGGCAACAGACTCATATGCCCATTAACCAATTAATGGATAAAAATGTGGTATATCCACACAATGGAAAATTATTTAGCCACTAAAAGGAATTAAGTACTGATTCATGCAACAACACAGATACTTCAACATGAACCTTGAAAAATCATCTTGATAAGTGAAAGAAGCCAGTCACAAAAGACCACATTATATAATTCCATTTATATGAATTGTCCAGAATAGTCAAGTCCATAGAGACAGAAAACAGATTAGTGGTTGCCTGAAGATGGTTATGATGAAAATGTTCTAAAATTGGATTATGGTGATGGTTGCAAAACTTTTAAAATTTACTAAAAGTCATTTAAATGTAAAATTCAAATAGGTGATTTTTATGGTGTATAAGTTATACCTCAGTGAATTTATTTTTTACAAAAACAATTTAAAAAAGCAAGGGAGAAAATGGAAACAGTGCTTTTCAGAGATACTTCAATAAAAGGAGAATCCTGGGGGAATCATGAAAAATCCTGAGAAGTAAATAAAATATTAATGCCAGTTCTCATTTACTGAACACTTACTATGGTGCCAGGCACTTCACTAATTGCTTTACATATATAATCTGTTTTGAGTTTCACAGCAACAATATGAAGTTGAATTATTGTACCACCTTCACATATGAGGAGGCAGGCTTAAAGAGTTTAAGTAAATTATCCAAAGTCACACAACTAGTGGAGGGAAAAACCAGGATTTGGAGACAAACCTCAAGTCCTGAGTCATAAGCTGTGATTTTCAAGTAAATGTCTTATTTTTAACTCCCATTCAAGACCCTCCCTTCAAGTTCTTAAGATTGCTACCTCCCCAGTCCCCTACTCTGGCAATGTTTCACTTATCTCAGCATGAGAGTGACTCAGACTCTCTTTACCTCTACGATTGGGCTGTAAATAATTTGAGAAATTAAAAAAAATAACTTAAGTTCTATCATCAAAAACTGCTTTGAAGCTGGGCTTACCCAATATCATAAACTCTCATTAATTCTGAATTTTGCAGCATTCTAGAATTCTCTAATTGTTTTTGTTAATATCTTGTCAGCTCACCCTTCCTCTGGCCCAGGTCATGCAGCAAATGCTAAACAACAGGCCTAGAGTCTTTGGTAAACCCATTTGTTGAAGACCCTCAAAAACATTCATAGAAACATAGGAATGGATGCAACAAAGATGAGGCAGCACAAATGCCTTTTGCTGAGCATTACTATCTAAAGAAACTTTGTTCTGGAATGCTATTAAGGTGGGAGAAATGGCCAATTACCACAATGACATTCTCACTCATCCATTAAGCCTTGTAATATAAATATTAAAAGGCAGCAGATCGTTCCCTTGTGGATCTAACTAGCAAACTTAAAAGTGTGGTAAAAGAGAAACAAATGATGATAAAAAGTAAAACAGTATGTTATACGCAAACAATGAATCATGAAACACTACATCAAAAACTAATGATGTACTGTATGGTGGCTACCATAACATAATAAAATAAAAAAAATAACTTATAGTCTGTCACCAGCAGAACAGGCATGCAAATGAAACACTCCAGGTCCATCCCAGAATGAGAGTTAAACTCTTGCACCACAGTAAGTAATAAAACAGGTGGAAATGCACACACTGCCAGAGTGCCAAGTGCTATTTTGGGAAAAACCTCTCTTTGCACTACGTCAGACTGGCATTTCTGGGTTAATAGAATGTACCCTAACTTTCACAGAAGCCATTCAAATATACAATTCATTATTTGCTCTTGAGACCCACCAGCTCTTAAAATAGTGTGACTAAAAACCAAAACTAAACCCAAAAATAACTCTACAAAAAGATTACAAGAATCACATTGCAAGATAATACAAGTCACTTGCACACAAAAGATAAATGATTAAATATTATGTGCAGTTAATTTAAAAGGTAAAATAAAAACATGAATTAAAAATTATGCACAGGTTATTTCTCAAGTGTGTAGATCTCAAGCCAAAGCTTATTTAAGGTAGCTTGTAGAGACTTCTGCAAGAGGATGGTAAGGATCTGCACATACTCAGAGGGAAATACTCCATGAGAAGCGCTGTGTTGAAAATTGACACATCGCAAAACAGTATTACAAAGAGATAAAAACACTATTTTCATCATATTAGTTCTCTAACTGAAAACATCTTTGAGCCAAACAATATTGAGTGCCTTCTCATTAGTCCGAGCTCTGTCACTTTCTTTTGTAATCTTAGACAAGTTGCTTTACCTCTTTCACTCTTGGTTGTGTATGCTGAAGGTCCTTCTAGTTTTGAAAGTCTATGACAATGTTTTCTATATCTTTGTGCTGTCTATACCAACCTCCACTTCCTAAACCCAATGAATGGGATCAGCAGTATTGATTCACTTGCCTGATAAACATTGTTATTTGCCTATAGGGCAGGCCCCCCTGAGACAAAATTGTGTAATAGGCTACTTAACTGTACCTATCTAGCATCCATGCTGTGGGCCCTTTACCTGGACTAGAGATCTAGAATCCTCATTGTTGTTGTTCTTTTCTTTAAAAATATGGGCTCATGGGATGCCTGGGTAGCTCAGTTGGTTAAGCAGCTGCCTTCGGCTAGGGTCATGATCCCTGCATCCTGGGATCGAGTCCCACATCGGGCTCCTTGCTCAGTGGGGAGCCTGCTCCTCTCTCTGCCTCTGCCTGCCTCTCTGCCTGCTTGTGTTCTCTCTCTGTTAAAATAAATAAACAAAATCTTAAAAAAAAATATGGGCTCAGACACTTCATTCACATTAAGCTGCCAATGATTACTAACAATTTGATGAGGATTTAGGATGACTGTGCCAGAGACTAAGGTCTTACAATAACAGAATAATGTTTAGACAGTAGCATTTTATCTGCTAGTTGAAATAGGTATGTGTGAGGGAAGGAGAGGAAATGTTGAGCTTTCCTGATACCTGAAGTTGTGCCATTTATGAGTTAATCACAGACCTGTACTCCTGAAACAAATAATACAATATATGTTAATAAAATCGTAAGGTTAAAACCCCACAGGCCAGCAGAAAGTGGACAAAGGTCATAAACATTTCTTTTGGAAGTGTCGCTAATGGTCAATAAATGTAAGGAAAAAAATTCCACATATTTTGGATGAGAATGGTGTTCCATAAGCCAAGACCAAACTTTTTAGCTCTGTTTAATTCACTTAATATCCCTTTATTTGATGACCAGAGACTGCACAATCCATCCATGACCATCTTCAAATGCATACTACGTGTCGGGGAAAAAAGACTCAGAAGAGAAAATGTGCCTGGCTCAGTGCAGAGCACAGAGAACCTAGAGAGAACAGTTGGAAAAGGCATGATAGTTCAGTATAAGTGGAAGAATGCTATAATTAATAAACACTGAAAAAACAGTACCTTAAAGTCTGTGTGGAAACAGGAAAGATGTTTCTCTCTTTTATTAAAGAGAGAAGTTGTTGTTTTGAAAGAGTAGTACTGCCTTTATTAATCAGTTTACCGTTAGTGAGTTTATCATTAGTAAGTCACCAAAGTATAGTTTTTATGGTACTAAAAAACTTGTGACTTTTTCTACTTTGCCTTTATAGTTTCTTTCCATCAACTTTTCTCTTTCTGACATTTCTCTTCTCATTTACTCCAGGTGTCTAGATCATTTCTGATCTCATCACTAAATCTTTGCAGCATATCTACATTGTCAGCTCACATTCCCACTGTGACTCTAACACAATTACCCTTATTAAAAAGTAAATTTCAAAGAAAACATGATTATGTAGTTCAATGTTCCATCTTCCTCAAAGGGAAGGAGCAGAACTCTAGTGTGCTTGGTACTGTGCTTAGTATGAATCACTTTTATCTTTGGCATTGGTAGATATTATGACTAGAAATTTTAGCATTGGAAGAGAGAGACTTTACAGATTGCCAGACCCTATTACTACCCACTTTAAATCCTAAATACTATTACATGTTACCAATATTTGAATTAGGACAAAATCTCCTTGTTTAGCATAAAAAGTAGGTATACTTCAACATTTAACTAAATCGTGGTAGATATAGTTGGCCTATGGAATACTAATCAGACATTATGCTGGAAAAGCAGTGCTGGCCTGTGTCAGATGACCTAGGTTTAGTTTAGCTCTGGACAAGTCATACTATCTGGGTCACAGTTTCTTCATTTATAAAATGAAGTTAGAGGAATATGCATCAGTATTCCTAAAGCTGTTTCTGTTCTTTTTAATTTTTCCCAATGTTTGAAGAACAGTTCAATTCAAAAATAACTGAACACCTCTCATTCATCAGTTCTACCATTATCCTTTACAAGTGAAGACAAGTCACTTCACTTCATTCAATTTCAGTATGCCCCTCATCGATCTTTGTACTTGTTTTAGCATCTAGCCCAGTCTTTCACTGATGGGAGAATTGAGGATACAAGTTACTGGCAGGAGTAAAAGACAGTTATGAGAGGTAAGCACAGATGGGGAATAAGAAAGGCAGCTGTCAGCTAGGTTTTTTTCTTGGCAGAAAGCCCCCTTGAGAAAAGGCTTATAATTGTAACAATTCTGTTTTTACAATTGACTAGGCAAGGCTTTTATGTATGTATGTATGTACGTATGTATATATATATGTATGTGTTTATGTATGTATGTATATATATTTCACTTATTTATAATACAGTGCAATATTAGTTTTAGGTATATAATTTAGTGATTCAACACTTCCATAAAACACTTAGTGCTTATCACAACAAGAGCACTCCTTAATTCCCATCACCTATTTAACCCATCCTCCCACCCACCAATCCTCTGGTAACCATAAGTTTACTCTAGAGTTAAGAGTCTGTTTCTTGGTTTGCCCCACTTTCCGCCCCCTTGTGCTCATTTGTATTGTTTCTTACATTCTACATGAGTCAAATCATGTAATTTGTCTTTCTCTTACTGACTTATTTCTTTTACCATAATACTTTCTAGCTCTATTCATGTCATTGCAAATGGCAAGATTTCATTGTTCTTTATGGCTAAATAATATTCCATTACATATATGTATCACATCTTTATCCTTTCATCAGTTGATAAACACTTGGGTTATTTCCATAACTTGGCTATTGTAGATAATGTTGCTACAAACATCACGGTGCAAATATTCTTTCAAATTAGTATTTTTTGTATTCTTTTGGCAAATACCTAATAGTGCAATTACTGGATCATAGTAGTTCTATTTTTAAGTTTTGGAGCAATCTGCACATTTAATGCAATTTCAATCAAAATACCGACGACATTCTTCACAGAGCTAGAACAAACAAACCTAAAATTTATATGAAACCACAAATAATCCCCAAAAGCCAAAGCAACCTTAAAAAAGGAAAAACAAAGCTGGAAGCATTGTAATCCCAGCCCTCGGGTTATGTTACAAAGCTGTATCGATGAAAACAGTATGGCACTGGCACAAAATAGACACATAGTTCAATAGAACAGAATAGAAAACCCAGGAATGAATGCACAACTACATTGTCAACAAATCTTCAACAAAGCCAGAAAGAATATGCAATAGGAAAGACAGTCTCTTCAACAAGTGGTATTTGGAAAACTAGACAGTAACATGCAAAAGAATGAAACTGGACCACTTTCTTATACCATACACAAAAGTAAATTCGAAATGGATGAATGACCTAAATGTGAGACATGAAACCATTAAAATCCTAGAGGAGAACACAGGCAGTAGCCTCTGTGACATCAGCAATAGAAACTTCTAACTAGATATGTCCGTGATGCAAGGGAACAAAGGCAAGAGTAAACTATTGGGACTTCATCAAAATATAAAGCTTCTGTATAGTGAAGGAAACAACCAAAAAAACTAAAAGTCAACCTATGGAATAGGAGAAAGTATTTGCAAATGGCATATCTGATAAAGGGTTAGTATCCAAAATCTATAAAGAACTTATAAAACTCAACCCCCCCAAAAAATTATCCAGTTAAAAATGGGCAGAAGACATGAATAGACATTTCTCCAAAGAAGACATCCAGATGGCCAAAAGACACGTGAAATGATGTTCAACACCACTCATCATCAGGGAAATACAAATCAAAACTATAATGAGATATCACCTGACACTAGTCAGAATGGTTAAAATCAACAACACAAAAAACAACAGGTGTTGGCAAGGCTGTAGAGAAAGGGGAACTCTCTTACACCATTGGCAGGGATGCAAACTGGTGCAGCCACTCTGGAAAACAGTATGCAAGTTCCTCAAAAAGACCAGGTGAGACTTTTAGAACCACTGGTAGATTGAAGATTAATATTCATGAGTCTTGGTTCTAAGCTATTCACTCCAGGCCTTACAAATCTATCCTCTTCTTCTAAGAAAGGAACTAAAAAGGGCTTCAGTTATCTTGCCCATGTGGTGGTAAAAATAATGGTGGTAGTAAGATGACACAAATGGGATCCAACAGTGACACAATCTCAAAAATGTGTTCTTGGTTCATTCTTGGAGGCAATAGTTCTCAGGATTCTAGGCGAGCTTAATTGCTTAATAATTGATGAATTCGTTTGGAATCTTGTAGTATAAAAAATTATTGCTTAAATCCATAGAGGAATTACACAAGACTTACCATTTCATTTATTCAACAGATTTCAGAACTCTAGGACTAATCATTTATATTTTCCTTGAAATGTAAGACCTACACAGGTGTCCTAAGAAAGTTGCACACAAGAAGCTGATGTTGCTCTAATTTAATTAAACATATGCTTTAATTCAGCAGGAAGTATCCAGTATTATTTTTCTTCTACAAATTAATAATATATGTTATATCTGTGTATGAAGATTTAAATTGTTTTCTCTCCAGATGATGTGAATTCCCATGAGATGTTTCTTCACAGACTCTCATAAAGGCCCACATAAAGTCAGTCATAAAAAGTCTTATTCCAAACATCCCATTTGCTTGCCTCTCCCTTCTGCAGTAGTTCTGGTCAAAGTTCATAAAGTAAGAGTGACACAAATACCCGCCAGGAGGGAAAAAATAATACCCAATACTGCTTCTCGGAAAGAGCAGGATTAATCACAGCTGATAATTGCATTCGCAAATGATGATAATACATCATATAATCTCATTAAATTTTGAAGCACTATGGCTTTTAGAGAGACAAAACACAGCAAAACTTCACATTAGGTAAAGATAAAGATCCCATATGTGCTTGAATTCTCAGAATAAATTTCTTTTCGTTGCCTTGCCCCTTATCTATACAAAATGTAAGAAAGATTCCATAGCTATGAGAATCAGAAATCATACCCTTTAGGGAAACTATGTTCCTACTAAAATGCTGTTCATTACTTAAAGGGAATAATACTGTAGCCCATCATTTTTTAGAGAAATGACAGGGAATTGGCCTAGGAGACCTAAGGTTAAAAAGGCTAGAAATTATCCCTTCTATTATCTAAGTTCATAGATAATAGAACTAACAAAGCTACCTGAGTAAGCAGGGAGGATTAAATGTTATTTTTTATGAAAAGTTCAAAGCATTATAGTGAGGACTAACATCTACAAAACTTGGAATTATATTGTGAACTAGAAAGATGGAATTAGGCATTTAATGGTAAGCAGATGAAGAAGAAAGAAACATACAAGACACACAAGAAGAAATATAGGATGAACAAAATGGTGTTCATGATAGGATTAGTAATGTGCAGCCCTGAATGCAACAGAACAGCATCTCACAGACATTAATGTTCACAAAAATCACATGGTGATCCTGTTCCAATGCACATTGTGAATAAGTAAGTCTGAGGTGGGGCCCAAGATTCTGCATTTCTTATGCTCTTCTAGATGATGCTCTTGTTGTTGGCCCATGGATCACACCAGGGACAGAGACAGCCAAGTTGCTGAGTCACCTGGGTGTTACTGGTTTAGTACACTGACTGTTTCAGATCAACATCAGTAATCCTTTATCAAGCACCTCCCCTACGGGAGGCATTATAGGAGACTACATGAAAATAAGCGTCTGTCCCTCTTCTTATTCATTTTACAATTTAGTTGGAGAGGCAATACTTAAAAGGAGTAATTTTCTCCAGGGTCATATAAATGATCCTTCATGCTCAGATCTCTTGATTTTCCATCTGTACAACATGGTATTGAAGTACTTTCTTGGGGGAATCCAAAGAGTGTGCTTAGGTAGAGGCAGGAAGCTGAAGTACTGAACATAGAATACATATGGGGGATTTAATTTCATAGTCTGAAGCTATCTTGCAGGTGAAATTTTTCCATTAACATTGAACAAAGCATTTCCCGCCCCCTTCCTCACTGAAGAGCGGGGACATTTAGCCTTGAACCAAATGTGTGAATTGAATTTAGATAATATCATCTCACATTCTGCAGATGAAACTTCACAACATATAAAGAAGGGGCATAGTGAGCACCATTTTAAGACAAGTTGTAGTCATACCCTGGGTCTTCAGGTACCACAAGATCCTTATTAAAAATGGGTAGAAATAGGATTCAGGGTCTTCTCAACATTTTCATCCTTCAGTGAATTTTTAGCATTACATGTAAGCATAATTTGATGAAAATAAAATTATATTCCTGAACCTTGAAAGGTATATGTTTCTTAACATTTTTATCTTTAGCATAATTTTCAACATTAAAGATAGGCAGAATTTCAATAAAAATGAAATTATATTGCTGAACTCTGACAGCAAGACACCAGTTTTTATCACAAATCTGACCTACTCTCATTTCACTAAGAAATAAGTTTCTTCCATGTTTGTGACATCAGACTCTTTTACTATGATTTCAAGATATAGCTGACAGTTTCAATCTCTTCCTGTACAAGCACAATATTTTCACCCACTCTTTATGATGTTTCTCCTGGTTATTCATTCATCCTTGGAAATCCAAGTGGCTCTCCTTTTCTGATGACTTGGAGCATTAAAACCACCTCACTAGGAAAGATGTATATACTGGAAACAGATATCAAGATATCTAAGTAGAATAGCGAATGGGCAGTCCTTTTTTTTTTTTTTTAAGATTTTATTTACTTATTTGATAGAGAGATCATATGCAGGCGGAGGGGGGGGAAGCAGGCTCCTCGCTGAGCAGAGAGCCCCATGCAGGGCTCAATCCCAGGACCCTGAAATCATGACCCAAGCCAAAGGCAGAGGCTTCAACCCACTGAGCCACCCAGGTGCCCCAATGGGCAGTCCTTTCTAATGATAAATGATCTAAAACTCTAAAAGTCTTTCTTTTGTATTAAAACAAAAATTGGTATATAATATTATATATGGTTCAGGCATACAAAATTGTAATTTGACTCTATATATACTAAAAAGTGACCACCACCAAAAGTCCAGTTACTACCATTTGGCAAACAATTGACCCTCTTCATTCACTTTGTTCACCTCCCATCCCAAACCCTTTCCTCTCTGGTAACCATCAATCTGTTCTCTGTATCTGTGAGTTGGTTTTTATATTGTTTTCTGTATTCTTTTTTTAATTCCATATATGAGTAAAATCATACAGTATTTGTTATTCTCTGACTTATTTCACTTAGCACAATACCCTTAAGGTCCATTCATGTTGTTGCAAATGGCCAGATTTCATTCTTCTTTATAACTCATGGTATTCCATTGTGCATGCAAATGTGCGTGTGTTTGTGTGTGTGTGTTTGTGTGTGTGTATCACATCCTCTTTATCCATTCATCCATTGATAGACACTTGTAAGCTGTTTCCATATATTGGTTATTGCAAAAATGCTGTGATAAACATAGGGTGCTTATGTCTTTTTGAATTAGTGTTTTTGTATTCTACAGATAAATACCTAGAAGTGAAAAACCTGGATCATATTATTCCTATTTTTTTTAAGTTTTTATATAAAATCCAGGTAAATACAGTATACTATTAGTTTCAGGTGGACAATTTAGTGATTCAACACTTACATAGAACACCTGGCGCTCATCACAACACATGCACTCCTTAATTCCCATCACTTATTTAGCCCACTCCCCCACCCACCTCCCCTCTGGTAACCATCAGTTTATTCCCTATAGTTAAAAGTCTGTTTCTTGGTTTGCTCCTTTCTCTTTTTACTCCTATGTTCATTTGTTTTGTTTCTTAAGTTCCACAAATAAATGAAATCATACGGTATTTGTCTTTTTCTGACTGACTTATTTTGCTTAGCATAATACTCTCTAGCACCATATGTCATTGCGAATGACAAGCTTTCATTTTTTATGGCTGAATAATATTCCAATGTGTGTGTGTGTGTGTGTGCGCGCGCGCACGCGTGTGTGTGTGTGTGTATCTCACATCTTGTCCATCCATCAGACATATTCCTATTTTTTTGAGGAATATCCATACACTTGTCCATAGTGGCTGCACCAATTTACACTCCCACAAACACTGTATAAGCATTCTTTTCCCCCCACATCTTCTCAAATACTAGTTATATTTTGACTTTTGATAGTAGCCACCCTAACAGCTATGAGGTGATATCTCATCATGGTTTTTGTTTGCATTTCCCTAATATTAGTGAGGTTGAACATCTTTTCATGTGCCTATTGGCCATCTGGAAGTCTTCTGAGGAAAAATGTCTATGCAAATCCTCTGCCCATTTTAAAAAAAGATTTTACTTATTTATTTGACAATGAGAGAGAGAAAAAATAAGCAGAGGGAACAGCAGAAGCAGAGGAAGAAGTAGGCTTTCCACTCAGCAGAGAGCCCTGATGCAGGACTCGATCCCAGGACCCTGAGATCAGGACCTGAGCTGAAGGCATATGCTTAACCGACTGAGCCACCCAGACACCCTATCCTCTGCCCATTGCTAACTGAGTTGCTTTTTTTTATTGTCGAGTTGTATTCATTCTTTATGTATTGTATATTAATACTTATTGGATAGATTATTTGCAAATATCTTCTCCCATTCAGCGGATTGTCTTTTCATTTTGATGATGTTTTCCTTTATTATGCAGAAATTTTTTTTGATGTAGTCCCATTTGTTTATTCTTGCTTTTATTTCCTTTGCCTTTCATATTAAATCCATAAATGCATTGCTAAGACCAATGTCAAGGAGTGTTCCCCCTATGTTTCTTCCAAAGATTTTATGGTTTCAGGTCTTATATCCAAGTCTTTAATCCATTTGAGTTAATTTCTATGTATGGTTTAAGATAGTGGTCTAGTTTTATTCTTTTGTGTGTGGCTGTCCAGTTTTCCCAGCATCATTTATTATAAAGACTATCCTTTCTCCTTCGTATTTTCTTGGCTTTTTTGTTGTAAATTAATTATATATGTGCAGGTTCATTTCTGGGCTTTCAATTCTGTTCTATTGCTCTACATGTCCATTTTCATGACTATCCTATACTGTTTTGATTAATATAGCTTTGCTGCATAGTTTGAAATCAGAGAGTGATACCTCCTGCAGCCTTTTCTTTCTCAAGATCATTTTGGTTTTTTAGGATCTTTTATGGTTCCATATAAATTTTAGGATTATTTGTTCTAGTTTTGTGGAAAATACCATTGGGATTTTGAAAAGAATTGCATTGAATCTGCAGATTGCCTTGGGTAGTATAGACATTTTTGACAATGCTAAATTAACAATGTTAATTCTTCTCCTATGAACACAGAGTATCTTTCCATTTATTTATGTCTTCCTCAATTTCTTTTATCAGTATTTTTTAGTTTTCAGTGTATAGGTCTTTCTTATTTTTTTTTAAGATTTTATTTATCTATTTGACATAGAGAGAGCACAGCAGGGAAAGTAGCAGGCAGAGGGAGAGGGAGCAGGCTCACTGAGCAGGGAGCCTGATGCAGGGCTTGATCCAGGGACCCTGGGATCATGACCTGAGACAAAGGCTTGTTTAACAATTGAGCTACCTATGCACCTCAGGTCTTTCTTTCTTTCTTTTTTTTTTTTTAGGATTTATTTATTTATTTATTTATTTATTTATTTATTTATTTATTTATTTTAGAGAGGGAGGGCGGGAGAGAGAGAATGGGGGGAGGGGAAGAAGGAGAGGGAGAGAGAAGATCCTCAAGTGGACTCCCCACTGAGCACAGAGCACATGGTGGGGCTTGATCCCAGGACCCTGAGATCATGACCTGAGCTGAAACCAAGAGATGGCTGCTTCACTGACTGAGCCAACCAGGTGCCCCTCATTTTTCTTTCTTTCTTTCTTTCTTTCTTTCTTTCTTTCTTTCTTTCTTTCTTTTCTTTCTTTTCTTTCTTTCTTTCATTCTTTCTTTCGTTCTTTCTTTCTCCTTCCTTCTTCCTTCCTTCCTTCCTTCCCTCCTTCCTCTTTCTTTCTTTCTTTCTTTCTTTCTTTCTTTTTCTTTCTTTCAAGATTTATTTATTTTAGAGAGAAAGAGAGAGAGGACACGTGTGCATGTGTTGAGAGAGGAGCAGAGAGAGAATCCACAAGCAGACTTCCTGCTGGTTGCAGACCCCCATATAGTACTGGATCCCACAACCCATGATATCACGACGTGAGGTGAAACCAAGAGTCAACTCAACCAACTGAGCCACCCAGGAGTCCCTATAGGTCTTTCATTTCTTGGTTGAACTTATTCCTGGGTATTTTATTCTTGATGTAATTGTGAATGGGATTGCTTTCTTAATTTTTTCCCATTTGCTTTCATAATTAATAATTTCTTTCTTAATAGTTTATTATTAATGTATAGAAGTGGCATAATTTTCTGTATATTGAATTTTGTATCCTACAAATTTATTCAATTTGTTTTTTCATTCTAACAGTTTGCTTTGTTTTGTTTTTTTTCTGGTGGAGTCTTTAGGATTTTCTATGTATAGTATCATGTCATCTTCAAATAGTGACATTTTTACTTCTTTTGTATTTAGATGCCTTTTCTGTTTTTCTCTTGCCCTATTTCTGTGGTCAGGACTTTTAATATTATGTTACAAGTGGCAAGAGTGGGCATCCTTATCTTAGAAGAAAAGCTTTGAGCTCTTTTTATCATAAAGTATGATGTAAGCTGTGGATTTGCCACAGATCGCATTTATTATGTTGAGGCACATTCCCTGTATACCCAGTTTATTGAGTTTTTATCATAAATGGATGTTGAATTTGGTCAAAAGCTTTTTTCTGCCTCTATTGAGAAGATCATATGACATTTATCCTTCATTCTCTTAATGCAGTGTATCACACTGATTGATTTGCAAATGTTGAACTACTCTTGCATCCTTGAAATAAATCCCACTTGATCATGATGTATGATTCTTTTAATGTATTGTTAAATTTTGTTTGTCAATATTTTGTTGAGGATTTTGGCATTTATGTCATCAGGGATGTTGGCTTTTAATTTCCTTCCTTCCTTCCTTCTCTCCTTTCCTCTCTCTCTCTTTCCTTCCTTCCTTCCTTCCTTCTTTCCTTCCTTCCTTCCTCTCTCCCTCCCTCCCTCCCTCCCTTCCTTCCCTCCTTGTCTCTCTTTCTTTCTTTCTTTCTTTCTTTCTTTCTTTCTTTCTTTCTTTCTTCTTTCTTTCTCTCTTTCTTTCTCTCTCTCTTTCCCTTTCTTCCTTTCTTTTCTTTCTTCCTTCCTTCCTTCATGGTGTCTTTGACTGGTTATGGTATTTGGGTAATCCCAGCCTCATAAAATAAATTTGGAAGCATTCCTACCTCTTCAATTTTTTTGAGTTTCAAAAGGGTAACTATTAAATCCTTGAATGTTTGCAAAATTCACCAGTGAAACCATCTGATACTGGATTTTTGCTTGTTGGGAGTTTTTTGATTACTGGTTCATACTAGAAATTGATCTATTCACATGTTCTATTCTGTCATGACTCAGTCCTTGAATAATTGTATGTTTCTAGAAATTTATCCTTTACCTCTAGGTTGTCCCACTTGTTGGTGTATGATTGCTTATGGTAATTTCTTACGATTATCTTATTTTTGTGGTATCAGCCATAAATTTTCTTTCATTTCTGATTTCATTTATTTGAGCCCTCCCTTTTTTCTTGGTGAGTCTAGCTAATAGTTTGTCAATTTTGTTTATGTTTGTAAAGAACCAGCTCTTAGTTTCATTGATCATTTCAATTGTCTTTTGAGTCCCTATTTCATTTATTCTGCTCTGATCTTTATTATTTCTTTCCTTCTACTAACTTAGGCTTCATATGTTCTTTTTCTAGCTCCATTCGGTGTAAAGTTAGATTGTTTATTTAAGATTTTTCTTATTTCTTGAGGTTGACCTGTATTGGTATATAATTCTTAGAACCACTTTTACTTCATTCCATATGTTTTGGTATGTCATATTTCTGTTTTCATTTGTCTCTAGATACTTTTTTAAATTTCTGTTTTGATTTCTTCGATGCCCCACTGTTGTTCAGTAATATATTGTTTAATCTCCACATTTGTGTAGTTTTTCCAATTTTATTCTTATAATTGATTTCTAATTTCATACCACTGTGGTCAGAAAAGATTCTTAACATGTTTAATCTTCTTGGGGCGCCTGGGTGGTTCAGTGGGTTAAAGCCTCTGCCTTAGGCTCAGGTCATGATCTCAGGGTCCTGGGATCAAGCCCCACCTGGGTCTCTCTGCTCTGCAGGGAGCCTGCTTCCCCCTCTCCCTCTGCCTGCCTCTCTGCCTACTTGTGATCCCCTTCTCTCTGTGTCAAATAAATAAATAAAATCTTTAAAAAATATGTTTAATCTTCTTGAATTTACCGAGATCTATTTTGTGGCCTAACGTGATTTATCCTGGAGAGTGTTCTATGTGCACTTGAGAAAAAAAATGTACATTTTGCTGGTTTTGGATGGAAATATATATATAATCTCCATCTGGTCTAATGTGTCTTTTATGACCAATATACCCTTATTGATTCTCTGGATAATTTATCCAATGAATTTAAGCTGAATGTTAAATTCCCCTACTACCATTGTTTGCTGTCAATTTCTTGTCTTAGATCTGTTAATAATTGCTTTATATATTTTGGTGATACTATGTTGGTGGATATATATTTATAAATATTATATATTCTTACTGCATTGACCCCTTTATCAAAGGCCTGCTTTGTCTTTTATTAGTCTTTGTTTTAAAGTCTATTTTGTCTGACATGAGTATAGCTACATCAGCTTCCTTTTCATTCCCATTTGCATGCAATATCTTTCTGTATGGCTTCATTTCAGTCTGTGTCCTTAAGATCTGGAGCGAGTCTCTTGTAGGCAGCATAAAGATGTGGATTTTTAAAAATCTATTGCGCCACTCTATGTCTTTTGACTGGAGAATTTAATTGACTTACATTTAAATTAATTATTAATAATTATGGACTTATTTTCTTTCTAAAAAGTTATTTAAAAAAATAATTATATACTTATTGCCATTTTGTTAATTGTTTCTGGCTGTTGTTGTAGCTCCTCTCTGTTTTTCTTTCTCTCTTCCCTGAGAGAGATTTGATGGCTTTCTTTAATGTTTATATTTAGATTCTTTTATTTTCTTTCGTGCATTTACTATAAATTTTGCTGTGTGGTTACCATCAGGTTCACATATAACATCATATATAAAAGCACCCATTTCATAATAGATAGTTTTAACTTGATAGAAACTTCAATTTGAACATATTCCAAAGCTTTATATTTCTACCCCCACACGTTTTATGTTTTTAATGTAATATTTTTATCTTTTATTTTATGCATTCCTTAAATAATCAGTTTTACAAATTTCATGACATGTGTCTTTTAATTTTCATACTTGCTTTATATGTGATTGATCCCTTGTCTTTACTATACATTTACCTTTTCCAGTGAGATTTTTCCTTTTGTATGTTTTCTTACTATTAATTAATGCCACTTATTTTCAAGTTAAAGTAGTCTTTTTAGCATTTCTTGTAAGGTTGGTTGGTGGTGATGAACTCCATTAGTTTTTGCTTATCTGGAAAACTCCCAATCTTTCCCCAATTCTGAATGATAACTCTTCCAGATAAAGAATTTTTAGTTGGAAACTTTTTTTCCTTTCCGCACTTTGAATATGCCATGCCAACCTCTTCTGGTCTGCAAAGTTTCTGCTGAAAATTCTGTTATTAGCCATGTGGGCTTTCCCTTGTATGTAAAATGTTTTCCTGTTGCTACTTTTAGGATTGTCTGTTTAGGTTTTACCATTTTAATTATAATGTATCTTGGTGTTGATCTCTTTAGGTTCATTTTGTTTGGAACTTTCTGGGATTCCTGGCCTTGGATGTCTATTTCTTTCATCCGATAGGTAAGTTTTCAGTCATTCGTTCTTCAAATAAATTTCTCCTTCTTTTAAGACCTCTGTAATGTGAATGTTATTCTGCTTGATGTTGTCCAATAAGTTCCTTAAGATATACTCACTTAATTTTGTTTTCTTTTTGCTGCTCTGTTTAGGTGAATTCTATTGTTTTGTGTTTTAGTTCACTGATATTTTCCTCTGTCGAACCTCCAGTGTATTTTTTAGTTCACTTATTGCATTCTTTTTTTTTTTTTTAGGTTTTTTTATTTTATTTTATTTATGAGAGAGAGAGAGAGACTGAGAATGAGAGGGGAGAAGGTCAGAGGGAGAAGCAGACCTCCCGCAGAGGCGGGAGTCCGATATGGGACTCGATCCTGGGACTCCGGGACCATGACCTGAGCCGAAAGCAGTCGCCCAACCAACTGAGCCACCCAGGTGCCCCACTTATTGCATTCTTTAGCTCTGAAATTTATGTTTGATACGTTCTTATATTTTCTCTTGGTTGAAGTTCTCACTGTGCTCATTCATTCCTCTCCCAAGTTGAGTGAGCATCTTTATGGCTATTACTTTAAACTCTTTTTCAGATAGATTACTTATCTCTCTTTCATTAATGTCTTTTTCTGAGTTTTTTTTTCTCATTTGTTTGTTTGGAACATATTCCTCTGTCTCCTGATTTTGCCTAACTCTTTGTGTTTGTTTCTATGTATTAGGCAAATCTTCTACCTCTCCAAGTCTTGAAGGAGTGGCCTTGTATAGGTGATATCCTGTGAGGATCAGAAGCACTATCCCTCCTGACCACCAGAGTCACCACTGTGTGACCTGTATGCACCAGGATGCTATGGTATGGTTGAGGCTGCATCACAGGGGTAGACAAATTCTCACTTGACCCAGCTATTATGCAGGGCTGCAGTGAAGGTGGCTGGGGCTCTCGCCCAGCCTGATTACTATGCACAGCTGTGGCAAAGGTGTGGGTAGGGGCCTCAGCAGGTCATGCCCAATAGCACTAACAAGTTAGAGGGAACATTCTAAAATGACACCCACCAGCACTAGCATTAGCAAGCTGGAATGAGATCTCAAAAATGACACCTGCCATTGTCTCCATTCCCAAAGAGATTCCTAACAACTTCCTACTTCTTCAGCAGATGCTTTAAGATTACTAAATGGGTCTATCTCACATATGATCTAGGTAATTTTCAAACTGGTATTTCTGTGTTGGGTCCCTGGGTGAATGAGTATATGTGTAACCCCTTTAAGACTGTGTTCTTTGTTTCCTATGGTCTTAATGGTTTTTCTGGATGTAATATCTGTTGGTTTTCAGAGTCAGGTGTTTTGAGGGATCATTTCTTTTTGTGTGTGAGACCTAGGGATTCGGGTACCTAAAGTGGAGCACAGAGAGACCCCATGCTTCTCAGGGGAAATTCCCATATATTTGTGATTCCTTCCAACTGTAGATTGCCATGCCTCAGTGTTTTGTTTTGTTTTGTGAGAAATTTCTCTGCCTCTTCTATTCATTTCAGTGCTGTCTTTTTATCCTTTGTTGTGGAGGCTCTGTTCATCCAGTCTTCAAGTCTTTTTCAAGGAAATTATTCTATTATTTAATTGTGAATTTGTTCTACCCATGAAAAGGGATGAGTTTGGGATCTTCCTATACTACCATCTTGAACCACACTCTAAAAGTCTCTGTTGTCTAAGGATTACTCAAGTTTCAGAGAAGGACATCTCAGGAGTGGGAAGTCTGATTTTTCCTTTTTTGTTACTTCACATTTCTGAAACTTTTTTAAAATTTTGGAATAAAATTGGAGAAAAGCCTAGAGTTCCATATAGGGGATCTTTGAGATAGCTCAGCATCTTGCTTTCTTTACCTTAACACAGTATAATATACTGGTAAAGAGTATGGCCACTGGAGCCAGACCATTTGGAATTTGAATTTTGTCTTGGCTACTGTGCAAACTTAAGAAATGCATATAGCCTATCTATGCCTCAGTTTCCTCATCTGTTAAATGAGTATGATAATGATAATAATAAAATAATAATAGTACCCATACCATAGAATTATAATGAAGATTAGGTAAATTAATATCTAGAAAGCTCTTTGAAAAGTGCCTGGCACATGCTAAACACTCGATAAACATTATATACTTTAATATCAGTTATTTTTTCTCATATTGGAAGTGAGGAGGAATACCTTCTGCAAGTATAGATGTGAGTGTATGGGGATGGAGGGAGAATGGGAGAACCAAAGATACAGAGGAAAATAATATGATTAACATGTGGCTGGACAGATGACTAAAGCAGAGAGATGTAGAATCAGGTATGAAAGATGTAATGGCAAAGAAGAATGGCTCCTTCTATCATCCTTACCAAGTGATCCAGTTATAGGCTGACAGTGGTAATAAAAATCTGTTTCAAAAAGTTGAAATATGGGGAAGACAATTATGAAAAAGATATAGGATAAAAAAAGTATCTTTCTTTAAATCTTCGGGGTGTGTTTGTGTGTGTGTGTCAGAGAGCGAGCGAGCGAGAGAGAGAGAGAGATAGGATGTGAAAAATTGCTAAATATTAAAAGTTAGGGCTTTATTATGTTCATCTGTAATATCAAATCTGTAAATGGAGGATCTTAAACATTTGCTATTATAAGAAGCATCTGGAACCAAGATTAAACTCAGCATCTACATTTTAGGTGATAATTAAGTACTCTAAACTTCTATCAAAATTTTTGTCAACTCTTCAATGGCTCATTGATTTTAGAGGCCATATTAGATTTTACTCTCATTTTCACTGGATGCTTATAGTAATATAGAATAATAAAAATTAAATAACATGCTGAATGGTTATTTAAAAACGGGGGTGCATTATATATTTGGGAGGGATGAAAGTGACAAAGATATAATTGATTTCTCTACTCAACATTGATATAAAAGCAAATCTATCATATGTAAATACCACCACAATGGTGAAAAAAGGGAATATTTAAAAATCCCACTGATCACATTCTTCTGTCCAGATTAATATCATTTCCTAACTCATTTCTTTACTAATCTCAGTGACTCTCCAGGATATGAAAAATTTTAGAACCCTTATATATCATTTCAACAAAACATTATAAATGAAATGACATTATGATGGTGTGTATAGAGCTAGATCATTTGAAACTGGGAGCTTTTAAATATAATAAAACATATTTTTCTTTAATTATTCTTCCTTTTAAAGAGTACTCAACTTTGAAAGGCCGTAATTCATAGAATGTCTTCAGAAATATTTTCCTTTTCCTATAATACTGATACATAATGACCTCGTTGTGTGTGGGTGTGTTACAAGGGATGGTGTAATGGCTACTGACTTTCTTCACTGCAGGAAGGTAAATACTATATGTAAACAATGTAAATATCACCATTATCAGAATGAAATTTAAGGTTTTCTTTCCCAGAGAGTTCATGGACCATCATTTACAAGATTTAAAACATTTAGTTCATGTGACTTCAGAAAGGAGTCAAAGATTTCATTTCCTAAATCAAGGAGAAATTTCAAAATATGTAAGGCACAGCTTCTAGATCACAAAAGGTGGAGTTTGCGTCTGCCTATCAATCAGAAAACCAAAATTATGAAATGGATGGGCTTTTGAGGCATCTTATGTAGGTTAGCTCTTCTTTTCATTCTCTTCCTTTGTCAGTCTTATCTTTATTTTACACTCAAACTTGTTCTGTGATATTTTCCTCTCTCCCTGTAAACCTGATGTTTTATTCTGCGAATAGGCCTCCTTTTGTCCTGCCATGCTTTTTGCATATAGCAGTTCAGACACAGAAGGCCTCTTTAGCTCCTATTATTGTTATTGGTGGCTTACAGGCGGAACCCTTAGGATCCTATTGAAGGACCTTTAAGGCTCTGCATTTCTATTCTGTGCTGTTTCCTGCTTGCACTCATTCAATTTCACACAGCTCTTGCTGCAATCTTTCCAAATTCGTTCTGCAGAAACTCATCACTTTTATTTTTACCCCCTTTGCTTTCACTTTGGTCCCCATTACAACGGAACTAGATTCTGATTTCCATTCACTTCAGGAATATCCCCACTTTTCATGCAATCTTTTTTTCACATCATCTTTCACTCTTTTGATATGCAAACCTGAGCTTATGAATTGCTTCTGCCTCCTTTTTCCCCGAGTTTACCTACCGTGTAATAGGAAAGCCCTTTACCATGTCCTTGTCACATTTCTTGGTGTATCCATTTATTAAGATTCCATGTTTAGAACTATTATTTCCAAACTTCCCTTTAAAAGATGCTAAATTTTCCCATGAAGTTCCTGCTACTAATAATCAACACTCTCCAGAAGAATTTGTTTTGGTTTTTCCTCTTCAGATACAGTTACCTAACTGCTCTTGGGTCTATTTAATTTGGGCTTTAAGTATCACCTTCACTGTTTAGATTAGAAAAGTTTTTGTCTAGAAAGTCTCAGAGAGAGATTAGACAATCATACCTTAATGATGAACCAGGATAAGCCTCCTGAATGCCAGCTTTCTCATCTAGATATGTTTATTGTTTAGTGAGTAAATAACTTTTTTTTTTGCAAATGATTACATCAAGTAACTATTGTGAAGGACCTAAAGAGAATGGCTGTCTGTAGAGTAGACCAGAGAGGGGATGTCCAGAAGTCTGGAGACTAGATATACTCATCTGAGTAGTACAGGTATTCTGTGCAGATCACAACAGAAGGCAATCTCAGGAAGTTTAATCAGATAACCAGTTGACACCAGAAAGACTTAATGTTAGATAACATAAGACATCACAATGGGTGGGCAGGGCCAATTTTTAGGGTAATTTGGGAGCAAGAGGTTATACAAGTGGTATGGGACAAAAGATGGGAACACAGTTATTTAAACTTGGATATCGGGCAAGGATTTGGTTATAAGAAACAAGGAAGAGTGGATGAAGGCATACTTGGTGCTGGGCTAAGAGCCCTAACAGGTCTTTAAATTTCTTCTGATGAGGGGCCAGATTGACCTTTAGGTGTTGAAGCAGTGCTGGGGATTAAAATGACCTAGCCATGGAGGCTGAAGGCAGGGAGGCAGTGAACTAGGCTTGTCATTATATCTGGAGTTCAATACTGACAGATTTTTGTGATTAATAACTAAGATTTAATTATAATTAACCTGTAGTTCTTTGGATTTTGTATAGCACACTGGGACCAATTAATTATTGTCAGCAACAGGGACCATTTTAATATAATCTTTAATATTAAGAGTGCTTAAAAATACCAGATTGGGCTTTTTTGAAAGTATATTAAAAGCTTTCTTAATTCAAAGTTGATTTTATTTTGTACTTCAATAGATGTAGTAAGTGATCAGGTAATAAAGGTTCTTTAGAAAAAAGCCAAGGTTAATAAAGGAATCATTATACCATTTTTAAACATTAAAAATTAAGAACATTTATACCAATAATAAGGCTGGAGAATGATGATGATATATATCATCAGTGCTTTTAGATTCCCAGAACAGTCTCAGGTAGGGACTCTGACACCTATCATCTTAGCAGAGGGCATAGATGCCTCAAGCTTCCAGTGACACTGATGAAAGGTCTCCAGCTTGTACCTATTTTTCTGTTGTCCCAAGTTTCCGGTAATAGCTATTTTCAGTTGAATTGCTGACATCGAGTGACCAAAAAAATCTTCAGCTGTAAATAGAAAGTGGACTTTTTCTTATAATTCCATAGTAATAACAGGTGTTCTTTCTTAGAACTTATGCTGGGTTAAGAAAATAATATGCAGAGAGGAAATTTTAATAAATATTAATAAGTACTTTCCTAAGAGAATATATTCTGTATGAAAGGGATAGCACAATAAAATACACCAATATATGATGTGGTAGGGAGTGAATCTATAAGTAAGAAGTTTTGAGAAGGACATGAAATAGGAAAAAGATACTAAGAAAGAATGGAAGAGCTATAAAAGAATACAGATACTTAAGGAAGTAAGAGACAACTGAGAAACATGATCAAGTAGTGTGTGGAAAGGAATACAGAAATAGTATGAGTGAGAGGGATAATGTTGAAATGAAAGATTAAATGACAGACAACTAAGTAGGAAATTGGAAAGACCAGACATGAAATTCAACGTTTCCTTATATATAGAGAAAAAATACCATTTAGCATTATCACAATCATAGGCCAGATGTATGCTAGAATTAAGGCAAGGTTGGGGGAAATTTTCTAGGCTAGACTAAGTAAACATCAGGCGATATTTTTTAAAAATAAAGCAACAAGTAGCTCTATGAACTTAGCTATTGAAATAATTAAGAATATCTTTGGGGCCCCTGAGTGGCTCAGTGGGTTAAAGCCTCTGCCTTAGGCTCAGGTCATGATCTCAGGGTCCTGGGATCAAGCCCCCCATCAGGCTCTCTGCTCAGCAGGAAGCCTACTTCCCCCTCCTCTCTGCCTGCCTCTCTGCCTACTTGTGATCTCTCTCTATGTCAAACAAATAAATAATAATCTTTTTTTTTAAAAAAAATAATATCTTTAAGTTCCTGCTTTCATTTCCAGACAATTGTTGAAGAAAATTATACAACTGTGTGGATTGACCTCACTTTAACTGCATGGACGCAAATCTCAAATGGTACACAGTATTACTCAGCGATATTCCTGCACTTCCCTAGTATGTTAATTTTGCACTAAAAAAATACTCCACACTTTTTCCATTCTCTTCAAAATCAACTGTTCATTTCTCTGCCCCTCACCCCTCCACACTTTCTTACCTCAAATACACATAATGTCAGTTAATGGTCTTTGTCACATTCTCAAACTTCTACTGTTACAATGAATACTGTGTCCCTGTTCCTACTAAAAAGGTCCATCCAGATTTCTCAAAGCATACCCCTGCAATTGTCCCTTTTCTCTCCTGTATTATTAATACTTCTTTTTTTACAGGGTCATTCCCATTAGCATTTAAAATATTCTAGTGTTGGGGTGCCTGGGTGGCTCAGTCAGTTGAGTGGCTGCCTTTGGCTCAGGTCATGATCCCGCATCAGGCTCCCTGCTCAGTGTGGTGTCTGCTTCTCCCTCTGACCCTTCCCTGTCTCATGCTCTCTGTCTTTCTCTGTCTCACTTTCTCTCTCAAATAAATAAATAAAATCTTTTAAAAATAAGATAAAATATTTTAGTGTCTCTTGCTTTAATAAAACAAACATAAGAAAATTTTCCCTTCTTACCACATCTTTCTCCAGTTACTGTCCCATTTCTTTGCTTCCCCTCAGGGCAAACCTTGAAGGAGTTGTCATATTCACTGACTCCACTTCCTCACCCACATTCTCCCCTCATCCCACTCCAATTGGGCTTCTGCCATCACCACTTTACCAAGGCTGCTTAAATCAAAGTAATCAATGACCTCTATGTTACCAAGTAGAACAATCACTTCTCATTCTTCACTTTATCTGATTTCTCATCAGCATATAACACAGGTAACTATTCTCTCCTTCTACTATAGAACACTTTCTATAGTTGTCTTCTGTGTTTGCACTCCTTTTTTTTTCCCTTCTGATTCACTAGACATTCCTTCTTTATCTTTTTTTTTTAAGATTTTTATTTATTCATTTGAGAAAGAGAGAGAGTGAGGGAGAGCATGAGAAGGGAGAAAGTCAGAGTGAGAAGTGGACTCCCCTTGGAGCTGGGAGCCCGATGTGGGACTCGATCCCGGGTCTCCGGGACCATGACCTGAGCCGAAGGCAGTCGCCCAACCAACTGAGCCACCCAGGCGCCCCTTCTTTATCTTTTTTGGTGGGTTCTCCTTTTTTGTTTAACCTTTTTATGATTTTATGTCCTAGGACCCTGTCCTTGGAAATTCATCTTTTTTCTATAGATTACCACTGGTCAATGTTATCTATTCCTCTATATGCTTATGAATCCTAAATGTATATCTCCAACTCTGATTTCTTTCACACAATTCAGAGTCCTATGTTCAACTGCCTACTTAACTCTTCAACTTGAGTATATAACAAATATCTCAAATTTAAGATCTCCAAAACAGAATGCTTGATTTCTACCCCTAACCAGAAACTGTCTCTGCTCTTCATCTTCATCTCATTAAATGGTACTACCATATATGCAATCGATAAAAACCCAAGGCTTTGTGTGTTGGAATCCTCTTTCCCTTCATTCTCTGAATCCAATCTGTAAGAAAATAAAATCAACTCTATCTACCCAAAATTTCGTAAATCTTACCCTTTCCTACTACCCCCACTGCTATCATCCTATTCCAGGTCACCATTATCTTTTTCTAATTGTATCAAGAACTTTAAAATTAATTATCCTTCTTCTACTACTGTCTTCCTCCAATCCTTTCTCCATATAACAGCCACAGTGATCTTCAGAAAGCCAGAAATAATATCATGCCTGAAACCTAGGTCAGTATTGTCCAGTAGAAATATAAGACACAAATATGAGCCATGTATATAACTTTCAATTTTCTATTCACAACTTTTTCTTAATTTTATTTATTTATTTAAGAGAGTGAGCAAGTGAGACAGAGAGAGCACAAGCTGGGGGAGAAGCAGAGAGAAGGAGGGAGAATTAGACTCCCACTGAATAGGTAGCCCAACGTGGGGCTTAATCCCAGGTGGGATCACCACCTGAGCCAAAGGCAGATGCTTAATTGACTGAGTCACCCAGGCACCTGTAATTGCTACTTTTCTTAAAAGCATAGAGAAATATGTGAAAATGATATTAATATATTTTTAATCTAACATATCCAAAATATTATTCTTTCAACATGTAGTCCATATAAAATTATTAATGAGATAATTTTACATTCTATTTTTCACACTAAGTCCCAGAAATCTAATGTGTAATTTATCCTCAGTGCATCTCAGTTTTAACTAGCCACACATTTTAAGTGCTCTGTAGCCACATGTAGGTAGTACCTACCACACTGGATAGTAAAGTTCTAGGGTACTTTCTTCACACTTAGAGTAAGATCCAGAATTCTCTAAGTTCACAAAACTACACATGAATTGATTCCTTTCTACCTCATCTCTATCTACTCTCTTCTTGCCCACTATAATTTAGCTATACTGCCCTATCTTTCCCTCCATTTTGCCAAGTTTTTCCTGCCTTAGGTCTCTTACTTTTGCTGTTATATCTTCCTGGGATTTTCCTTCTCTAATCCTTACTTGACTGGCTTCTTCTTATAATCATGTCTCAGCTTAAATGTCACCTCCTATCTAATGAAAAGGAAACATCTCAGTCTATTTAATCTTCAACATTTATTCATACATGGCATTTCCTCACTTAAGATTTTGTTGTCCTTCTCTTCACACTAGATATAAGCTCCTTGATCACAAAAAAACATTGTCTGTCTTATTTGCTATTGTCTTCCTAGGACATAGAACAGTGTCTGGCATATATTAGACACTCAATAAATGTTGAATGATTGAATAAATTCATTCAAGGCATGGTATTCTCTTTATATCCAATTCTTTATTATCTACCTAAGAAACAAGCCAATGGGCTTTGGCATGACTATATGCTAGCATGTATGCTACAATCAAAGAAGTAGTCATTTAATGTGAAAAATAGTAACCATTTTCTGTCTATCCATAGCTAATTTTCACTTATGTTTCAGCTTTAGTACTGCCTCCTCAGGGAAGGACTTTCTAATTCTATAGATTATTTTGCCCTTGCTGCTTGTATCCACCTAACCAGCATATCTTCCTTTATATTACTCATCATATCTTCAATTATTTGTTATATGCATACAGACTATATTCTCCATGAGGGCAAAGATTGTGTTGGTCTTTTTATCTCGTAATCTAGTACAGTGTCTAGCATGGAACAGGAGTTTATTAAATGTTTGTTGGATTGAATTAAACTGAACTGGTTCAGTCATTGAGGCTAGTAAGTCTGAACCTCAATATAAATTTGCTTTTTGAGTGAGTCTAAGTTTTGATCATGAAAGAGAATTAAACTGTCATGTTCGTGGAATGATTCTATGATAGGAAAAAAATAAGAAAATTTTGTGTTGCTCTGGTAGCATGACTTCCCCTTCTTCTATTAACCTAAATTAAAAATCTGATGTTCAGACATTTCATTTCAGAAAATCCGAGAAGGTTGAAGCCACTAAAATAGCCATATACATGAGTGGTTTGGTAGGTATGTCTCTACTTAAAATAGTACCTTGCTTAGAACTCTGTAGGTTGCTAGAGAAATGGTAAAATGGTGACACCCTTTCAGGAAGAGAGATAAGAGGGATCAAAGCCAGTTTATAGGTGGCAAAGAGGATAATCCTCTATCACATGAAGGATTGATCTCTTTCAGTATGAAAGGAGACTAACTCTGACAGATGTCAACAGACAGAAAAGTAGCACTTTCTGCTTCTATCATAAAGACAAATTGGAACAAGTACCTTAGCTCTTGAGACTATTTGAACTCGTGGCCTAGGCGACAGAAACCACAACTAGAAGGCAACTCAATTCAGCCTGATAGTCAGGCCTTTACTTACCTTTTCTTGATCATTGGCTGATTTATGAGTTATACCAAGTACTTTTTATGAAACATACCAATGTTTCTGAGTACAGTATAGTAACTCTAGGCACAGGTACTCTTACGCCACCAAAGAGACAGGTTTTACTTTCACTGGCTAAGTCTGCACTATTTAATTTTGACCAGCAGGTTTTATCATTAATATGCTGCTTTTAACAAACATTTAGTAGTAAGGAAAACAGCTAAAGCTTCTGCCCTCAAGGAGCTTATATTCTAGTGGACGGAGACAAAGAGTAACCAGATAAACCAACAGTTATGTAATATAATATTAAGGCTATGGAGAAAAGTGAAGCAAGGAAGAGAACAGAGTGAAGGTAAGGATAGGGGGTGATTATTGTAGATGGATGGTCAAGGAAGGCCTACCTGAAGAGGTGTCATTTGAGTAGAGACCTGAATACAATGGAGAGGCAAGCTGAGGGAACAGCTGGGGCAGAGTGTTTTAGACAGAAGAAACAGAAGCTTTTCTATTGATGTTTTGCTCAAAGCTAAAGCTTTGAATGCTTTAGGACAGTTTTCATTAGCATCTTGAATGCTTTAAAGAGATTTTTCATTAGCATTTTGGGGGTCTTCCAGTCTGCTATGTTTTCATCTTCTGCCTAGAAAGTCTGAAATATTGCTGTCCCCCTCTAGACAAGGTAGCCAGAAGAAACTCATCTGGCATCCCAACCACGTGATTGGGTCCGGCTCATTATTCTTGTCCTGGGATATTAAGCATTGGCATTACTGGGTCTTCCCTCAAGGAGATCACAGCTATGTCCTTGGGGATAAGCTTGGGTTCTGATACCCTTTTCTCATGTCCTTCTGGCTAAAACACTTAGAAGCACATGGCTAGGCACATTCCATCAATTCCACTGTGCATCTTCAAAACCCCATCTCAGTCTCCTCAGAGTAGATGCCTTGATTCTGGATCCTTGGTCTGATAATGGGTTGGATATGCTCTATCCATTTGGACTGTGTGACAGTTGTTTTGAGGGTTAAATCTTGCTCTTGTTTATCTGTTTCATGCTTTTGGATGGAATATAATTTCTAAAGAGTAAAATGTGCAGATCTTAAGTATACAGTTCAATGAAGCTTTTCAAATACATAAACCTGTGTATCCCACATCTTAATTAAGTTAAATGATCTTTCCATCACCCCAGAAGGTTTCTTTGTACCCTTCCAAGTCAATCCCTCTCCAAAGGTAACCACTGCTCTATTTTTATTTTTTTTACCACAGCTTAGTTTGGCCTATTCTTGAACTTTATGTAAATGGAATCATACAGTATGTACTCTCCTTTGCCTGGCTTCTTTTAGTCATCATTGTGTATGTGAAATTCATCCATGTTGTAAGTTTTAGTGATTCATTTATTTTAACTGTTGAGTGGTATTCTACTGTATGAATATACCTAATGCATTCACCTATTGATAGAAATTTGGGTTGTTTATAATTATTGGCTATTATGAATAAGGCAGCTACAACATTTATGAAAAAGTCTTTCTGTGGACATCCTTTTATTTCTAGAGTAATTATCTAGGAATGGAAGTTGAATCATAGGGTATAAAGGGATTAAAAACGTTAATGTATATAAGATTTTGATTCTGAAGCCAGACTACCCATTTGTAATGGTATGAACCCTCTTATCTGTGCTGACAGTCTTGACTCTGATTGATAAAAACACTGTATTAAGCCTAGTGGTGGGTATTGAGGAGGTCACGTATCGCATGGAGCACTGGGTGTGGTGCATGAACAATGACCCTTGGAACACTGAAAAAATTAAATTAAATTTAAAAAAAGACAATAGCATAGTGGTCATGAGTAAGATTTTTGGACTCTGACTGCTTAAATTCACATCTTGGCTCCATTACTTAAAAGTTGTGAGGCCTTGGGCATACTGTATAATGACCCTGGACCTTGAATTCCTTATATGTAAAATGCACTTGTCTCACAGGGTTATGTATTGAGGATTCGATGAGATATTCTTTATAAAAGTAGTACAGTCCTACACACTTCATAAAGCTTCAATAAATGTTGACTTGGAGATTGGGGGTACTTAAGTCCTATCTGCACTTTCCTGAATGCTTCAGAGACTATAACATCTAAATGAAAGGCAATCATACTTTAAAATGTAGGCTGTTAAATCACAATGAAAGGCTAAACTCTGAGTTAATAGGAAACAAAGTTTAAGTTAAATGATCCCCTTAGGTAGTAATGTACAAACAAGTATTGATTAGTTGTTCACCTTTACTCTTGAGACAAACTTTGTCTTTGGCAACATTGTATTTCCTTGTTAAATAATATTGGCTTATATACATAAGCCTAATATATTCTTACTTCCTTGTGAGTAAACTGTTGACATTCCAATGAGTGTCAATAATAACAGCTGAACTTGCAAAATATGAATACCAAGATCAATTCAAAAACATCATTAGAAACAATTAATGTCAGAATCATGCATAAAGATGTTGAAACCATAAGAAACATTTTATGACTTGGCAATTACTAATTTATATTTTACTTATCCATTGCAATAAAATCAGTTTCCCGACTCCCTCTGCTACATACAGTTTTGGTCAGCTTGCATTAGGCAAAGAAAACACAAATGTGTAAATATCAGGGGAACTTTTCCTTTCAAGTGATTCTGCTTAGTTTGCATTGTCAAGGTTCCCAGCTGTTTGATGTAATAATTGCAGCAAATACCAGGGCCACAATTCAAAACAGGTGACAATGACCTTTGATTTCACTTCCAAGGCAAGCTGTAATCACTGTTGTAGTTGTGGAATCTAGTCTAAGAGAAACTGAAAATCTAAAATCTAAAATTAAGTTTCTACTATTCTTCCTCAAGCCAAATCATTGAACAATATTGCTTGAGCTAGGTGTGGCACTGCTGTTAGTATAACCTTAAATTTATTTTAAAGGGAAATTGAGAAGTTGTTTGGCTTTTGTGGCCTTTTCCATTCTTTGAAAAATCTCAAACACTCATAGAGTAGAGAAAGCCCAAAGTGAAACATCAAATTCCTGATTTTCTCTAATGACATTCCTGATGAAATGAGAAATCAGGATTCTGCCTCTAATAAAGCCATGAGGACCATGTTGGAGGCTAATGTCTTACTTGTTGTCATCCTCAAAGGGATAGGAAAATTGCCCCATGCATCTTGGTAGCCCTCTAATTACATTATGCAGCTGTAATCTATCAATGTGTTAGAAATCACTATGTCCTTCAACCATTATATCCTAGCAAATGTCCTCAAATCCTGTAAACTAAAAAACACCAAAAATTCCGGAGGAAAAAAAAAGAGCTCAAATTAAATAACTCCACATTTCACAAATGCTTATACCAGTTTTACAGGCCTATTTAACCTGTCAGTTATTAACTTAGTTAGGTATACCCTCCAGTGTACCTCCCCTATACTCCTTTAACTCTCTTGCTTACCTTTATTATAGTACTAATCACACAGCTGACAGTTTGATTTTTTTCTAAAATGCAAATATGATTATGTCACTCCCTGCTTAGTATCTTTCAGTGGTTTCTTACAGTTTCCAAGGTAACATCCATACTCTTTACTTTGGCCTACAAAGGCCTTCTACGATCTGTCCCATGTTTATCTTCCCAGCATTATGTCCTGCCATCTTTTCCTTTCCATCCCTCTTTTACTCAAACTGGCCTACTTAAAGCTTCCCTAAGAAGCCGCACTTGCTTCCCTCAATGCTTTAGCACATATTTATCCTACTAATTTGCCTGCCCCCTTCCACTGGGCCAATTCTTATTTTTATTCAGTTTTATTTTTTAAATTTATTTATTTATTTGAAAGAGAGAAAGAGATGAGAGGGAGGAAGGGAGAGAGGGAGCGCACAAATGAACACGAGTAAGGGGAGGGGCAGAGGGAGAGAATCTTCAAGGAGACTCCCCACTGAGCACAGAGCCTGACTCAGGGCTTGATCTCATGACCTGAACCAAAACCTAGAGTCAGACACTTAATCAAGTAAGCCACCCAGGCTCCCCAGTTCTCCTTATTTTTAAAGATTCAACTCCAGTGCATTTTCTTCCAAGATCATTTTTGGTTTTGTTCACATATGACCCAATATTCAAACTCCCATAAAATACAGGTAACTCTTCATTGCTCCCTCTTAGCTCCTACTGAATAATACTATAATACCACTTAATGCTTTCATAATTGTGGATTTTCTCAATATGCCTCTGCACTATACTGTGAACTTATGGTAGGCAAGGACACTATTTTCTAAATTTCTGTATTCCTTAGAACCTGTCTGCCAGTGTCCAATAAATGCTGGCTTAAACAATACAACAAAGAGAGGGAAAGGCCTTTGAAATTACAACTGATGTGCTTGTTTTTGAGTTCTTCATAGACATAGCCTTGACCTGTAAACCTTCAATGTGAACGCTCTGGAGCCAATTTGTTATCATCTGTGACCTCCTGGACAGCCCTGCTAGGGGTCTCTTGTCTATTGGAAGGTAGGCCTCTGGCATTCTGTCAATTCTTTGAAAGGCTTTCTGGCCTCTTACCCATGTCCTGGTTACCATCTCAATTTCTTTTTGGGCCTGACTTCAAGACTCTTGTTCTTCATCTGGCCACTGTGTGAACGTCTCCTCTGAGTCTCCCCTTGACCAACTGAAGTGAGTCATCTGGTCCCTTGATCACTGATCTCCAGGCATGTGTAGTATGAACTCTTCCTTTGTCTAGGTTGCTGAACAACTTAAATGTACTAATGTAATAATATTTTATTAAAAGACAAACAGAGAGACATTGAACAGAGCCAAAAATAGTAGGTCTAGAGTCCTAAATGCTGAAGGTCTTAGGGGAAGGGAGTATGAAAACATAGGAGTAGTAAGCATTTTCACTACTCATTGCTCCCCAGTAATAGCATTTCCTTAAATCTGTAAGGGGAAGTTCTTTCCTAATGTCACCTACCAGTGAATCAGATTTTAGGCTAGTTCCCGTACCTTCGGGGGGCTTATGATTTTTTCCACTGGGCTTCACTGGGGTTAACAATGCCAAATATTCCTACTAAAGTCTTTCTTCTCTAATAGGTCCTGAACATCCTGTAGGAATAAGTCAGCATCCTTACAGTAATCACAATTTTAAAAAATATATGCATTTAAACATCTGCAGGAATAGGATGATGCATCTGGAATAAAACAGCTGTTGACATTTAAACATAATTTTGTAACACAGGTCTTTCAACTGCTACTGACCCCTAAGAAGGTATCAAATAACATATTTGCCTTTTTGAATAATAGTTTGTAATATGCTTTAAAGGTCTTCTTCCTCTCTCTTGGGCCATTGATGTTTTTATGCTTTTGAAGAGTATTCAATACCTGTTATATTTTTACGATTCTTAAGTCACCTTGTATTTTTTTTTTTTGCAAGATCCACTTTATCTCATGATTTGCTGTGGAGATTACCACATTATTGATATTTTTTTCCTTTCAGATGACTAGTAAAGAAAAAGGAGAAGCATGAATCGAAGACTGTTTTAACGTCATTTTGAAGTCCCTCACTATATATCATGAAGAATGCTACTTTTTAAATTTAAATTAAAGTTAGTTAACATATAGCATATTATTTTAGGGGTAGAACTTATTGATTCATCAGTTGTATATAACACCCAATGTTCATTACACCAAGTGTCATCCTTAATGCCCATCATCCTATCACCCCATCCCCCCACCCACCTCCAACAACCCTGTTTGTTTCCTATAGTTAATAGTCTCTTATGGTTTGCCTCCCTCTATTTTCGTCTTATTTTTCTTTCTCTTCCCCTATGTTCATCTGATCTGTTTCTTAAATTCCACATATGAGTGAAATCATATAGTATTCATCTTTCTCTAACTTATTTCACTTAGCGTAATTCAAAAATATATCCCTCCAACTCCATCCCATGGTGGGTGGGGGTAGGTAATTTGTAAAATATTAGAGTCTTATTCACATGATACAAATGAGAAAGAAACTTCTATATTTCCTCATTAGCCAAGCAAAATAGTAATACTTTCCTGTGACTTTTAAGACACATAAGAAAAGACATGACTTCAGATTTTTATAGTGTTTGTTAGTAAGTCCTTATACATGGAGAAATCATTAAAACTTTCTATTATGGAGAAGGAAGGGAAAAATGAAGAGGGGGAACTGGAAGGGGAGATGATCCACGAGAAACTGTTGACTCTGAGAAACAAATTGAAGGTTTTAGGGGGGGGATGGGTTGGCCCAGTGATGGGTAATAAGGAGGGCACATATTGCATGGAGCACTGTGTGTTATACACAAACAATGAACCATGGAACACTACATCAAAAACTAATGACGTACTGTAAGGTAACTAATATAACATAATAAAAAATAATAATTAAAAAATAAAACTTTCCGTTTTAAGTGAAGAAATATACATTGACCTTACTTTGTCAACCAATAACATAGATTTTTGGTGATGTAAGAGGTAGAATTCAATAAAGTTTATCCTTGACTTGGCAATAAGATCCAACTGCCTAGTACAGAAAACAATCGTCACTGAGAGACAGCATATATGATGGCCAAAAGCCAAATTGTTTCTAACTGCTACACAAAAAAACAAGGAGTGATGAATTAACTGCCAGGAAAATGAACCAGAACAGAGGAACTTAAGCAACGTTTTCGTTCCTTTAAAGGCAAAGAAATAGAAAATTCCTTTAAAGGCAAAGAAATAAAAAAGTATGGCAATAGATTCTGGTATCATACATAATAAAATAAAAGTGAAGAAGAAAAAAATGAAAGAGAGCAAAAAGGTACCATGACATAATGGGTTTAAATAACTAGTCTCAGATGATTCAAGAAAGAGTTATAGACTTGGTTAAAATGAATTTTATTGTTTATGCTTAAAATCTGGACTAAAGAGAAGATATTTACACAGAATTTCCAGCCAAGCAGAAATATAGCTTGCTGATACAGGAAATAATTCCATGATGAGTCTTATGTCCTTTTCACCTCCCAAACTAAAAATATCTCATGTATTGGACAGTAAGAGGCATTGTATAAGAGCAAATCACAGGCATGATACTTGTCTTGTGAGAAGATACTGCACAGTCCAAGGGAACAAAAGCTGCCAGTTAGGCACATAAAAGAGACTCAGAAACCTGAGAATATGTTTAACTAGAATTATCTTTGCCAATAATACAATTATTTACTCTCTTTCCCATAGTGCTTATTCCCAGCAGCAGGAACAAACTAAGCATTCTGAGTTGGTCTACCATTTATGATGGTAGGTTGGGCCATTCACACTTACTCAATCCAGTCCTCTATGGGACTAGAAGTGCAGATTTATAAGAAAGCCCATTCTTAGAGGATATTATAATGATGTTTGACTATTAAGTACCCAAAGTATAATAATAAAGACGAAGCCCTGTGCCTTATTTGCCATCAGGTCTCAAGGTATTGCACCTCAGTATGCCTGCAGGGAAAGTAACCACAAGGGAATGAGTGAAATAGCAAATGAATTTCTTATACCCATCATTTCCAGAAGGTCACCAAGATTGTCTGAGGAAGGGCATACACAATTTGTCCACCAACTGCTCAGTGCATCACTGTGGCTCTGGCAAGGTATCCATAGTTGACACTTGCCTTTCCAGTCAGATGGGGAAAGAAGAAGAATAAAGTAATAAAATGGGAGAAATATAATTCATTTTATGAAAACTCACTTTGTGGTCAGCTCTGGATAAACCTCTTTATTACCTTGAATGCAGGGCAAATCATGTCAGTAAGTCCCTTATCACCGTGTAGTTTGTACATTTGAAAAATGTGCAATGAAAAACTGCATGCCTGAGGAGAAAGGGCAGCTCTCCTTAATCAGTGAATTTGAAAATGTACAGTTTTCAAAACATATCTTCTCAAAAGCATTTGAGTATGTGTGGAGTACATGTTTTTAAATTAAAAAATAGGCTTCAATAAAAGCACAATAAAAAGTAAAACCAAAATATTTCAAGCAGTAATATTGTTGCAGTATCTTCTCAGATACTCAAGGCTTAACTAGAATTAGATTAGATATCATGTGCTAACAAAAGATAGCAGAGCCTATATATTGGTGCCTTTTTATCAATAAAACTATAATAAAATGAGCTGTAGAATGTCTGTGAATTCAATCTTTGATGCATATAAAGCCAAAATACTGTATCCAGTTCTGTATGAACAATTACTATTAAGATTCATAGAAACTACAATATCCCATAATTCATTTATAAAATTATACATAATGAGGCATTAGTTCCTAACTATAAATTAACTCCAATTTATTAGTGTTTAGTGAGCAAGTAGAAAATTGAAACTTGGTCAATTAAGCTAACCTCTAAATTGCTACCTAAGCATGTTGGTGACAGCTGTCTATTCAGAAGCAGTTTATAAGGACTGAAAGATGACAAGAAAATGTTGAGTTGATATGACAGTGATGACAAATATTTGCTAAGGCATGTATCCCTGTAGGAAACGTTCTATACCACAACAGATGGCCAGTGTTCAGGGGAAAACCATTAAAGCCAGAACTGTGGAAACTTTTAACTCTTCACTCAGGAAGACTGAAGACTTAAAACAATACACATCACTTTCTTAAACCTTTAAAAATAGAGCTTGGTCTTGGGGCTTCATGGATGTTGTTGGCAAAGGTGTTTGTACTAGGCTTTTGGTTGGCAAGATAAACTAAAGTCCTTAGAAAGAAAAACACTAAAAATTTCCACTGTTTACAAAATTTATCAGGCATGCTTTACTGCCGGGGTTGTGCTACCATGCCTATTGCCCAGGGAGAGACACATCATGCAGGTAATGAATGAGTCACTGAAAAACACATATGCAAGTCATACCCATTTGTACTTGCTGTCACAAAGCAGCTGAAGGCTGCTCTGTGTAATTCAGTGGGTACAGACTTGGTCTCCAGGAACTGTGTTCCTGATGACGCTATAGTGTGGAGCACCTTTGAGGGCAACATTTCTTTCTTTTTTTTTTTTTTAGTATTTATTTATTTATTTCACTGAGAGAGAGAGAGCGAGCACCGGCGGCGGTGGGGTGGGGTGGAGAGGAGCAGAGGGTGAGGGAGAAGCAGACTCTCTCTGAGCAGGGAGCCTGATGCAACTTGAAGCTTCTTCCCAGGACCCTGGGATCAAGAGCCAAAGGCAGATGCTTAATTGACTGAGCCACCCAGGCACCCCCAGCATTTCTGAGCAGTAGGAAAGGAGGACAAAAAACCGAGGCCACCAATCATCTAGCCAACAATGAAGAAGGCCTAAAATTTTCATTTAGGGCCTAATTTGATATAGGGCATAGAGCAAGAAAAAACCCCTCACTGATTAAATAAAAAATAGTACATTTCCATCACTGGGAGTAGCATAGCTGAACTCATTAACAGTATGATCTCTATTCTGTTTTAATCCCTCATTGTTTCATTTTTCTGCATTATGATCAACTTATAAACTACCTCAAAGTCTTTTTTTTTTTCTGAAAGAAATCAGGGTATAAATCCCAAATAAATCGGTTACTGATATTACCCTGTGTATTTGCCAGAGGTATATATCACATTGAGCCACAGTCTCAACAAGCTTGTACTATCCCTTGGCCTTTTCAGAGGCTGCACTGACTCATATTCCTGGAGCACTATTTCCTGTGCTGAAAGGGTCATTCCCCTGCACAGCTCTGACTGCTGAGTAAGATAATTACACATAGGCTGGGGCAATTGTATGCTTATTGTCTGGATTGTTGGTGAAGTCCATTTCAAAATGGAATTTATTTTTTAACACCAGAGTGTGAAGAGATGAGAAGCAGAATAGACCACTATATGGAAGATACAGGAAACAAGGTCCCTATTATGCAATGCTGCTTTGCCAAGCAAAACACATCATATTAACATAGTGCCTGTGAGGCACACAGAAACCATGCAAGCATTCCATGCCATTTCTTAATGCTTTGTTGCAACTGGAAAATTCCCTGCAGAGGAATAATCAGGAGAGTAAGTATTGGTCCATATACTTGGCACTTAAAAGAAATCAGGACAGGACTACAAGAGACTGAAGCTGTTTCTACACACAAAATCCTAAGCAATTTAATCAAGTTAGAGATTGAACTGATGTCAGACATTTTTTTGAAAAAAATGGTTGTTTTACTAAGTGGCAAGTCTATCTAAATGTCTCATAGGCATGACTTTATTCTTCACCTTCTTTTTCTTAGCAAAGATTTTTGTGGAAATATATCTATGCACATTGTAATGCCAAGACACCCAAACAGCCAATTATTTCACTCAGATTATTCAGCTAAACTAGTTATTAGTGGTCTGTAGAGGGAAAAACTAGTTGACAGTATTTCCAGTTTTTAACTAGTTATTGCTTCTGTAGATATAATCTGAGGCTCTTTCTAGAAGGCAAATAATCGTATTCTCATAGAATGCAGACTTGAAAGGAAGCTTAATCAAGCTATCAATTAGTAAGCATTTATAAAGTCCATAATAATAATAGTTATAATTATTGGACATTTACTGTGTGCCAGACTCTATGCTATACAATTAACATGGTTTATCTCATTTAATCCTCCAAATAAGCCTTTAAAATGGTCATATTACCACCCCCATTGTATGCATAGAGAAACAGGTTCAGAGAAGTGCCAAGTCCTAGAAGAACAGGCACTATTGTGAGACACATCAGGATAAGAATCTAGAGACAAATTTAAGATGATATGTGATTAAGCCCTTAGTGCTACAGAGACATCCAGAGAAGGGGAAGAAGAATATGAACATACATAGTCAGAAAAAGCTTGGGATTTGAGCAAAATCCTAAAGGACAAACAGCAAGGGAGAAAAATATGAGCAAAGATGACAAAGGCAAAAGAGTGACACTGACTAATATAAAAGAAATGGATTGGCTTGAATTTATAAGACTGGCATAGGGAGTCTACTGCTAGCTTTTCATTTCCTTGTGTATGTCATGAGTTTCTAAGATAAAATGCCAACATTGAAATACAGGTACACACAATGGGGTAGTTTGTAAATGTGATGCAGCTAGTTCTCAGGAAAACACAAATATTTAACAGCTCCAAAGACATTCATTAAATGCTTCATTTATGCTGAGAAATGTTTTTTAGGGGAAAAAACATACTATATATTACCTGTCTTTTTTTTTTCAAAGATTTTATTTATTTATTTGACAGAGAGAGAGAGAGATCACAAGTAGGCAGAGAGGCAGGCAGAGAGAGAGGGGGAAGCAGGCTCCCCGCTGAGCAAAGAGCCCGATGCAGGGCTCGATCCCAGGACCCTGAGATCATGACCTGAGCCAAAGGCAGAGGCTTTAACCCACTGAGCCACCCAGGCGCCCCTATTACCTGTCTTTTTATCGCCAAGCCAAACTTTCTTTCTCTTTCCTATTCTGACACTCTTTGCTAAATTCTGGGAAATCCATGTGGGTAGGATCTCTCTGACAAGAGGTAGTAATTACAAACTGACATCTATGAAGACAGTTACAGTGTGTAGTCAAACACCTACCCATCCCTGGCATATATAGTCTCTGTTATCAGTCTTGCACTCATTCGACTTAGGTGTGAAACATCCGTGGGGTATTTTTTTTAATTTTTATTTTATTTTTTCAGTGTTCCAAGATTCATTGTTCATGCACCACAGCCAGTGCTCAGGGTATTTTTAAGGTTTATTTTCATAATAAAAATTAAGAATTTGTGATATGAAGGACTACCATTTGACCACTATTATCTGAAAACACTCAAATCTATTCTAGAAAGAAATGGACGCTGACACTTTAATAAATTTACAGATTTTGCTGCTAAAAGAGCATTTAATCCAATCTTCTATAAACATAAAGAAATGAAGTGAGGCAAATTTGATTTTTATGTAGTTTAATCAATACAGATTTTCACCAATTTTCTCTTAAATACCACTTGCAATATTTTTATTATTTTTATTCCTATTACTTGCTGTCAGTTTTAGTAGTTTTCTTTCTATTTAGTCCTTAACCACAAGTCAAGGATAGTCACTTTCATCTCTGCTGCTTTCCAACAACAAAACAATAAACACAATTTCTAATATATCTGTTTTAAAGCACTCTTTAAAACATATTTTCTGTCATCTGAGAATTTTTCTTTGACCTTAAGGTAGGATGGAATCACTAACTTATAATTAGCATTAATCAACACTAATATTTTTGAAACAGTAATGGTGTATTCAATCCTTCAAGGCCTAACTACACCATATGATAAGCTCTGATTGCTCCAGTTCATTTGAAATTCTATGCTACTATCATAGTTATCTGTATAATCCCAGGCAGTGCTTGTTTCCATATCAATTACTGTCTCCAGACCTAGCTTTAAGGTAAAGATCCAGTCTTATTCTACTTTTGTGGCCCCCTCACAAGGCATCTAGCAAGGTTACAGATAGGAACAGATAAGTAAAGTAGCAGCCAGTGGGAAGTTTGAGAGTGGGGATAATGGAATTGTTGTGGGCCACATTTTCTTAAAAGTGCCTTTCATATTTTTTCTTAATTAAATGTTTTGAAAATCCCACATATGTCATTAACTCTGTCCTCATAAATTATTCTGGAAGAGACTGAAAGTTCTTAGTCTGGACACTATAATTAGTCATGGCAGAGTTTCTTATATTGGCCTTATGTTTTTAAAATACAAAGTAGTTAACTTCTCCCTGGTTCTTTAAATTTATCCAAGATTGAAATCAAATAAATATCATACTTGCCTAAAACGAGGTAATAACAACAACATCTGCTTCTTATATTTTGCCCTCTGAGAAACTAAAAGTCAGTTCTAGATATTTGTTTTTGTACCTTTCTTTAATGTGCTCCCAAAATGTAGGTTAACGAAATGGTTAACTGAGTTGGGCCACTGCCAAGGAAAATATCTCTAGAAAGGCCAGAAATTCCTAAAATTCTACATCTACACTTGCTAACATGATTTGCTTTAAAATTAGAAAACAACTGAAATTGCCATATAGCTAGAATACTATCAGTACAAAATGAGCTCATTAACTTTGCACTTGTGAAGGTCACTAAAGAATAAGGTTGCATTTAATCAATGGCATATGCTTTGAATACAGTAACCATTGTTAAGTGGGTGGTCAATGACTGTAATATTGCTTTAAAGGGGAACAAAAACCATGGCCCATTTGTGTTAGATGCTAGAATTGTGTCAAGAGTAAAGAATGCTATGTACATAGGATATTAAACACTGCAGACTACTTTTTCCCTTTAGTAAAGATATCAGAGCTATAGTGATAAATATATCAAATTCTGACTGGGAAATAGTTCTGAAATATACTCATGTATAGAAAGTTTGTTAAGCTATGGCAAAACTCAGTTCTCTCATACTTCCAACCAAGACCAGATCTGATTTAAAAACAAACTTTTTGGACACAAGTTCAAAAAGATATATGCACTCCTATGTTTGTGTGGCACTATAATATTATAATAACTTTGTATAGTGACAGATGATAACTATACTTACCATGGTGAGCATTTTGTAATGTATGTAATGGTTAAGTCATAATGTTGTACATCTGAAACTAATATATTATATATCAACTATAATTAAAAAAATAAAATTTAAAAATTAAAAAAAGTTTTTGGAGAATACATAATGGTTCAAAAGATCAAGAACTCCTAATTTCATAAGAAGATTCCTAATTTGACCTTCTTATGGGATGTGTAAAGTAGATGATGAAGCATGCCTCAAGAAACAATGAGTTTTTCTACTATATAACATGTTGTTCTTAAAGCAATGGTGGGGTTAAGTTTATATTGGATTTTCTGAACAGAAACCAACCCTGTATGATGTAATATACCTAGGTGATGTTTTTATATTCTATTTCCTCTAATAAAATCTCTTTTATTCTTATAGCAATTCCACTGAAATTATAATTGCTACTTTAAAGTGTCAGTCATTTTTCATATGTCTTACTAGGGCAAGTGTTATTTGTTTCTGTTTCACACATGATGCATCAATTGTACAAGTGAATGAGACACTTCTTTTATCATCTCCAGCCTCTATGTTTTCTGGTTGTTATATGATGTTGCTGAAAATCAGCATTTCAGATATTCATAAGGCTGACACATGTCCATCATCATCACCCTTGCCCCCAGCCATTAAGGCAAAAGTTACTTAACAGCACTAGAGTTTAGGCTACTAACAAACTTAAGAAACAATTTTTTTCTATTTGCTTTGATTTTATGTTTACTTGTTTATATTTCCCTATATATTATAAACCTTCATTCAACTCAATTCAATCTAACCAATACATATTTACCAATGATAATACCTTAAGCACTATGTTGCTATAACTGGCTCAAAGATGAATACTACATGATTTTATACTTGAAAATCTCACAATTTAGGGTGCAGACAAGAAGAAAATCAGAAAATTTCACAGATTACAACACAGGGTTTGTATGTCTTAAAAACAGACAAAGTACTATGTGTGTATAAATGAAAAGGTGCACCTGAAATTCTAGTGGGGAAAACATATGAATACATAATAAAATAATTTCAGTCATTGACTTTAAAAAAAAATGAAAAAGTGATCCCAAGTGACTAAGGGGACTAGGAAAGACTGGGTGTAGGAAGTATTCTTTGAAATGGGACTTTCCTTGAGGGATTTTAAAAGGCAAAAAATGGGAACTGGGAGAAGGAGTTCATAGGCAGAGGGCACAGAGTGAATGAATGAATGAATGAATGAATGAATACCTTGGTCCATCTTCCCTGGATAGTAGGTTCTGTTTAGGGAGAAAATGAGAGAGAGACCTGGGAAGGTAAGATGAAGTAATATCAGCCTGGGTTTCTTAAAAAATATGAAGATAATGCTTTCATAAAGTAAAATTTCAAGTGGCAAAAAAGAGAACACAATAAAAAGTGATCTCGTACCCTAGATCTACTACCCAAGAGTGACCATTTACCATTTCAATAATTTATTGTGCATTCTTGCAGATTTTCACATGTATATGCACATATACATACATGTATAATATATGTAATATATATGCATTATATATATGCACACATACACACATGTTTACTCTTCTTCTTTTACAAATGGGGACATGTTGTATACACTGTTTTATATTTTTATATTTTCTTTACTTAGCATATCTTGTAAATATTTTCCTATCAGCATATATATACCTTAGTCTTCTTATAGACTGCATAATAGCACTCTATGGGTATGTCATGTTTTACTTGATCAGATTCCTACTGATGAACATTTAGCTCATTTTAAGTCTTTTGTTTTTATAAACAATGCTATAAAGAACACCCTTGAACATACATCTGTGTAAACATAAGTATCTATAACAGGATTTTTCAACCTCAGCATAACTGACACTTTTGGTCAGATATTTCTCTGTTGTAGGGTATTGTTCTGTACATTGTAGAATGTTTTGTATTATCTCTGGCCTCTACCCACTAGATTCTACTAGCACCCTCTGTCCTGTTATTACAATCAATAATATCTCCAGACAAGATGAACCATGAGAGACTGTGGACTCTGAGCAACAAACTGAGGATTTTGGAGGGGAGGGGGTTGGGGGTTGGGCAGGCCTGGTGGTGGGTATTGAGGAGGGCACGTATTGCATGGAGCACTGGGTGTGGTGCATGAACAATTAATGTTGTAACACTGAAAAAATAAAATAAAAGTATTTGGGGGAAAAAAAAATGTCTCCAGACATTGTCAAATGTCCCTTTGGTGGCAAATCACCCCAGATTGAAAATTACCAATCAGTACGACAAATTTCTAGTAATGGATTTGCTTCTAACTATGTTATCTGTTCTCTTGCCAACACTACATATTATCAAAATTAAATATTTATTATTCACTTTAATCTGCATTTACTCATGAGTTAAACTGAGGATTGTTTCTTAAATTTGTAAGCCATTTGTGGGTTTTTTAAGAAAAGATTTTATTTATTCATTGGAGAGAGAGACAGAGACATAGAGAGCACAAGCAAGGGGAGAGGCAGAGGGAGAGGGAGAAAGATTCCTAGCTGAGCTCGGAGCCCAACACAGGGCTCTATCCCAAGACCTGGAGGTCATGACTTGAGCCCAAGGCAGCTGCTTAACCATCTGAGCCACCTAAGCACCCCAGTGTTTTTCATTTTTTTTCTTCATGGCATTGCTGGTTATCTCCTTTCTTTTGCAGTGAATGGTGATCTTGTATTGATTCATAATAATGCAAATTGTTAGCCTTTTGTAATGTATTTATGTATTTATTTGAGAGAGGAAGAATGTGAGTGGAGGGAGGTACAGAGGGAGAGAGAGAGAAGCAGACTTCCCACTGAGCGGGGAGCCAGACTCAGAACTCAATCTCATGATGCCAAGACCAAGACTTGAGCCAAAACCAAGAATCAGACACTCAACTGACTGAGCCACCCAGGCGCCCAAACTTTTATCTATCACATGTGTTGCAACATATTCTCTAGCTTTTGCCTTTGATCACTGTATGTTTTCTGTGCAAAATTTAATAATTTATATAGTGACATTTACTAATAGTTGCCATTAGAGTTTCTATATTTTGTTTCTTAGGCCTTTTTTATATTTCAAGAACCCTATTCCCATCCATAGCCAGTGATACTTCTAATACTTTTACAATTTTATTTATTTCATTTTCAAATCTATGATCTTTTTGGAATTAGTTTCAGTATAAAGAATGAAATAGGGAGTTTTTACTTACTTTTCTCTCCTTAAATTCAGAGTGAATTTCAACCTAATTTTCTATTTTAATATGACTCTTAATTATATTAGTGTTTGGGTCTATCTCTGGGATGAAAAGTTTATTTATTTGATATGTCTTCTCATTCCTATAACTTAATTACTACAGTTTATAATATATATTATAAAATTAATCCTTATTTATTACTCTTACTTTTCATAATTTTCCTACTTATCCTCACATGTTTATTTTCATATTTTGTATGCATTTTGGAATAATTACGCCTAGTTCAAAGTTCTTTGGTATTTTAGTTGGGATTACATTAAATTTTAACATCTTTTCAATATATTCTTTCCATTCAAGAACAGAGTATCCCTTTCTATCTACTTATGTCCCTCAAAAGAGTTTTAAACTTTTTCTTCATATTGGTTCTATAAATTTCTTAATGATCAGAAGATATTAATTATAAGTTTTAACTGCTTTTATACAGGGAAACCATTATAAATTTTCTATATTTCTATAGATATATATATATATATTATATAATTCTAATAATGTTTCTCTAGTATTTGGCTTTTCCAGATATAACAATCATATCAATTGCAAACGATGATCATAGTGTCTCTTTTTCTCCACTTTTTAAATATTTTATTTCCTTCTTTCATCTAATTGCATTAGCTGGTACATTCAGAACTAAGTCAAGTAATAGTGGTGATATTGCCTAGTTTCCAGCTTCAATGAAAATATTCTTAGTTTTATAATTAATTATGATGCTGGTTTTGTATTGATATTTTATTAATATATTTTATCATATTAAGAATTATTCTGCTATTCCACTAACCTTATTTTTTATTTAAATTTGATTAGCCAACATATAGTACACCATTAGTTTCAGATGTAGTAATTCATCAGTTTCATATAACACCCAGTGCTCATCATATTATGTGCCTTCCTTAATACCCATAACTCAATTACTCCATCCCCCCACCCACCTCTCCTCCAGCCACCCTCAGTTTGTTTCTTATAGATAAGAGTCACTCATGGTTTGTTTCCCTCTCTCATTACTTCCCATTCAGTTTTCCCTCCCTTCCCCTATGATCCTTTGCACTGTTTCTTATATTCTACATATGAGTGAAGCCATATGATAATTGTCTTTCTCTGACTTATTTTGCTCAATATAATACCCTCCAGTTCCATCCACATCAATGTAAATGGTAAGTATTCATCCATTCTGATGGCTGAGTAATATTCCATTGTATATATGCACCATATCTTTATCCATTCATCTGTTGATAGACATCTTGGCTCTTCCATAGTTTGGCTATTGTGGCATTGCTATTGTAAATATTGGGGTGCATGCGCCTCTTCAGATTTTTACATTTGTATATTTGGGGTAAATACCTAGTAGTGCAATTGCTGGGTCAGAGGGTAGCTCTATATTTAACTTTTTGAAGAACCTCCATACTATTTTCCAGAGTGGTTGCACCAGTTTGTATTCTCACCAACAGTGCAAAAGGGTTCCCCTTTCTCCCCAACCTCATCAACATTTATTGTTTCCTGACTTGTTAATTTTAGCCATTCGGACTGATGTGAGGTAGTTTCTCATTGTGGTTTTTATTTGTATTTCCCTTATGCAACTTATCAAACTCAACACCCCAAAAAACAAATAATCCAGTCAAGAAATGAATAGAAGACATGAACAGACATTTCTCCAAAGCAGACATACAAATTTGTGGCAACAGACACCTGAAAAAAATCTACTAACTTTAAAAATTGGCTAAAAATAGGCTGTAGTAGAGTAATCATGAAGCAATGTGGAAAATGGACTAGAGCTAAAAGGGTCTAGATCATTGGTTCTCAAAGTACAGCTTTGAGACAAGCAGGACTAGCACATCTAGAAACTTTTTAGAAATACCAATTCTTGCTCCCCTCCATCTAAGATTAGAAACTTTTAGGGAGGAGTCCAACAGTCTGTATTTTAATAAGCCCTCTAGGTGATCTGATGCATACTAAAGTTGAAGAACCAGTGACCTAGTGTAGGAGTCAGCAATTACTGTCCTTGGGCCAAATACGGCTCTCCTTCCTGTTTTTATAGTTCTATTCACAGCCACAATCATTCATTTATGTATTTTCTATGGTTGCTTTCAAGCTACAGTGGGAAATTGAGTAGTTGTAACATAAACTGACTGGCCTGCAAAATATAAAATATTTACCATGTTATCCTTTAAAGAAAATGTCTTCCAAATCTAACCTAGAGGAATGGTTCTCCACCTTGGCTAGATAAGATTCATGTTGGGCAATTTTAAACATACTCATACTAGAGTCCCACTATCTACCATTTAAACAGAATCCCCAGGTTGGCATCCATGCATGAGGCTTTTTTCTTTAAAGCACTCTACTTGATTCTAAGGATATCTAGTCTGTCATATTGTCCAAACTAACTCATATTCATGAATCATATCTGCATGCATTTGATGTTGATTCAGGTAGAGAATGAGTAGAGAACTATTTCTTCTTTTTCTTGTATATACAAGAAATTAATCCCTGCCATAATGTAGTACCATGATAAAGGCAGGTAATGCAATATATAATGATAAGACAACCATTAGGCATATATCTTGGGCAAGGCCAAAGATTATTTTTTTGTTAAATTATTTTCTCCAAAGCTTTTGTTTAGGAATTGACTGAAATGAATGAATATAAATAATACTAGTTCCATAAAGCAGTTATTAGACAGTTTTTTTTAATTTTATTTATTTGACAGAGAGAGAGAGAGAGAGAGCACAAGCAGGTGGAGAAGCAGACAGAAGGAGAGGGAGAAACAGGTTCCCTGCTGAGCAAGGAGCCCGACATCGGGCTCAATCCCAGGACCCTGGGACCATGACCTGAGTTGCTCAACCAACTGAGCCACCCAGGTGCCCCTTATTAGACAGTTTTTAAACCCAACCTGGAATGATAAGTAAATGGTAAGTGAATAACACACACTCACCATTAGATTTCACCCATCATTGAAAATACCTGTGAATCTATCATAGCTCCATAAAGAATAGCATCTGATTGCACAATTACATGCACACACACACACACGCATCTTATCATTGTTATGGTATGTGTGGAAAATGAATCCTATGTATTTGAAAGATACTTACCTTTATTTTTATTTATTTTTTAATAGTTTATTTATTTGACAGAGAGAAAGAGAGAGAGCACACAAGCAGGCAGGGGGGAGGGGAGAGGAAGAAGTAGGCTCCCTGCTGAGCAGGAAACCCAGATGTGAGACTCAATCCCAAGACCCTGGGACCATGACCCCAGCTGAAGGCTGGGATGCCTAACCGACTGAGCCCCAATACTTCTTTATATTTTGTTATTTGCAGATATCCTGTTTATTTTAAATCTTGCAGAAAGAGTCTCTTAAGGCAGGATTGAAAGAAACTTGGTGTCAAAAATATTAGAATGAAAATGGAGAAAGCATGGAAAAGTCTTAAAAGAAGGTATTTCGTTTCTCTTCTGACCCAATTTAAACTCCAAACTTAAAAGCATGCTCTATTTCAGGACCTATGTAGACTGGCCCCAGGAAGGTAAAGGCCACTGCTGATATGTTATTTGGGTCCAGGGGCATGGAGTATATTTACTAGCCCTGAGGGCACAATAAGATCCAGGAGCGATTTCTAATTCGGGAGGACAGGTGAGGGCATTGACCTCATTAATGTCCATGAGAAACACCTAGACGTCAGAATGTTTTCCATAAAGCCATACTGATGTGTGTAGGGCATGCTCAGCATTCCTTAGAGAAATGATTTCTTGTTATGCAAATAACATTACTGTATGAGATGTGTGAGATTACATATGAATAGTTAGATTTATAATGAAATTTCCTGGTAGGAAGAGCAAATTTAAATGTTAACTACTGCCTTAAGACTATTCAAGGCAAGTGGGGTTCAAGATGGTGGCATAGAATATTCCTAAAATCACCTCCTCTCACAAACACAAGAAATCTAAAGCTACATGTGGAACAATTCCCCCTGAAAAGGACCTAAAAGCTGGCTGAACAGCACCTCTGCTACAATGGATAAAAAGGCCACATTGAGATGAATAGGAGAAGCAGAGATGATCTTGCAAGAAAACCTACTCCAGGTGTGGTGACCCATAGCCAGAATATATCTCATACACAGATCTTGTCCTGAGAAATAAGAGGATTGTGTCCCATATCAAGCAACCCAAACCTGGGAACTGCACTAATGAGAAGAGCCCCCAAAGCATCTGGCATTGAAAACCAATGGGGCTTACTTCTAGGACAACCATGGGGCTATAAGAAATGGAAAATCTGTTCTTAAAAGGCTCATGCACAGATACACTGGCCCCCGGACCCAGTACGAAATCAACAGTTTGAAAGGGACCTAGACCATATGTGAAGGAGACTCATTTGTTAATCTTAAAGCACTTAGCAAAGGGACAGGAACCTGTTGGGACTTTTTCTACAGACAGAGGTACTGGCAGATACCATTTCTGCATTTTTCTTCTTTCACCTTATTGATGCCAATGCAGGCTCGTGTCATTTTTGCACTCCTCTGCCCTTAGTGTTCTAGCTTTGGTGGGAATGGCCTGCCAAAGCTGTCAGGATGCTGACACCACAACCCGGCATGCCACAGCAGGACAGCCCAGTACCCTTTCACCATGCATAACAGCCATGACCCACTCCACCTCAGCCCAGAGCCCAGCCCCTGCACACCAAAGTCAGGCCAGCCGAGCACTGTGCCTTCTGGCGTAACACCTGCAGCTTGCCTTACCATGGCTGAGTCAGCTGAGTACCTGGTCCCTGAGCACCACAGCTATAGCAGGCCTCGACATGACTGCAACCCCTTGAGTACAGGGGATGCACCTTGAGTACCTGGCTCCAGTGGCCAGGAGGAAATTGTATTTTTAGGCCTCATATGTCTGAAACAATTACATAGACAGTCTTTGGCAGGATACCAGCCCTCAGGGCACTGCACAAACATCAGATTGAAACACATCCCCATGCTATTGCTTATGTTCTGAAGGGGGAGAAATCAGAAAGGGAGATGAACCATGAGAGACCATGGACACCGGGGAACAAACTGAGGGTTTCAGAAGGGAGAGGGGGTAGGGGGATGGTATAACCGGGTGATGAGTACTAAGGAGGGCATGTGTTGTGATGAGCACTGGGTGTTATACACAACTAATCAATCACTGAAGACCACATCAAAACTAATGATATACTATACAGTGGCTAACTGAACATAATTAAAAAAATGAAACACACCCCCAGTCTTAATGTGAAAAAGGCTTATTTTCCTGTCCTGGAGCTTCATCCGAGGGCAGGCTTCAGATTTGCCACACATCCAGAAGCTACAGAGGCATCCCCAGGGGACAAGAGCAGAAAGACAACATATTAGCACCCTCCCTTGTCCTTGCCATAACTCACACATACTAATCAACAACCATTGGGTCAACGAAGAAATCAATGGAAAAGTAAAAAGAAATATCTGAATAGAAATGAAAATGAAAATCTACAGAATGTAAGAAAAACACTTTTAAGAGGGAAGTTTATAGTGACATAGACCTACTTTAAGAAATAAGAAAAATCTCAAACAATATGCCTTTGTACCTAAAAGAACTAGAAAAAGAAGAATAAAAGAAGCCCAAATATAGTAAAATAAAGGAAATAATAAGGGTTAGAGCATCAATAAGTGAAATAGAAACTAAAATGGTAATAGAAAAGATCAATGAAACTAAGAGCAGGTTCTTCCAAAAGAGAAACAAAACTAAAAAACCTTTACATAGACTCACCAAGATAAAAAGAGAGAGGGCTCAAATAAATAAAAGCAGAAATGAAAGAGAAGTTATAACTGATTACCACAGAAATATAAATGATCATAAGAGACAACAATGAACCAATACTGGTCAACAAACTGGACAACCTATAAGAAATGGATACATTCCTAGAAGCATACAATCTTCTAAGACTGACTCAAGAAGAAATAGGAAATTGAAATAGACCAATTACTAGCAAGGAGATTAAATCAGTAATGAAAACCTTCCAACAAACTAAAGTCTAGGACCAGATGGTTTCACTGGTGAATTCTTTCACACATTCAAAGATTTAATACCTATGCTTCTCAAACTCTTCCAAAAAACTGAAGAGGAGAGAATAACTCCAAACTCATTTTATGAGGCCAACATTACCCTGATATCAAAACCAGACAAGAACACCACAAAAAAAGAAAGTTATAGGCTACTATCTCTGATGAACATAGATGCTAATATGCTCAACAAAATACTAGCAAACCAAATTCAATGATACATTAAAAGGATAATACATTGTGACCAAGTAGGATTTATTCCAAAGATGCAAGGATGGCTCAACATCTGCAAATCAATGTGATACATCACATTAACAGAATGAAGGATAAAAAACATATGATCATCTCAATAAAATGCAGAAAACTCATTTATAAAATTCAACATCCATTTATGATAAAAACTCTCAACAAAGTGGGCATAGAGGGAATGTAACTCAACATAATAAAGCCCTTATATGACAAACCTACCACCAATATCATACTCAACAGTGAAAAGATCAAAGCTTTTCCTCAAGATAAGGAAAAAGACAAGGATTTCATTCAACAAATGAATTTGTTCATTGCACTTTCATTGAATTTGTTCATTTCAATTTGTTCATTCACTTTCATTCAACAAAGTATTGGAAGCCCTAGCCACGGCCATAAGTCAAGAAAAAGAAATAAAAGACATCCAAATCTAAAGGGAAGAAGTGAAACTACCACTGTTCAAAGATGGCATGATACTATATGTAGAAAACCTTAAAGATTCCACCCCCTCAAAAAAAACTGAAGTTAAATGAATTTGCAGGATACAAAAACAATATACAAAAATCTGTTGCATTTCCTTACATTAATACCAAGTTATCAGAAAAAGAAATTGATAATCATGTTTACAATTGCATCAAAAAGAACAAAACACCTAGGAATAAATTTAAGGAGATGAGTGACCTGTACACTGAAAATGACAAAATACTGATTTAAAAAAAATGAAGACACAAATAGAGGGAAATATAGTTCATGCTTACGGATTGGAAGAATTAATATTGTTTAAATGTCCATACTACCCCAACTAATCTACAGATTCAATGCAATCCTTATCAAAATCCCAATGGTATGTTCCACAAAACTGGAACAAATAATCCTACAATTTGTATGGAACCACAAAAGATCTTAAATAGCCAAACTGATCTTAAGAAAGAAGAACAAAGTTGGAGGTTTCATACTCTCTGATTTCAAACTATACTACAAAGCTATAGTAATCAAAATAATATGGTATTGGCATAAAAAAAAACAGATGCACAGATCAATGGAACAGCACAGAGAGCCCAAAAATGAACTCACACATACATGGCCAATTAATTTACAAAAAAGAAGGCAAGAATATACAATGGGGAAAGTCCCTTCAATAAATGCTGCTGGGAAAACTGGACATCCACATGCAAAAGAATGATACTAGATTATTATCTTATACCATACACAAAAATTAACTTGAAATGGATGGAAGACTTGAATGTAGCAAAAGAAACCATCAACAAAATGAAAAGGCAACCTATTGAATGGGGGAAGATATTTGCAAAACCTGTATCTGATAAGAGGTTACTATCCAAAATATATAAAAAAATACAACAACAACAAAAACAAACAACTTGATTTAAAAATGGGCAGAGGATCCGAATAGACATTTTCCCAAAGAAGACATGCATATGCTCAACAGGCACATGAAAAGTTCTCCGACATCACTAAGAATCAGGGGAATGCAAACCAAAACCACAATGAGATATTATCCTACAGCTGTTAGAATGGTTATTATCAAACAGACAAGAAAAAACAAGTGTTAGGATGTGGAAAAAAGGGAACCATTGGTGGGAATGTAAACTGGTGTAGCCAGCAAGGAAAATAGCATGGAGATTTCCAAAAACTTAAAAGTAGAACTACCATATGATCCAGCTATCATACTTTTGGGTAATTATCCAAAGAATATGAAAACACCAATCCAAAAAGATATATGTACCCATATGTTTATTGTAGCATTATTTACAATGGCCAAGATATGGAAACAACCTAAGTGTCTATGGATGAATGTGTAAAGAAGATATGATGTGTGTGTGTGTACACATACATACAATGGAATACTACTCAGCCATAAACAGCCATAAAACAGAAGGAAATTTTGCCATTTTTGATAACATGGATGAACCTTTACGGTATTATGCTAAGTGAAATAAGTCCAATAGAGGAGAACACATACCTTATGATTTCACTTTTATGTAGAATCTAAAGAACAAAATAAAGATATGAAACAAAATAAAAACAAACTTATAGATACAGAGAATAGATTGGTCATTACCAGAGGGGAAGGGGGCTGGAGGGTGGGCAAAATGAGTGGAGTTGAAGTGAATGGTGATAGATGGTAACTAGACTAATGGTAGTAATACACTTTGTAATGTATACAAATATCAAATTGTAATATTGTATACCTGAAACTTACATAATGTTGTATACCAATTTTGCCTCCGTAAAAAGACTCTTCAAAAATTTTTTCTTTATCAATTAATATAAAAACAATACATTTTATGAGTTTTGAAAAAGAAAGTCCAACATATACCTACTAAAACCTGGAAAACTCTATCATAGCTCAGTTAAATTTAGATCTCATTTCTGAAATACCATGTCTATCACTACCAAAATACTACCAGATTGAGCAAACTATTCAATATCTGATCATAAGGACTGTGGGTACTTTGATTCTGCTCGGCAGCCACATATAATGATAAGAACTGGTTACTATTAGTACTGCTCCAGGATGAAGAAACCCAAGCAAGTAATGATAATCATTAACAATGACCAAAGGAATGCCCAACATTTGTATAAACATTTTAGAAGACACGGTAAATGAAATGACAGCAATCTAGCACTGCTGGATGGTAGGAGTAAAATGTACTGTTTGGTAGTTGGAGTTTGTAACATTAGCCTCATTTTCTAAATAGTGGATGGAGAGGCCCAGAGAAGGTGAATGAATAATGAAGCTAAGAGACAGAGATTATAGTTACCCCAGGATTGTGGAAAGAAGCAATAAAAAAAGCACAGTTAAGGTCCTTAAAACAGCATGCTCTGACATCCTTAAAATAGGATGTTGATATGTCTTATTCCAGTAAAATAAATGGCCTAGTGATATATAGCAAAAATGAAGTTCTGTCATTCTCAACCCTAAAGTGTCTTTCTGTTTCTTAGAGGAGATGCAAGTAAAGCACTTAGCATGGTTCCTAGAATAAACTATGTACTACATGGCCTTGGTGGTGGATATCATTAGTAGTAGCCACTGAGTTTCCTACCCTCTGCACTTGGGGAAAATGATTTTTCCTCTTATCAGGGCTTCCTTTTAAGACTTTCCATTTCTTCTTATGGAGAAGTCAATAGGGAAAATTCCTAAAAATACCAGTCACTATGAAGAAGTCTACTCAGGCTCACTGTATTAATGGTCTTTACCTTTACCACATGGCAAAAATCTTGGCAAAACATCAGCTTCCCAAGTATACTTACTTACCTTCAAAAACATGGAGACTGTTAGGAGATAGATTTCACCATGCCAATGTTCTTAGAACTCAATGGTCCAAAAGTGAATTAGGAGGAAGTAAGGTGGCTGGAAACATTCCTAAAACTGAACCAAACCATGCAGCTCTGTAGAGAGAGCTGAAAATAACTTGGCCCATGAAGCTTGAAATAGTTCCTGAACCACTGCTGCTGTGAAAGCCACAGTGACAGGAAACGAGAAACTCGGCACACATCAACCTTTTAAGGTCTGGCATTTCTATTGGTAAACTCTCCAGGAAGCCAGCTGTATCTAGTCTCCAAAACAGGTAGTCAGGTTTTAAGTACATAATAACTGTTCAATAAGCACCTACCAGGTTCATTCATTCATTCATTCATTCATCCAGCAAACTGTTATTGAGAACCTACTCTGGTCCAGGTACTGTACTGGGAGCTTAAGGAAAAAATGCTGAATATAAGACAAACAGGACCTCTGTCCTTAAGTAGCTTATATTTCAGTGGAGAAGATCAGGCAATAAATAAATAAACACATTAGGTAATCTGAGGTAATACTATATTTTATGGAAAAATAAAATAAAATAATGGGATTGAGTGTTCCTGAAGGGATGGGGTAGCATAGTTACTTTATATAAGAGTATAAGAGTACTTGTTTTGAGGATTAAATGAGATACTGTGTAAAGATTTAGCATAATGTTTTTGGCACATAGTAAGTACTTAATAAATGGTGGTTGCCATTAAAAAGAAAAGGGAGGGGGAGAGAGGGAAAGGGAAAAGAAGATAAAAAAGAAAAGAGAAAGGAAGAGAAAATAAAAAGAAAAAAAACAGCCAAAGATCAAATATTGCTACCTTGGAGTCAGATCAGGAAGAATTTTCAGATGAGGTGACAATTGAGGTGAGATTGGAAGGAGACTTGAAAAAATATTATTCATGGTGAGGGGAGCCAAGCCATAATGACAGTACTACACTCTAGCATCAAGATATGAATGGCAGCAAATGGATATCATTTCAGAGGGTGGATGGAGACAAGAGATCCAGCAAATCAAGCAAAGCTGAAAGGAACATTCAGACCTTTGATCGAACAAGATATTAAAAATCAGGCAAGTGGGGGGCGCGCCTGAGTGGCTCAGTGGGTTAAAGCCTCTGACTTCGGTTCAGGTCATGATCTCTGGGTCCTGGGATGGAACATAAGGCTCTCTGCTCAGCAGGGAGCCTGCTTCCCCCTCTCTCTCTGCTTACCTCTCTGCCTACTTGTGATCTTTCCTCTCTGTCAAATAAATAAATAAAATCTTAAAAAAAAATCAGGCAAGGGCTCAGGATCCAGGTCAGTTCACATCCCCAAATGTGATCTGACTCCAAGGCAGCAGTATTTGATCTTTGGCTGTTTTTTTTCTTTTTATTTTCTCTTCCTTTCTGTTTTCTTTTTTATCTTCTTTTCCCTTTCCCTCTCTTCCCCTCCCTTTTCTTTTTAATGGCAACCACCATTTATTAAGTACTTACTATTTGCCAAAAACATTATGCTAAATCTTTACACAGTATCTCATTTAATCCTTAAAACAAGTACTCTTATTATTCCCATTGTACAGACGTGGAAATTGGGACCCAAGTTCAGACAGTTATACGGTGGTAGAAATGAAATATAAACAGACATCTGGGTCTAGAGCCCAATCCCTTAATCACTGCACTTTTATATTTCTTTTTCCTATTTTACTTTTTAAAAAATTTTATTTAAATTCAACTTAGTTAACATATAGTATAGTATTGGTTTCAGGAGTAGTATTTAGTGATTCATCACTTAGATATAATCACTACACTTTTATATTCCTACCCCAAATGCTGTTACTTAGAGAAACCCAATACATAGGAATTGAAGTAGAGGACTTTTAGTTCTAGCTCAGCCATCAATTAGTCATTAGAGCCTAGGCACCTTGTTTAACCTCTTCCTGCCATACTTTCAATAGTTCTCAGTTGCCTTTAGGCTAAAATCAAAGTTCCTTAGTCTGGCATTTAATGTTTCTATTCCATTCTGGTTTGTTCAGTTGTTTTTTTTTCCCCTACTCAGGCAGTGTCTTTTGATTTTTATTTTTAATCTTTTTCCTTCTGAGCACAAGTGACACTGAGCCTACATTTAGGCACATGGAGGGCCACTGTAGGTAGAAAGATGTGTCAAGAGGCCCTCTGATTATTACTTTAGTAGGTCAGAGAGACTACAGTTCTCAGAATGCTTTTACAAGCTTTTTTACACCTTCTCCATTTTTTATCAAAAACAAAACAAAACAAAACCCCTTTATTTTCTGTTACTATAGAGCAACATCCTTCTATGTACTTTTCAAATACAAAGTAATCAAAATATAATTACTATGGTATCATTCTAATTTGTATCTCCTTTTCAAAAACAAAGTTAGAAAAATAGGTAACTTGTCAAGGAAGAGCAAAGTTATAAATGTACAAGATCTAGGAGCTGTAGTTGCTGAGCTTTCAGTTTTTTTTCTTTCTCCCATTCTGCTATGGGAATGCAATACAAAGTGGCAGTCAGAGTTGATTCAGTAAAATCGATGTAAATTCCAGGTGTGAATATAGCAGCATTTAGTCTGTAACTTCCTCTTGCAAAACTGTAATTAGATATTTGGGGGGAGGTGGAGAAAAACGGAATGTGAAGAGGAGTGACATGGGGGAGGGGATGAGTTGTTACAAGAATGAGGGTGAAGATGAAAAGAGATTAACATTACAGTTTCGATTCACATATTACAATTACCCAGCACTCAAAATTCAAAGAATTGAGTAAATAGCTATTCTTTTCCCCTCAACTCTCCTTTCCCACACACACACATACTTCCCTGAGTGCTACATTTTAAGAAAGACACAGAAGACGTGAAGGACTCTCACTTACCCACAGTTGCTACGATATCATGTTTCACAGTAGGGAAGAGCATAGCATTTAGTCAGAGAATTGGGATTCAAGTTTTAGTTCTGTCACTTACTAGATATGTAATTCTGAGCAACTCAGTTAACATCTCTATGCCTTGGTTTCCTGATCTTAAAACAGGAATAATCTCTTTTTTGATTATTATTCTAAGTAATACCTGAAATATTTTTCCTTTCCTTTTTTCCTCCAATAGATTTCCTAGCCTTGTGTCCTGGGTTAACCTAACAAGCTATTTTTTGTGAAGATTGCTCTTTTCATATAATATTCACATTCTTAATAAAGCCATCAATGACTTAACTATTCCACTGACTTAATAATCAATCATGTCTTTACTAAGTGGTGCCAGTGCTCTGCAGGCTGAAAAACAAACAAACAAACACCCTGTAGGAACTCTATGGCTAAAGAGACCTAAAACAATAACAACAACAAAAAGAAGAAACCTATGGTATAGGATAGCTAAGTAAACAATATTATGGCAAAGAGCTTAAGCACCATCTGAATTTCAAGGACAGAATGATGGACTTGAGATGTACTTTGAGAAGACTTCATAAAGATGGTGGCACATGAGGGAATGATGAAGGTTGGGTTTGGGCAGGGAGAAAGAACAAAGGAAGGCATTCTGGTTAAGGAAAGCAGCAAAGGCAAAGGAAAGGCATAATATGGGCCTTCCCAGCATTCTAATAGACCAGAGAGAATAAAATCTTAAGGAGAGGAGTGATATCCTTTATGTGGATTGTTACTGGCTGTACTCATCATACATGTAGTCAGTTGTGCTCATGGGGCATGATTCTCAGTTGGTACCCTCAAATACCAGAGAAAACCTCAAGAATAAGGCACTAAGTAAAAAAAAAAAAAATCCTGCATAATACTGGAAAAGGGGCCAATCTTCCTGGCAGTCCTTGGGAAAAAAAAGTCTATTACGAAACATGCTCCAATTTTCATTGCTTTCAGTGCAAATCAATAACTCTAAATGACTATAGGAGGGAGAACCCACAAACTGGGAGGCCATATTTCAGAGCAAGATTGATTTCAGGAACTATAAGGGACCACTATGAGTCCCTAAGCACCAAGAGTATGTGCCGGTGGAAGGCCCATATACAACTTAAAAAATGAGAAGACATATGATAGCCTGTTTCCAGATGGGGTGATGTAAGCTGCAAATAACAAAGGCTAATACAAATAAGTTTTATTAGTCTGACATACTCTTTTTAAAGCTTTTTCCCTAGCATGAGAGAAGTTAGGGTATCCATGCTTTCTTTGGATTTTTTTTTTAACAGACCAAAAAGAGAGAGATGACTCTACCTATTCAGAAGAGGTTATCAGCAAGTCTCCGATTATTGGCTAGCAAACTAATTTGTCTTAAAGCCCTACAGCCACAGACTGCCCACATATAGCTAGCATGTATCTAGCTAATGACATGTTGCTAATTCCAAGAAGATCCTGTGGGGAAAAAAAGGAGGCCCAATGTTTCTCACGAAGAACCCCTAAGAGTATGCATCCTAGTGATAATGGGTCAGTAACGACCAACTCAATTGGTGCCATTATACACAGTGGCAGTGACATGGATTTTTAATCTGTCATGCATCTTAACCTGGAGCTTAACTCCAGGCTGCTAAGCCTGAGATACATTTCTTCTCTCTGATGCCTACAATTCTGCAATGTTAACCATCATATTTGGCCTCATCCTGACACCTTTGTGAGAATGCTATAAACCATACAATAAGTAATCTTAATAATGTCTCAACACCTCTCCTATGAGAGCACCCAACACGTATGCCAGCATTCACTTATTAATCTGTACTTTAAATAGCATTTTAGAGTGATAGGCAGCTATTAGCAGTTTCCTTTTTTCTTATCTGGTGGCAGCAATAAATACTAATGCAGCACTCTATCTGCTTTGCCTCTGTAGCCAAGTTTATGAAGAGTTAACATGAAGCACCTTAAAAATATTCATATGTGACAATATAGAAATGACTATCCCTAGATCTCATGGAACTTCCCATGTCACCTCCCACTCTCAAGAACCAGGGTCATCTCAATTCTATCCAGTTCAACTTGATAGTCAGGCCTAATGACAGACGCTGGATGTCTGGGGTCTACGACAAATCACATTTCTGTCCACATTTTTCCCTACCAGCACCCATGGACCATATAACCTAGTGAAATTAAGATAAGATAGATACCAGCAATGAATAATTTGAGGAACTTGGTACAAAATGAAAATGCAGGATCCCTTGTTCAAAAGTTATTAAGAACTTCAAGAAAACAACAGCAGAGCAGTAAACAAAACAACTGCACAGGTCATATGTTCATGATTCCACAACCCAACCAAGAATAGTCCTAAAGAAATATGACATGATACTCTATGTGGAAATAAATTTCCTTTGGATAATAATTATGGCATGACATTTTTCAAAAGCAACTTTAGCAAAATGAAGAGGAAACTAAATGAAATAATCACAATAAAAATAGTATAAAATCAAATTTCTAAAGTCCGTTTCTGATTATAAAAATCCCAAATAAAAGTAATGTGTGTTTTTCCTTGGATCTCAAAACTCGTCAAGATGATTGTCTTAGTTCATGTTGTTATAGCAAAGTACCATAGACTGGGTGGCTTATAAACAAATTTCTCACCATTCTGGAAATTGGAAATCTGAGATCAAGGTTCAGGCATGGTTAGGTTCTGGTGAGAGCTTCCTGGGTTGTAAACTTTTTCTTCTTATTTTATCCTCACTTAGCAGAAAGAGGTTGAGAGAGCTCTCTGGGTTCCATTTCAGAAGAGTACTAATCCATTCATGAGGGCTCCTCCATCATGATCTAATTACCTTCCAAGGTCCCAACTCCTACTATCATCATATTAGGGGATAGGATTTCAACATATGAATTTTGGGGGAACATACACATTCAGTCTATAACAATGATCACATTTTGATTAAGCAGGATGTGTTCATAGAAAACATTGTCTGCTTCTTTCCCTCCATATCCCAGCTCACCTCTCACTTCTATGGCCCCTAGGCATCACCCTGCCTAGATAGTTCTTCAGAACTGGTCCCCCTGCCTACATAGTCCCATTCGAAGACAAAGGGCAATTTACAAACTAAAATCTTGTTCCTCTCTTACTGCAAGAGACTTTGCATTCAGAAACAATTCCAGACCTGAGGCCCTTCCTAGCTCACTGTGGAAGTACAAGACACGGGTAATTGACACCACTAGAGTATCTACTCTTTAACCTTCATCTGTCTGGGCTTGGACTATTAGCTCCACTGACCTCATTCAAGGGAACCCCTCTGGCTACATCCAGAGGAAGAGTCCACCTTCCGCTTTTGTCATATCTCAACTCAGCAGCAGCAAATATACATATAAGAAGAGGAAATTATTTCCCCTTAGGCCTTCAGGGATTTTTACCCTTCTAAGGTTCTATGTGTCTAAGCCACATCCTCCTATATCAGCTGGCTTTCTGAATTATCCAGCAGCATGAGGGGGTTTTGGAACAAGATACCTAAAGAAATAAAAAATCATACTTCTTAGAAATTATCTGGTACAATGACTTATACTTTTTGTAAAAGATATAGGCCTTTTTGGTTGAATGAAATTATATGTAGAGATGAAAACATGAAAGAAGATGAACACTTAACTGTTCTTGTTTCCTATAGTTAAGAGTCTCATATGGTTTGCTTCCCTCTCTGTTTTTATCTTATTTTATTTTTCCTTCTCTTACCCTAATGTTCAGCTATTTTATTTCTTAAATTCACATATGAATGAAATCATATAACATTTGTCTTTCTCTGACTGACTTATTTCACTTAGCATAATACCCACTAGTTCTATAGTTCTATTCACATCATTGCAAATGGAAAGATTTCATTCCTTTTGATGACTGAGTAGTATTCTATTATATATATTATATAATATATATATGTGGTATATATATATATATATATACCACATTTTCTATATATATATATATATATATATATATATATATATATATATATACCACATTTTCTTTATTCATTCATCTGTCAATGGGCATCTTTCCATATTTTGGCTATTGTGAACATTTCTGCTATAAACATTGGGGTGCATGTAACCCTTCAAATCACTATTTTTGTATCATTTGGATAAATACCTAGTAGTGCATTTCCTGGGTCATATGGTAGTTCTATTTTTAACTTTTTGAGGAACCTCCATACTGTTTTTCAGAGTGGCTACACGAATTTCCATTTCCACCAACAGTGTAAGAGGTTCACCTTTCTCCACATCCTCACCATCTGTTGTTTCCTGAGTTGTTTATTTTAGATATTCTGACTAAAATGTGTAAGGTAGTATCTCATAGTGGTTTTTATTTTTTCTGATGCCGAGTGATGTTAATTTTTTTCATGTGTCTGTTAGCTATTTGTATGTCTTCTTTAGAGAAATGTCTGTTCCTATCTTCCACCCATTTCTTGACTGGATATAAAAGCTGAGCTGCTTTTGTTGGAAACAAAGGGTTAAGGGCATGCATGAGTGTAAACCTTTGGCCACCAGAATTCCTCCTAATAGTGTCTCTGTGGAATGCCTAAGGCTATGAAGAAAGCCACAGAGTTATGGTTGAACCTTCTCATTTTGACAGATGGTGAAACTGAGTCCCAGAGAAGGGAAATGAGTTACCCTGGGTTAGTGTCAGTCAGTAGCACTGTGGAGACTATTAGAAGGCAGATCTAATAGCGTCTTCCAGGGGTATCTTTTATCTACTAAGTCAGTCAGAGCTGAGTGTGAAAGAAAAGCTGCACTCTCTCCTCTGTGTCTTACTCACCCACAACAGGACAGATCTGCAGATAGACAATTTACAAGGCTTTCTGCAGAATACTTGTGGAACACCATAAAAAGTATTGATCCCCAACTCTTGTATATACTACTTTTTATCCCAGAAAGCAACTTTGAATCACTTTAAGTAAGTACCAGAACAAATACTATTAGATTTCACAGTGCTCTTCTACTTTATTAAAAATTACTTTCTTGTCTCTGGTAGTTTTTCGTTAATAGAGAAAAGTATTGAAAAAGTGTAAGTATAAAGTATAAAAAAAGTATAAGAAAAGTATCTTATAGTACACTCTTTGGCACAGAAGACTTTCAGTGAATGAACACTAGGAGTGACAAAAACCAAATTTAACTCCTTACATTCCTACTAGGAGACAAGATTCTGAACCCAGATGGAAGAAGGGTAAAGACACTGTGCTGGGTCTGAGAATGCCATAGAACATACCTAAGAGTTCCTAAATAATGGCTAAAGGTTAACCCTTCTAGAAGAGTTAAAAAAGCACAGGAAGTTTAACGCTTAAAAGTTACAGAGCTTGGGAAGTTTAGAAATGACTCCATTTAAGAAATGACTCCATTATCTTGAGGGGAATATAAAGAGTAATAGGCACTCCAGCTTAGAGAGGAAATAAGTGCATATAAAGCATGTGAACCAGGGAGAGACTCTCCCACATCCAAGTCCCCTGAAGTGTCCCAGTGACTTGTAAGGATATTTCAGCTACAAAAAAACCAGAGCCTGAATATTCTCTTCTCTACCCTTCCCATATACAAGCTACAGTGTAGATAAGACTCTGACCATAGCTACCTGCTTCAAGGCTAAATGAAGGCCTCTTTTATACTCCCAACCTCATCGACTTTTCTTTCATAACAGTCATAATACTTATAACTCTTGTGTTATATCTATTTTGCCTCCCAGACTGGAAACTCCATTAGGACAGGAACCATGTCTGTCTGGTATATTACCACATCTCCAGCACATAGCACCTAGCAAGTCTTCAAGAAATATGTATTGAATTAAATTGAATCCACGTTTCAAACCATCCATGGTTTTGTGGATCATGATGGCAAAAAGGGAAAAAAATTAATTCTCCATGCTACTTACTTATGATTTGAAGACTGATTATTAATGATTGAAAATCACTGTGCTTTTCTTCTCTAGAGTCAACATTTGCTAATGTGAAATGTACTTATCCACAGAGTGCTTTAGAGTTAACACTATTTTCCCTGTGAATCTATTTCAAACACATAACATTTTTTAAATAGCTTGCCAGCTGAATTAATTCAGTTGGACCTATAGGCCTAGGGAAGAGAGGAAGAATATCCCCTCAATTCTGTTTTCAAGGTAACTGTCCCTGGATACATTTTGATTTCCACAGCCTAATTTTGTCCGTTTGGAATATGACCTAATTCCCATCTTCCTCACTCTTGTTCAATTCACTGTTCAACAAGAACAGTCATTCTATAGAAAGTGCAAAGAAGAGAAGTAGAGAAGGAAAAGAAAATTAGATTATGAGCTATACTAAGAAAATATATACTATGTGTGCTAGTGTTCAGATTGGCATGCTTGGCTATTGATTGGGAGTAATTGAATCTTTAATTCATGTCACCAAGAAAATCAGAATCACATTAGAACCCATACTATGGCTGGAGTTTATAGGAGAAAAATAAACATCTATATTCATGATGAATACCTCTGTTCCATTTAGAATGTAACTCTTTATTTTGGATTCATTGTTCATCTTATACTAAGCCAGTTAGTTTAGCTACAAGGTATCAAAACAAAGAGGTCAAATAAAGTTCCTCAACCTTTTTTTTCTGCACCCAAGTATATCAATTGCTTGTAATAGAGAAGACAAAACAATTATGTAATTCTTTTTCATGTGGAATGTTTTGCTAAGGATTTTGTCACTAAAGAGAAGGCTAAAATATGAGATATAAACATAGATATTGTGACACAATATGTGATGTGAACATCTCAGAACTTATCTATCCAAATGTATGTTTTCATTCTAATTTACAAAGGCTTCTCTAAATTGGTTATCTGTTTTTCTGGGCTCCTACAGAACCTGTGCTTTCTTCTGTAGAGCACTTACCACACTGCACTATAAATAAATGCCTACTGACCTGTTAAACTCTTCAACTAGACAACAATATCCTTGAGGACAGGGCCAAGACTCAGGGGCCTCATCTCTGTAACCTCTAACATGTGCAGAGTAAATACAGAAAGTGATTTTTCATTACTGTAGCTGTGGGAAGCATATATTCATATAGTATTGGAGTTATTGAAGACATTTTTAACTCTTCTTTTCCAATTGCCTTCAGAAGCCATTTATAAGCCATTTAAAAAAAGCACTCATTACTTACAACCACACCTGATACACTAATCAGAAATGATGACTTGCTAAAGGATGCATTAAAATATAGTCCATACATAAATATTACACTGCACATAAATGAATCTCTTCTTCTGATTCAGAAGAACCTTGCCAAGATTTCAGAGTCACCTGAATATTTCAGGTGTCATTGTGAGCTCTGATCAGAATTTGACAAGTTTGGATTGTTAGTTGACAGAGAGCTCTTTCTGAATAAAATGCTAAATTAATTGGAAAACTGAATTTTGTAAATTGGACATCAGAAGAATTTGGTATCATTCTAACGATACTCTTGGAGCTCCATCAGGTAATGAATGCAGGGAGGGAAGTAGATGATGTGGGAAACACCTATCTTTTACTCATCTACCACATTTCTACTATATAGGTATCTTTAATTGATGAATGATCAGTGCCTGTGACACACTCTCAAAGTTCTTCCCTTCTGAGAAATTAATACATAACTATCAATGAGATAATTAAAACATTGTTTTGTGTGTTGATGTTTCCTTTGTTAAAATAAATACACTCTTGGGGAAGGGGGGCAGTCAGGGCACAGCCACTTTCCCAGGCCCCTGGGCCTCCAAAGGTGGAATAAAGGAGCTCGCCCACCCTGGGTGCCCCACCCTCACTCCCACCCCACGTCCAGGGTATCTGCTTCCCTTCCTGCTGGGGATGAGTGACTTGACCTGTGACCTCAAAGCAATAAACACGATCTCCCCATATTGTGAAATCTCCCTGATCTCACAATAAAAAAGTGACTTATTACATTTTACTGCATTCTGGAAGGGTCTCTCTTTTAACTATAAGGCCCTGGGTGTTATATGCAAACGATGAATCATGGAACACTACATCAAAAACTAATGAGGTACTGTATGGTGAGTAACATAACATAATAATAATAATAAAAAGCAATCTACAGAGATTGACCAGCAAACCTATAGATAGTTAAGGCATGTTCTTTTGGCTTCCTTAGAAGTTTTTCATATGGAAAAGCTTCCAAGCAACAACAAAAAAATACCTATTTTCCAAAATATAAATTTTATTTTAAGTTAGTCAATTTAGAGCAAAACAAACTTTGCTTTTCTCAAATGTTTATCTCATTCTAAAGATGTTAAGGGATATAATTTCCACAAAATACATTTTATAACTAGCATATTTTGTATTGTAAAACCATAGCCAACTTAAGCCCCATCAGGAATTTTATATCAGGGTTTGAGAACTCATATATTCTCAAATTTTTACACACAGCTCATTTCAACATTGCTTATATAGTATATATTTCCTATAATATGAGCAATCAGACAGCTAAATAATGTGGCTGATTGGTACATGTTATTTGTAAAGCCAGCGACATTACAGTTGTATGTCAATATACATTCTGCTTGTAGTTTAAGTTCAATACTAGATAATGTTTTATTTATCTTTGTATAACCAGCATATAGAGTCTGGCACAGACTCTAATACATTGTATTAGCAGTTACCATTTATTGAGTGCTTTCTATAGCCAGGCACACATATGTACTTTCCTGTTGAATCCTTATACTACATTCTTGCAATGTAGGTATGAGAGCACAACTGTACAGTTGAAGAAATTAAGACAATTAGCAGCTGAGTAACTTGCTTAGAGTCAGAGAGTAAACTGTGATATGAGAATCCAAACCCAGGTTACCTGATTGCAAAGCCCATGCTATTCAGCACTATGGTAGACTGTTCAGGATAAATGTTTGTTGAATTGAACAGTTAAGCTGAGCATCAAAAAGTTAAAGTCCTTCTCACAAATTAGGTTTTATTTAGAATTTTCCATTAGGAGCTAAAAAAATTGTTACTTTCATTCTTTTTTGGTAACTTTAGCTCAGATGTTTGACTATAAATGACTCTATATGCACCTTAAGTGAGTTACACTTTTCTATACTTCCATATCTGGAATTATAGCAAATACTATGTAATTATACATCATGCTTCTAAATTTAGTTAAAAATGACAAAATTAGCATGTATTTTATTACTAAGATATATTTATACATATTTTTAAAAGCCCAGAGGAATAGGACTACTCTTATGATCCTATAAAAAGAAAAAAAAGTATTTACCCACTTGATTCTAAAATAAGCTGAAAAAAAGAGAAAATAAGTTGTATGAAAATCGAAAGGTCTATATAGATTGGAGCGTATTACCACTTACTCATGACTAACAGTGAATTAAATCAAGGCAAGATGTGTTACAAATACTCATTGCAATAGGACCAAAATAAATGAACTTGCAAATGGCCTTTTCTCTTCAAGACATTAGCAAACATTCACCTTCAGTATTCACATAAATTGTACATTTCACTTTGGGAGTATATAAAAAAGGTATATATGAAGTTATTAAAATTAACTGGTATTCTTTTATAAAGACACACGTTCCTTTAAGACACTTATTTCCAAGGAGGCCAGTGAGCCCTGTGTATTGTACACCAGATTCCAATTAGCAGCATATAGTGCTCTGATAAACATGTTGGGCAAAGTGATGAATTTGATAATTTAAACACTTTTTTAGTTATGAATCTATATTACATATCTTATGAAATCTTTGCAAAAATATAGGGCTCAGATAATGGGCTCATTTATGCAGTAGAGATTTTAGTTTTGAGATATTTCAGACATTTGGGAAGATGAGCACTCTCAAACTAATGGGAAATTATTATTTTAAAAAGGAATAATTATTAAATTTACTACATTCTCATGTTTTCCTTTAAAATTTTATTTTATTTGTAATATTCACCCTCCTTATTTAGTAACCTTAATTACTTCATCAAACATCCAAAAGAACTGACATTTATTAAGCACCTACTACATGATAGTCACTTACATAAAATTTAATGCTCACAACCTCATTTTACAACTAGGACAGAGGCAGATGGAGAAGCAATAAGAGGAAGAAAAGTGAGATTTGTGCTGGCCGCTATGCTAGACACTTTTCAAATTACTTACCTAATCCTCAAAATCTTGTGAAATAGGTCTTATCATCATTTTGGAGATGAGAAAAATAAGGATCAGTGATACCGACTTCCCTAAAGCTGCAAAGCCAGTTCGTGGCTGAGGCAGGATTTGAACACAGGTCTTTATGACTCCAAAGCCTATGCTCTGTTCAGCACATATCAATGTCTCTTTCTCTAAGACAGGTACAGCAGAATACTTCTCTGAATTCTTACTTTTTGAAAAAAAAATTATTTATTTATTTATTTATTTGACAGAGAGAGAGAGAAATTGAGAGAGAAAATGAGAGAGGGAGCACAAGCAGAGAGAGTGGGAGAGGGAGAAGGAGGCTTTCTATGGAGCAGGGGGCCCAATGTGGGGCTTTATTTCAGGACCCTGGGATCATGACCTGAGCCAAAGGCAGATGCTTAACAACTGAGCCACCCAGGCACCCCTGAATTCTTATGTTTAAAAACCCTGAGGCACAGAAAGAATAAACAATTAGTCTGAAATCACATAAGTTAATGAAAAGGCTGGAACTAAGCCCCAGGAAAAGGAATCTTAGTAGTGTTTCCCATTGGACATCGTGTAATTTATAAACTATATGTGCCAGTTCTAAGGAGGCAGCACAGTCCTCATCAATTAAATGTAAAATTTAGACTAATGAGACTCTGAGGTTGACAACTTAAACACAAGAATCATTTAAGTCCCCAAATCTGAAATTAAATTTTTCATAGCTTGATTAATTTGTGCTAATTTCACACATACACTATTTTGCTTTCTTTTCTAGGTTGTAAACTACCTGATTTTAGAGACAAGTTAATGTTGGTAAGAGAACAAAGCCTTGAGAACTTTCAAAAAACACATTTAGTGTGAAATATGAGTGATAATTAGATGTTATCATAACACAAACTTTCATGTAAAATGTCCTTGGTTTCACTTTTGATGCTGTAGAGGGGAAATGTTTAGAAAAAAAAAAAGAGAAAATTCAGAAATCAAGGCTCTTGCTGACTTTCTAGTGGGAAAATTATAAAGATTGGAAATATTTTCAGTAACTAATAAAGATTACAACTTGAAGGCACCTTCGGCTCAGGTCATGATCTCAAGGTCCTGGGATTGAGCCCCATTTTAGGCTCTGTTCTCAGCTGGGAGTCTGCTTCTCCTTCCCTCTGCCATTTCTCCGCCTGTGCGTGCGCTCTCTCTCTCTCTCTCTCTCTCTCTCGCTGAAATAAATAAATAAATAAAATCTTTAAATAAAAAGATTACAATTTGACACTTAATTTGAATCGGAGATGGTTGTGGGTGGAGAGGGCATATGGTTAAAGAATAGCTGCTTGTTCATTGTCATAAAGAGCACATGATGGTCTAGTCAGAAAATACATGCCACGTGTCCTATGAAAGGGAGTATTACAGGGGCGCCTGGGTGGCACTGTCCATTGTGTCCAGCTTTTGGTTTCAGCTCAGGTCTTGATCTCAAGGGTTGTGAGACCAAGCCCAACATTGGGCTCTGCTCAGCTTGGAGTCTGCTTCAGATTTTCTCTCCATCTCCCTTGCCCCTCCCTCAAGCTTGTGCTCTCTCTCTCTCTCTCTCTCTCTCTCAAATAAAATAAATAAATCTTAGCAAAGAGAAGGTTACATTTGTTTTAGAAAATTCCCATCAGTCACTGCCAACATGAAGAACCATGTTTAGGGTCATTAAAAGTAATAGAGACTATATGTAACATAGTATCATTGGTTCATTGAACAGTATTTGTTGAGTGCTACCCATGTGCCCATTACAGTTTCTGTCACTGTGGATACAAGAAGTAAACAAAATAGACAAAAATCTCTGTCCTCATGGCATTTACATTCTACTGGGAAAAGATAGCTAAACACTAACAGAATAAGTAGGTAAAGCTTATAGCATGTTAGATGGTGATAAATATTATGGAAAAAACAGAGTAAGCAGAGTAAGCAGGGGATCAGTGGTGCTGAGTGTTTGCAATTTTAAGTGGTGCGATTTGTATGGTCCTCATTAAAAAAAAAAAAGTGACATATGAACAAAGGGTTGAAGGCAGAAAGGGACCCTGGCGTATGAATGTCAGGGGAAGAACATTCCAGGTAGAGAGAATAGTCAGTGCAAAGGCCCTATGGGGCAGCATGACTGAAATATGAAAGATCAATCAAGGTGACTCAAAGGTTTTAACCTGAGAAACAAGAAACAATGGATTAGCCATTAGCTACAAAATTAAGATTAGATGGAGCAGAATTTAGAAAAAAAGATCAGTTTAGTTGGGGACAAGTTAAATGTGAGGTATCTATTAGATATCCAAATGGAGATGATGAGAAGGCAAATTATCTATTCAAGTTGAGTTCAGGGGAGAAGTATGGTCTGGAGAAATTATGGAGTTATCAACATAAAGCTATTTAATAATGTGAAGCTAGATGAGATGACCAGGGGAATCAGTGCAGACAAAGAAAAGAACAGGTATAAGGACTGAGCCCTGGGGCACTCCAATGTTAAGAAATTAAAAAAAAAAAAAAAAGAGAGAGAGAGAGAGAGAAACCAGTAAAAGAAACTGAGATGAAAAAGCCAGTGAGATCAGAACCAGAATAAACAAACTGTAAAATGCCAAGCTGGTCTTTCTTTAACGTTCACAATAAAATCTTGAGGCCTGAGTTCTCCAAAACGTCTTCGTTGGGTTGTTATTTTTTTAATTGCCACAAATCAGGGATAATAGTATATTTATATTACTTTACATTTCTATTATACCTCTTTGAAAGTATGTTGATAGTACACATACATATTACAGTATATGATACATATACACACATACACATATTACAGTAATACATATTACTCCAAACTTGGTCATTTGAAAAACTATTTATATATACATACACAGGAACAAATATCCATTTTTACATATGTTTTTTGTATGTATATATATATATATAGATATACACACACACACATATATATCCATTATTGCATGATATACCAGTTTTGAGGTGTATAATATTGCTATTAATGATTTAAATTAAAAAACAGAAAATGGTAGGCAGCTTTTTCAAGATAGCCCTACTTAAACAAAATGTCCCTATATTTAAAGAAGGATCTTATGGACATTTAAGTATTTACTCTTGATTATCATTTGTTTTTAATAGCCTTTATTGAGATATAATTCACATTCCATAAAATTCGTTTTATATGTGCAATTCAATGGTTTTTTGTATATTCACAGATACATGCAACCATCTGCATGGACAATTTTACATTTTCATCATCACAAAGAGAAACTATATCCTTTTATTGTTATCCCCCTACCCTACATCTCCACAGCTCTAAGCAATCGCTCACTAATCTACTTTCTGTCTCCATAGATTTGCTTCAAATATATAATATGTAGTCTTATGTGACTGGCCTCCTTTGCTTAGCATGTTTTCAAAGTTCATCTATTTTGTAGCATTTATCACTACTTTATTTCCTTTTATGGCCAAACAATATTCCATTACATGGATATGCTTCGTTTCTTTATTCATTAATCTATTAATGGAAATTTGAATTGTTTTCACCTTTTAGCTATTGTAAATAGAGCTGTTATGAACACTTATATACAAATTATTGTTTGAAAATCTGTTTTCACAGTATGGAGATTCCTCAGGAAATTAAAAATAGAGCTACCCTATAACCCTGCAATTGCACTACTCGGTGTTTACCCCAAAGAAGCAGATGCAGTGCAAAGAAGGGCCACATGTACCCCAATGTTCATAGCCGCAATGGCCACAATAGCCAAACTGTGGAAAGAACCAAAATGCCCTTCAACAGATGAGTGGTTAAGGAAGATGTGGTCCATCTATACAATGGAATATTATGCCTCCATCAGAAAGGATGAATATCCAACTTTTGTATCAACATGGACGGGACTAGAAGAGATTATGCGGAGTGAAATAAGTCAAGCGGAGAGAGTCAATTATCTTATGGTCTCATTTACATGTGGAGTATAAAGAAAACCATGGAGGGCATCGTGAGAAGGAAGGGAAGGGTGAATGGGGGGAAATGGGAGGGGGTGATGAACCAGGAGAGACTGTGGACTCTGAGCAACAAACTGGGTTTTGGCGGGGAAGAGGTGGAGGGGGGCGAGCCTGGTAGTGGGTATTGAGAAGGGCATGTATTTGCATGGAGCACTGGATGTGGTGCATGAACAATCAATCTTCTAACACTGAAAAATTAAAATAAACATATTTGGGGAGAAAAAAATCTGTTTTCAGTTCTTTCAGGTATGTAATTTACCTTGAAAACAAAAAAATATGTCTGCTCTTTAACAACTACAAGCATTATCTTTCACCTCTTCCTTATAAGAAAAAAGGGTCGGGCAGAGATCCAGAGAGTAGGGTTAATGCTTACTAAACAAAAATAGTGGTTTAACATAAATTGAAATCTCTAGGTTAAAAAAAAAAGTCAAATGGGCTTCCAAATTCCAAATTCCAAAGAATTTCTCAAAGCCCTTCAAATGCTAACATGAATTATGATTATCTGTGAGAGAGGGTTCAGTGTTTCCCTAACTTATTTGTTCCTAGAAACTTTTTTATGGACTGTTTCACAGGAACACAGATTGCAGAACACTGATGTAAAGTAAAGACTAAGTTCAAAATGGCTATTTATCAATTATTTTTGAAATGAGAAAATGCTGTTTTTCCCATGTCACCATTTTCCTCTTTTCCCTGGTCATTTGTTAGAAAAGAATCGACATTCAGATGGCCAGATTACACACAGAAACCAACAGCTCCCATGTTTCTAATTAAACATCATGGCCAGCCTTCTACCTTGCCATTTAATCAACAGTGTGGACGCTAGTCTTTTTTTGTATACTCCAGCGAATTTAATATTAGCACTTAATTAACCTGCTCGCTAAACTAGAGCAGGAAACAGAAAGGAAAGAAGAGAGAGTAATTCATTATATAAATATAGTGTTGGAAACATTTCAGTGAAAGCAAAGTCAGTTTATCAGTAATAATTTAAGAAATCTATTGCATTCATTATTTTGAAGATATTTGCCCATTGCATTTCAGACATAGGCTACACAAATTTCCATAGTCACACTGTTAGCAGGTATTTTGAAGAAAACTCTAGTTGCTATTAGAAGATCCCAAATTCCAATATTTTGTTCTGATTATCAGAGAAGAAGAAATAAACAGTCAAATAATAGTATCATATTGATGTTGGGCAAGAATTCTAATAAAGAAATAATGCATTTTCCAACAATTGCTATCCATAGTTAGGAACTATTTTGATATTCAGGGCATACATAAAAATCATATTTTAAGAGCAATTTCTAAAGAAGTGCTTTCTGCCCCAAATAAATATGTTTATATCCATATCACTCAGATGATTGTTTATCTAAACCAGATTGTAATGTTTTCAATATTACTGGCTTACCTTTTAAACTTTTTCAAGCTTTCTGTTTAATCAAAACTTAAAGCCATTCCACTGAATCCAAATATCACATATTATAGAATCCAAAGTGTTCCGTCTGGTCAACCAAATGGATATCAGCAGCTGAATAAATGAGGTAGCTGGCTACAACTTAGGATTCACTATTTTATACACTTCATGCTTGCTAACTACATTCATTTAAAATAAAAGTAATATACAGCTAAATGTGAAGATGTTGAAATCACTACCTTAGTAAGATAGAAATGGAGCAGCCTATTTTTATCCAAAAAAAGTAAAGAGATGGTAAAGAGAAGAGCAATGTGTCCCAAGAGTCTGTGTTGTCAATTTCTAGAGACACCTTGATGAGTGCTATAACTTATTTTTTTAAGATTGTATTTTTTTATTTGAGAGGGAGGGAGAGAGAGCGAGCAAGAGCAGGGGTAAGGAGAAGCAGACTCCCCACTGAGAAGGGAACCTGACACAGGGCTTGATCCTAGGACATTGGGATCATGACCTAAGCCTAAGTCAAACACTTAACCAACTGAGTCACCCAGGAGCCTCATGATGGGTGCTATAACTTTGACTGAAAGAGCTAGCTGTTAACCAAAAGAGCATGCTCCTCTTTTTTTTTTTTTTAAGATTTTTATTTATTTATTTGAGAGAGAGATAGAAATAACAAGAGAGAGCACACAAGTGGGGAGGAGAGGGAGAAACAGGCTCCCCAGGGAGCAGGGGACCCAAAGTGGGGCTCAATCCCAGGACTCTGGGATCATGACCTAAGCTGAAGGCAGAGACATGCTCTTCTTTATTGTGTATTGATGTTGTTGGAAGGCAGCTGTCTAGTCAGGGATGACATTTCCATCCCCTTCTTGGATCCAGGTGTGGCCAAGTAACTAGTTCTTGCCAATGGAATGTGAGAATAAGTGATGGCTATCCATAATTAGGAACTTAGGATTAAACTATCTATCACTTTCAGGTGGGAGTTTTTAGTAAGTGGGGGTGTCTTTTTTCACTCTCTCCCCATCTTTGGGATGGATGCAAAGACTCTGAAAGCCCTATGGGAGAGGATTCCACAGTTTGGGAATATGAATTTCTGAACACTACAACAAAAACTCATGATGTACTATATGATGGCTAACTGAACATAATAAAAAAATAAAATAGGTGTTATAATTTTATTATGTTTCATGTAAACAAAAAAAATCTGATTTCCTTCCTTGGATCATCATCTGGAGAAAAGATACCCACTGACTTGCTCACACCTGCAATGTAAATTACATGAACAAAAATAAATCTTCTATTGTGCTAAGTCATTGAAATTTTGAGTTTTACTTGTTACAGAAGTTATTACTATCCTAACTTTTTTTCCAACAGTATTTTTTTTTTTAGTTTAAGCCCTACACAGAGATGAGTCAAGACATGAATGAATTAAGCAGACTAATAATTTGGTGCCCCTTCAAATCAAATTACTTTAAATATTTGTTCAATATTTATTGAAATGACAGGTTAAACCTTGTGGATATGGAGGAAGAACATGGAAGAAAGGTCTCAGTATCTGCCTGTTGCTCTAAGCAATACAATCCTATCTACAAACTCATCTACGTAACTACTTTCCTATTGAGGAGTCCTGATAAGTGCAATTTTCTCCATCTGTTTATAGTAACTGTGAAATATTTTTGCATGTATAGATTGGCACCCAGGACAAGTGCTCAGCTGATAGATGACTTATTCTGTCCCTAAATCTGCCTTACATCCTGAAGTGTGCTTTATAGCAGTGTTTCTTAAACATTTTTTACCTTACTCACAATATAAAATACATTATACATTGTACCCAGTACCCTTCTAAGTTTATTTCATATAAAGGTAGTTGCCTTACTGTATGTGATATACCCAGATATTTTTTTTTCATTTTTAAAGTGCTGCTTGTAACCCACTAAATTGAATTCATTTATACTAATGGGTCATAACACACTGTTTGGTAAATGCTCTTGGGTGGATCCTTCTGATTGGTATTTGACTTTATCTTTTTTGGAATGGGAGAAGGGATGTAAATTCAAACAGGGAATGAAATTGGGGAAGAAAAGTGTGATAAAATGGTTAAAGGTGGGGAGAAGGAGAAGAAAGAATGATTTTATGAAAAGAGTAAGAAAGAAAACATGTATCAAGGGATGTATAGCACACCATCAGCTATGCTCAGTGTAGAATATAGTCTCAACAGGCAAGTTTGGGCTCTGTCTATAGTAGAAGCCATAGAATTTGAGGAAGTCCAACTGTGGAAGAACAGAAACATTTTGCTCAGGTAAGAATAATGCCAGAGGTTTCAGTTCTGAATACAGAGAGATGTCGAAAACATTTGAGAAACAAGAGCCAGGGACATCCTAACTGAGAATTTTATGCTCTTATTATACCACATTCTTGCCCTGTCATAATAGTTACATACACATTCACAAAATTTTCAAGAACTGAGAGCCTATAAAATCATATTTAATTTCAGCCTTGGAAAGTGTCCAGTCCATTCTGGGCCTACTAAGAAGAACAGAACAAATGGGGAAAAAAAATTGGCTTTGCAAGTATGGCACACTCTTCAAGTGAAAATGATTGGTGAAGAGTATATTTATGGATTAAAACAGATGATATGTTAATTTTCACATGCTTAAAAGGAAAGCCTTGGCTAGAATTCATAAATTCTCTCCAGATGAACATTTATATCTCATTCTATGAAGCTCTGTTTCTTTCCATTTTCTTTTTGCCATAAAAATTATGGTCTCTGGTTACAGTGGTCAAAAATATTGTGTATTTCATTTACACTTTATAACAAAGTTTTCTTTTTTTATTAAACTTATTTTTAGAGCAATTTTTGTTTCACAGTAAAATTGAGGGGAAGGTAAAAGATTTCCTATATACCCCCCAATTCTCACAATATGCATAGCCTCCCTTGTTATTAACATCCCCCACCAAAGTGATACATTTGTTATAATTGGTAAACCTATGTTGGCGCATCATAATCATCCAAAGTCCATAGTTTACATTGGGGGTTACTCTTGGTGGTGGTGTACCTTCTATGGGTTTGGACAAATATATAATGACATGTATCTATCATTATAATACCATAAAGAGTCTTTTCACTGCCTTAAAAATCCTATTCATCTCCCTCTCTTCTCCCAACTCCTGGTAATGACTGATCTTTTTACTATGTGATTTTACCTTTTCCTGAAGGATATAGTTAGAATCATATAGTATGTAGCCTTGTGAGATGGGCTTGTTTCACTTAGCAATATGCATTTAAGCTTCTTTCATGTCTTTTCATGGTTTGATAGCTCAGTTCCTTTTGGCGTTGAATAATATTTCATTGAATTACCAGTTTATCCATTCACCTTATGAAGGACATTTTAGTTATTTCCAGGTTTGGGAAATTATGAACAAAGCTGCTATAAACATCTGTGTGCAGGTTTTTATGTGAGCATAAATTTTCCACTCCTTGGGTAAATGCCAAAGTGCTCAGTTGCTGCATCATATTGTAATAGTATGTTTAGTTTTTTTTTTTTTTAGTATGTTTAGTTTTATAAGAAACCACCAAACAGTCTTCAGAAGTGGCTGTAATATTTTTCATTTCCACCTGAAATGAATTAGAGTTCCTGTTGTTCCACATTTTTGCTAGAATTTGGTTCTGTCAGTGTTATGGATTTTGGCCATTCTAATAAGTATGTAGTGGTACCTCATTGTTATTTTAATTTGCATTTCCCTGGTAGCATTTTCATAGGCTTCTTGCCATTTGTGTAACTTCTTTGGTGAAGTGTCTATTAAAATCATGGCTCGTGTTTAATGAATTTGTTTTCTTATCATTGGGTTCTAAGAGTTTCTTGTATATTTGGGATAACAATCCTTTATCAGATGTGTGTTCTGTAAAGTTTTTCTCTCAGTCTGTGACTTCTCTTCTCATTCCCTTGACATTGATGTTTTGTTTTGTTTTGTTTTTTGCAGAAGAGAAGTTTATAATTTTAAGGGCGTCCAGCTTACCAATTATTACTTTCATGGATCTCACCTTTGGTGTTGTATCTAAAAAGTTTTTAGATCTGTATCTAGATTCTTTTTTTTTCCCCCTGTAGGTACCCAGTTGTTCCAGCACCATTTTTTGAGAAAACTATCTTTGCTCCATTTTATTACCTTGTTTCCTTGGTTAAAGTTCAGTTGAGAAGGGCACGTATTGCATGGAGCAATGGGTGTGGTGCATGAACAATCAATTTTGTAACACTGAAAAAATAATATAAACGTATTTGGGGAGAAAAAAAAAGTTCAATTGACTACATTTATGAGTCTATTTTTTGGATGTCTACTCTGTATCATTGATATATCTGTCTATTCGTTTACCAACACCACACTGTCTTGATTACTGCAGCTTTATACTAAGTATTTAAGTCAGATAGTGTCAGTTCCTTCACTTTACAGAATGTGTTGGCTATTCTGTGTCTTTTGCCTCTCTATAGAAACTTTAGAATTAGTTTGTCAATATCCACAAAATAACTTGCTGGGAGTTTGATTGGGATTGCATTGAATCTATAGATCAATTTGGAAGGAACTGACATCTTGACAATATTGAGTCTTCATATCTATAAATATAGAATATTTTTCCATTTGTTTAGTTATTCTTTGATTTCATTCATCAGAGTTTTATAGTTTTTCTCATATAGATCTGTTACATATTTTGTTAGATTTGTACCTAAGTATTTCATTTTGGGGGGTTCTAATGTAAATGGTATTATGTTTCAAATTTCAAATTGTACTTGTTCATGTTAGTATACAGATAAGTGATTGACTTTTGTATATTAGCCTTGTATCACGCAACCTTACTATAAATGCTTATTATTTCTGGAAGGGTTTTTTGTTGTTACTGATTCTTTTGAATTTTCTACATAGATGATCATGTCATCTTCAAACAAAGACAGTTTCATTTCTTCCTTTCCAATCTTTATACCTTTTGCTTCCTTTTCTTGTCTTATTCCATTAGTTAGAACTTTCAGTGAGATGTTAAAAAGGCCTTGTACCTGATCTTGTTGGAAATCTTTGTTTTTCACCATCAATATGATGTTAGCTGTACCTTTTTTGTAGATAGTCTTCATAAAGTTGAGGAAGTTCTCCTCTATTCTTTGTTTACAGAGAATATTTATCATGAATTTTTTTTAATGTGTAAATATCTATCTTCAGAATAGATAGGGTTATTACAAGTCACAAAGAAATATCTAAGACTACAAAACAAAAAAAATGACAAAAGTCACACAGGAGCAGTTCATAGAGGAGGAATTACAATGGGTCAATAAAGATGAAAATAAATGTTCCAGTTAATATGTAAGCAAAGTAATGAAAGTTAAAACAATTAAAACAGATGAGACTAGAGTGTTTAAGGAGTAGGTGAAAGAGGACTACAAATTATTATAACTTTTTTGGGAAGCATCAAGATTCATTAAAAACCTTAAGAATATATATCTTTTTTGGCCTAGTATCTCTGTTTCTAGGAATCAATTTTAAGTAAATAATCAGATATTTAAAATAAGATATATATATATATATATATATATATATATATATTTAACTTATATATATTAGAGCATCAAACATAACAACAGAAAATGATGAACAATCTAGATATACCACAATTGCAGAATAGCTGATTCATCTGAGCAACTATTAAAAATGATGTTTATAGAAATTTCAATTGCATGGGTAAATTTTCCTAGTACAACATTAGGTTAGACAAAGCAGGATATGGAACTATACATTTGGTATTACCTCAAGAGTGCAATAAACATAGAAATGGAAATACACACAAAAGATACACACAAATGTACACACAAAAATCAACAATGTGCATTTCTTGGTAAACAGGACACTGATCACCTCCTCTCGTACTCTTCTGCAGTCTCCCAACCTTCTACAGTGAGTATGTGTAGTTCATACATTTTTTAAATAACAAGACAGAAGAAAGAGAAATTATGGAGTCTATCCCATTTACAACTGCACCCAAAATCATAAGATACCTAGGAATAAACCTAACCAAAGAGGCAGAGAATCTGTCCTCAGAAAACTATAAAGTACTCATGAAAGAAATTGAGGAAGACACAAAGAAATGGAAAAATGTTCCATGCTCATGTATTGGAAGAACAAATATTGTGAAAATGCCTATGTTACCTAAAGCAATCTACATATTTAATACAAACCCTATCAAAATACCATCAACTTTTTTCAAAGAAATGGAACAAATAATCCTAAAATTTATATGGAACCAGAAATGACCCCAAATAGCCAGAGGAATGTTGAAAAAGAAAATCAAAGTTGGCATAATCACAATTCCAGACTTCAAGCTCTATTACAAAGCTATAATCATGAAGACAGTATGGTACTGACACAAAAACAGACACATAGATCAATGGAACAGAAGAGAGAACCCAGAAATGGACCCTCAACTCTATGGTCAACTAATCTTTGACAAAGCAGGAAAGAATATCCAATGGGGGGAAACATTAGTCAAATGGAAAAAGACAGTCTCTTCAACAAATGCTGTTGGGAAAATTGGACAGCTACCTACAGAAGAATGGAACTGGACCATTTCCTTGCACCACACACAAAAATAAACTCAAAATGGATGAAATACCTCAATGTGAGATAGGAATCCATCAAAATCCTTGAGGAAAACACAGCACCTCTTTGACCTTAGCCACAGGACATTCTTCCTAGAAACATCACCAAAGGCAAGGGAAGCAAGGGCAAAAATGAACTATTGGGACCTCATCAAGATCAAAAGCTTTTGGACAGGGAAGGAAACAGTTAAAAAAAAAAAAAAAGACAACCGACAAAATGGGAGAAGATATTTGCAAATGACACATCAGATAAAAGGGCTAGTATCCAAAATCTATAAAGAAATTACCAAATTCAACACCCAAAGAACAAATAATCCAATCAAGAAATGGACAGAAGACATGAACAGATATTTCTGCAAAGAAGACATCCGAATGGCCAACAGACATATGAAAAAGTGCTCAACATCACTTGGCATCAGGAAAACACAAATCAAAACCACAGTGAGATAGCACCTCACACCAGTCAGAATGGCTAAAATTAACAAGTCAGGAAATGAAGGATGTTGGTGAAGATATGGAAAAAGGGGAACCCTCCTACACTGTTGGTGGGAATGCAAGCTAGTACAGCCACTCTGGAAAACAGTATGGAGGTCCCTAAAAGGTTGAAAATAGAGCTACCCTATGATCCAGCAATTGCACTACTGGGTCTTTACCCTAAAGATACAAATGTAGTGATCCCAGGAGGCACCTGCACCCAAATGTTTATGGCAGCAATGTCCACAATAGCCAAACTACGGAAAGAGGCTAGATGTCCATCAAAAGATGAGTGGATAAAGAAGTGGTATATATATATATATATATATATATATATATATATATAATGGAATACTATGCAGCCATCACAACTGAAATCTTCTCAATGGGGAAAAGCTGACAGCCTTCCCTTTGAGATCAGGAACACAACAAGGATGCCCCCTCTTGCCAGTATTGTTCAATATAGTACTAGAAGTCCTAGCAACATCAATCAGACAAAAAAAGAAATAAAAGTTATTCAAATTGGGAAAGAAGAAGTCAAACTCTCTTTGCGGATGACATGATACATGGAAAATCCAAAAGACTCCACCCCCACACTACTAGAACTCACACAGCAATTCAGTAATGTGGCAGGATATAAAATCAATGCACAGAAATCAGTTGCTTTCTTATACACTAACAATGAAACTATGGGAAGAGATATTAGAGAATTGATTCCATTAACTATAGCACCAAGAACCATAAGATACCTGGGAATAAACCTAACCAAAGAGGTAAAGGATCTGTACTCAAGGAACTACAGAACATTCATGAAAGAAATTGAAGAAGACACAAAAAGGTGGAAAAGCATTCCATGCTCATGGGTCGGAAGAATAAACATTGTCAAAATGTCTATACTGCCCAGAGCAATCTATACTTTCAATGCCATCTCGATCAAAATTCCACCAGTTTTTTTCAAAGAGTTGGAACAAACAATCCTAAAATTTGTATGGAACCAGAAAAGACCCCGAATTGCTAAGGAAATGTTGAAAAAGAAAAACAAAGC
>CM052801.1:65812692-65856588 GCA_028533885.1 Nasua narica | reverse complement strand
AGAAGAATGAAACTTGACCATTCTCTTACACCGTACACGAAGATAAACTCGAAATGGATAAAAGACCTCAATGTGAGGCAGGAATCTATCAAAACCCTACAGGTGAACATAGGCAGTAACCTCTATGACATTAGCCACAGCAACATCTTTCAGGACATGTCTCCAAAGGCAAAGGAAACAAAAGCGAAAATGAACTTTTGGGACTTCATCAAAATAAAAAGCTTCTGCACAGCAAAGGATACAGTCAACAAAACAAACAGGTGACCCACAGAATGGGAAAAGATATTCGCAAATGACACTACAGACAAAGGTCTGATATCTAAGATCTATAAAGAACTCCTCAAACTCAACACTTACAAAACAGATAATGACATCCAAAAATGGGCAGAAGACATGAACAGACACTTCTCCAAAGAAGACATACAAATGGCTCACAGACACATGAAAAAATGTTCATCATCTTTAGCCATCAGAGAGATTCAAATCAAAACCACACTGAGATACCACCTTACACCAGTTAGAATGGCCCAAATCAACAAGACAGTAAACAACAAATGCTGGAGAGGATGTGGAGAAAGGGGAACCCTCCTCCACTGTTGGTGGGAATGCAAGTTGTTGCAGCCACTCCACAAAACAGTGTGGAGATTCCTCAAGAAATTAAAAATAGAACTACCTTATGACCCTGCCATTGCACTACTGGGTATTTACCCCAAAGAAGCAGATGCAGTACAAAGAAGGGCCACATGTACCCCAATGTTCATAGCAGCAACGGCCACAATCACCAAACTATGGAAAGAGCCAAGATGCCCTTCAACAGAGGAATGGATAAAGATATGGTCCATATATACAATGGAATGTTATGCCTCTATGAGAAACGATGAATATCCAACTTTTTATCAACATGGACAGGACTGGAAGAGATTATGCTGAGTGAAATAAGTCAAGGAGAGATAGTCAATTATCATATGGTTTCACTTAAGTGTGGAGCATAAGGAAAAACATGGAGGACATTAGGAGAAGGAATGGAAAATTGAATTGGGGGAAATCGGAGGAGGAGACGAAGCACGAGAGACTGTGGATTCTGAGAAACAAACTGAGGGTTTTGGAGGGGAGGCCAATGGGAGCTTTGGTGTTCCTGGTGGTGGGTATTAAGGAGGGCACGTATTGTGTGGAGCACTGGGCGTTGTGCATAATCAGTGAATCTTGGAACACTGAAAAAATAAAATTAAAAAAAATGAAATGTTGCCATTTGCAACAACGTGGATGGAACTAGAGGGTATTATGCTAAGTGAAATAAGTCAATCAGAAAAAGACAATTATTATATGATCTCACTGATATGAGGAATTTGAGAGGCAGGACAGGGAGTTGTGGGGGGAATGGAGGGAAAAATGAAACAAGATGAGACTAGGGAGGGAGACAAACCATAAGATACTCCTAACCTCAGGAAACAAACTGAGGGTTGCTGGTGGGGGGAGGAGGAATGGGGAGGCTGGATGATTGATCTTGGGGAGGGTATGTGATATAGTGAGTGTTGTGAATTGTGTAAGAGTGATGAATCACAGACCTGTACCCCTGAAACAAATACATTATATGTTAATAAAAAAATAAGCTTGTAAATAAAATAAAGTTTATATTATAAATCTAATACACGCTTGTTACCAAAAATTAGGAAAATTAGTTTAAAAATTCACATTTCCTTTTTTCATTTTTATTTTTTATTTTTTTCATAAGCAAAGAATTTCTGCTTATTCTTTTTTTTCCCAAATACATTTATTTTTTCAGTGTTACAAGATTAATTGTTCATGCACTACACCCAGTGTTCCATGCAATATGTGCCCTCCTCAATACCCACCACCAGGCTCCCAACCTCCCAATCCCTCCCCTCCAAAATCCTCAGTTTGTTGCTCAGAGTCCACAGTCTCTCATGGTTCATCTTCCCCTCCGATGTTTTCTGTGGCTGTCATGCCTCTGTGTTGGCCCTGCACTCTATATATCAATTTGTGTATAGTTATTTTTTGTTATATATTTCTCTGATTACAAAAGTAATATATGCTCATTGTAAAGAATTTAGAAAATATAAAAAATAATAAAGAAACTAAAAATTATCTATAATCTCACCTCCCATTATGCTGAAGACAGTGGTGATGATGATGATGATGATAATAACAGCAATATAGTCACAGACAGTGCCTCCTGAGTGTCAGACCTTTTATTAAGCATTTTATATAAATTATCTCATTTATCACAATAGTCCTGTGAGGTAACTAGGAATAGTTCTGTTTCAGAGATATGAAAACTGATTCAGACTAATTACTTACTTCCTCCAGATCCATATAAGTGCTAAGTGGTAGAATTGGCCTGGTTCTGCAGCACAAGGTCTTAAGCACTACACTGTATTTTTTCTGCTTTTTTTATTATTTGTAGTCCCTCTTGGCTATCGATATTTGTACACCAAACAATATATGATTTAAAACAAAACAAAACAAAACTTTAGAAAATGTGGCAATCTTCTCTTTCTTCTTTTCACTAATTTTGCCTAGACTTTAATGGTCCTCTTTTCTCAATTTAGGAAAGTTTTCTTTTTTTCTACACACATCTCATTATTGTTTTAGTCGGGTTTTTTCCTTTCTTAGGAATACTTAAAATCATTAGACCAGTTATCCATTCTTCAAGTTCATCATCTGGAGAAGATGGGTCTCATCTTTTTCTTTTTCATTGCTTTCTGAGAAGTTTTTCAAGTATGCATGACATTCATACTGATTCGATTGTTAGCATTGTCAAATCTGCTTTTTTTATGACTTCATTGACAATATAATTTTGTGGCTGAGTTTTAATTACTTGTAATCTTTTATCTTATTTCCCATTTTTAATAGTCTCTTTCTGTTATCTTCATCTGTTCTTTGTGGCATGGGTTTAGGGTGAGCTTTATAAACAGCCTTCAGAGGATATGTGAAACTCCAGAAACTGAATACGAAAAAATGTGACTATATTTATAAATTTGTTTTATGTGGAGAGAAGGTCTAAAATTTCCATCAGATTTTTAAAGTGGTCCATGACCATACGAAAGGTTCTGAACATATACCATTTTATACTTCACTTTTTCTTCATAAAAGTTGTCATCTTGCATTTTAGTTAAAATAACAAAATATTTTCTAATATTTTTCTGACTCCTTTAAAAACATATTTTCAGGGGCGTCTGGGTGGCTCAGTTGTTAAGCAACTGCCTTCGGCTCAGGTCATGATCCTGGAGTCCCTGGATCGAGTCCCACATCGGGCTCCCTCCTCAGCGGGGAGTCTGCTTCTCCGTCTGACCTCTTCCTCTCATGCTTCCTCTCTCTCATTCTCTCTCTCAAATAAATAAATAAAATTAAAAAAAAACATTTTCAGAAATGTGCTCTTTGATTAATTTTGTCTTTTAGCCTCTTTGTAAGCTTTCCTTATGTTTCATATTGTTTTTCTTTTATTGCTTATTTCAAAGGATTTGCAGTCTATTTTGACTCTATTTGCCAATACTTAGAATACAATAATTTTTCTTAAGCTGTGTTCAAACTGGGTGTTAGAGAAATCCCTTTATCAGATATACAACTGGATGGTAGGTTAATATATTCATCTCCTAGTCTCAATTATCTGTTCTCTGTGTCTAACTTGATTTCATCTAATGTAACTCCTTTGAACTAATATTTGATTCTGTCCTTATCCAAATGCCTGCCTTGTTGATAATTTAAACTGATGGAGTACATGAAATACTACAATCCCTGGAATACACCCCTACCAAGATTCTTCTTTTCTCTGCTCCTACTTACAGACATTTGTTTGTGGGGACTAATTATTTTTTTAAAAAGATTTTACTTATTTATTTGACACAGAAAGAGATCACAAGTAGGCAGGGAGGCAGGCAGAGAGAGAGAGGAGGAAGCAGGCTCCCTGCTGAGCAGAGAGCCTGATGCAGGGCTCAATCCCAGGGCTCAATGCCAGGACCCTGAGATCATGACCTGAGCTGAAGGCAGAAGCTTTAACCAACTGAGCCACCTAGGTGCCTCTTGTGGGGACTAATTCTTAAGGTATGATTCACCACTCTTTCATTCTCAGACTCCCAAAGCCAAAATATTTTCCATCCTTTGCCTTCTTCCCTAATTTTTTTCTGGTAGCGTTAGTTCCCAAGTATATGTAGGAAGAATGGCAATATTTTAAGAGGCAGTGGCCTGCTTTCTAGCCCACTAAAACAGTACCTTTCATGCAATAAAAAAATACCTTGTTTTGCTGAATAAAGAATTTGCATTTGGAATCAATATTTAGACAGTATGGGAGCAAAACAGCATTTTTTCTACCTAGTCTCAGTGCATTGGCTTATCAAATTTCTAGCTCCATAGTATGAGTGACCCACTGATTACACTTTTCAATCCATTTCTTTCAGATTTTTACCTAGTGAAAATTTCTCCCTAGTTCTGGCAATAATTTGACTGTCGGTCCAAATTATCAGCATTGTCTTGAGTTCTCATCTTTTTCCATGTCTTCATATACACTTTAGTGGAAATTCAAGAGTGGCTGAGTTAGGGGCAGTTAGCCAGATGCCATTTTTCAAAGTTAGCATTTCTACAGCTATGCCAAGGGAAAAACATTCCAAGAGAAGGCTGGCAGCAAATTCTAAATCCCTGCTAACCTCAGTATGTTAGGAAGCAGAAATTTTCCAACCCAAACTCTAGAATTAAAAAAAAAAGTATTTTATTCCTCTCAGATAATTTTAAGAATCTCAGAAGTAGAAATAAATGATACCTAAAATTAAGGTTAGCCATGATCAAAGGTCTGATGTAGATAAAATCTGTCTCTGAGTATCTTTCTAACTTCTCAGCGGGCTTCTGCCACATATTCCCCTAGTACTCAGGGCCTCTATGCCTCCCACTGTGGAAGTCTACCCTGCCCTGTCTTCCTTAGGCAGCAGCTCATATTCTTAAACCATCTTTCCTACCTTCTCCAGTCCAATATCCTATTTCTTCAATGTGCCAATGTCTCTTGACAAACAGTCAAATATAGATCCTAGCAGTTCGTTGGCAGGTTGTTGCCGGAGGAAGGGGGTTATAAAAGCACAATCCTTTGATTCATGTTCTTTTGCTGTTGTTGCTCCAACTGTAGTATAGATTTATATATATTCACTTTTCCTAAGGGTAGAGATCACATTCTACTTTACCTCTCCTTAGTGCTACTTCTGACAAGATCATTCTTGATAAGTCAAATTTCTTTTTATTTTTAATAAGTCAAATTTCTTAATGAAGAAAGGTATTGATTTCATGTTCCTTGGGAAATCTTATCATTTTTAGTATCAGGAATAACTATATATAAGTTATTGATATTTATTATCTATCCTAACACCTTCCATTTAATAGGCCCTGTGAGCAGCAATATTAGAGATATGATCTTTGCTTCTTGCTGTAGGAACTTATAGATCAGCATTTCTGTTTGTTAGTTGGTAATCCTTTACTGATACAGTACAGCATAGTGTTTGTAGATATGAGTTCAAATCCTGCCTCTGCTACTTACTAGCTATGTTATTTTGGAGATACTACTTATTTCCTCTAAGCCTCAGTTTCTTTATCTGTAAAAGAAAAACAAAGAAACACAATAGTGTCAACTGTCTTGAAGGGCTGATAAATGATTAGATAAACTAATAAGTACATGGTGGTGAACTATACTCTGTGCCTAGATCATTATAAGTGCACAAAACATATTAGATATCATTATAAGAAGGCTGTACAATGTGAAGATTAAGAGAAATATGGATTCTGAAGTTGTACTATCCAAGTTCAAATACCTAATTTACCACTTACTGGTTGTATGTCTTTAAACAAATGACTCATCCACCTGAGTCTCTATTCCCTCATCTATCAAACAGGGTTAATAAGAGAACCCACTTTGAAGGGCTACTGTGAATACTGAATGAGACACTTCACATAAGTCCCTTAGCAGAGTACCTAGCACATGGTAAGCACTCAATGAATGTTAACAATTGTGCAACAGTGGTGACAACTATATAAGCAAAGACAACCAACAGCTCTCAAGTCACATTTATAAACTAGGCACAACTTTATTACCTGTCAATGTGACTCTCCTGGGTTCCCTGCTCATCTTTCAGTGAACAACTTATAATACCTGACCATAAATCTTTCTTTTTTTCTTAACATTTTTAGTGAGGGAGAGAGAGCACACAGAGGGGGACAGAGAAGCAGACTCCCACTGACCACTCCCACAAGCCCATGTGGGGCTTGATCCCAGGACCCTGGGATCATGACCTGAGCTGGAGGCAGATGCTTAACCGACTGAGCCACCCAGGCACCCCTGACCATAAACCTTAAATTAATTCCATACAAATAGTATCACTATTTCTTCCTCAATGTACGTTTTCTGAGAACTGAATGTCACTGATGTTTTAAGAGCTTATCAAGTGGTCATACAATTGAAGAAAGTCCAAAGTAGAAGAAGTTCTGTGACAAAGATACCCTCAAACTCAATAGACATTCTCTTAAGGCAGCATCTCAGCTGACTATGATTAGTTGAAAGGGCAATAAAAAGGTAGTAATGTGGTTGTAGTCAATATTAAAAAAGAACACAGGAGCATAGAACACAGACAATTGCATGAGAAGGAGTTTATAAGCCCTGAAGAAAACATTTCAGAAAAAGTGTGAAAGCTTACAAGCTGACTTAGAATTTGTGAGAGGTTATTGACAAGCTATGTTTGGATCCAGACTTGAAAAGACATCATTTCTACAAGGCATATGGTTCCACTGTAGAACATGTGAAACATTTGAAAAAAAGTGACATTTACATGAAATATACTTTGTGGCAAAGAGCTGGATATAGAAGGAATAATATACCAAACAGATCTGGAATCTGAGAAATTTGTGCTGGCCATTAAGGAAGATGTCAGGTGTGGATATCAAAGTGGATGAATGAATTGTTGCCCCAAACACACATGCTGGTTAACAACTTGCCAGAGATTGAACAAAAACTACCTGGAGTTGAGTCAGATGAATTAAAAAATGATGACGCAGTAGCAGAAATAAACACTGAAATGAAAAAGCCTGGATTACACAAATAACACTTGAGGTGTGATGCTAGATTTCTGGAAGCAAGAATGCATGCTATCACTTTTAAGCCAAGCTCCTGGGGCTAGAGTTGCCAGAGAGGGCCCAACTGGGCCAGTGAACACCAATGGAATGGAACATAAATGGGAGCAGGTGACATAGAAAGTGGTCCCTGCACTGTGTTTGCAGAGTCCTCTTGAGCATACTACTTAATATAAGGCTGAGTCTTTTGGGTAAAGAGAATTTGGCTCATGAAAAAAATGAAGGACTTGGGATTTTATTGATGGGGCTCATATGGTCATAAGTATAAAGAAAAATAGCATGAATTCCATGAATTATACTAATGTTGCATTTGCTAAATCTCTTTATAACATTATGAAACCCCTTATCATGCCTAAGGGGTCACAGGAACAAGTTGCATTAATTTTTGATAACCTTACTTTTGTATATAAGCCAATTTGGGAGCATAGTATACCTTTTTTTCTAATAAAATGGTAAAAAGATCAAATCATCCATTTTTTGACACCCCAACAAGAAAGGTTACTAATTCCTTAAGCAAATGAAATGTGAATGAATCTAAGACCAGTTTATTTTCAAAAATCCTTTACCAGAAATAAATGCAAGCTGTATTATAACCACCAATCCTGCCTCAGTATAGCAAAGCCAACCCATTCCTCTCACCACCATCACTACCTACCTAATAAACCCACACAAAGGAGGCCATTTTTTTCCCATTATTTCTTAAAACACCAAGTCAACACAAGCCTATCCAATTCCAGGGAGTAAAATCACATAGCACAGACTTATGTTCCCTTTTCTCAAATGGCTCCCAATTCCTATCCAGTTCAAGTACATTTTTGGCCAGCACTTATTTCCATGGCTACTTGAGCTCTGGGAGTTGGGAAACCTTGAAATTTCTTCAAGCAACATCAACTTTACTTATTCCCTGAAGTCTCATTCTGGCACAGAAAAAGACAGAAAAAACCATTTTGTTGGAACAACTAATTTCTCTTAAGTGTGGCAGATTCCCAACCTGATAGAGAAAAAAAAAAAAAAACAAAACATGGCTCCCTCAACATGACTAAATCTGAAAGGTTTCTTTAAGTCTCTCAGGCCAGATGAACTTTGAGTTGCTAATCATTATGTTCCAACACATTCTCTATGCAGGCTAAGAAAGAGAATAAAGGATTGATAAAACATTTGTTGTCAAAAGCTCAAGCACAGTCAATATATATAATGAATTGAATCAAACATTGATCTAAATGTTGAGCTGGACTTTGCTTCTGTCCATATTTGTAGAGTGGAGATACATTTTGTGATTGGAATGCTACCATCTGTTTTTACCAAATACCAGAGAACTGGCCCTGGTACTTTCAAGTGAACACTCCTTTGAGTGGTGACAATGTCATTTTTCACGCTTCTCAAGAAAGTAACACAAAATAATCTTATGATTAAATAATGTTGTGTTCTATAGAATACAGAGAGGAAAAATATTTCCATGGAAGGGCACCCAAGTTAAAAAGGAAGTGTTACAGACTTCATGAAGTAGAAAGCTTCGGAAAGTAGAAGGGAAGGAATTAATATTGAAACTAAACTCTAAATTTTATATTTCTTTAAATATCTCTAAAATTATGTATTTTGTTATAAAAGAAAGGTAGAAAAAATTCAGTCACACTTTTAATGTGAATCTAGAACAATAGTGTCAGAAGGTATTTTAAAATCTCTTCATCCATTCAAGATTCATTCAATAAATCTAGAACAAAATATTGGGTAGTCGAAAAAAAAAGAAAAAGGAAAAAAATATTGGGTAGTGTACTTTGGGAAATAGAAATGTTTATAACTCATTATTACTGTCCTCAAAAGCACTAAAGTTAAACGGCAATATAATGTGATAGAGAAGACATGTAGTAATGATAATAAATACTATAGTCAGATTAAAAAAAAGATATCGCTGGGAATTGCTGGCAGGGTCAATTGCCTTTAGACAAGGATATCAAGATCATTTAATAGAAAAATTAAACATTTCTAAAAAAATAGAGCTGTAATAACTCATACCTACATGCAAAAGAATGAATTTGTACCACTACTTCACACCATATACAAAAGTGTTAACTTGAAGTGGATGAAAAACCTCAATGTAAGAACTAAAACTACAAAAGGAAAACAAAGAGATAAATTCTCACAATATTGGATTAAACGATGGTTTCTTAGATATGACTCCAAAAAGCATAAGTAACAAAAGAAAAAATTAAACATCATCCAAATTAATATACTTTGTGCTTCAAAAGATACTATCAGGGAAATGAAAAAGACGACTTACAGAATAGAAAAAATGCTTACAAATCATTTTTCTGATAAGAGACTTATATCCAGAATATATAAAGAACTCTTAACAATTCAGCAATAAAACAACAAATAAACCAATTTTAAGATGGGCTAAGGCTCCGAGTAGATCTTTCTCCAAAAAGCACATGAAAAGAACTCAATTTTAGTCATGGGGGAGATGCAAATACAAACCACAAGGAGATATCACTTCAAACCTACTAGGTTGGCTATAATTGAGAAAACTGTTAATTGTATTATCAAGGATGTGGAAAATTAGGACACACACACACACACACACACACACACACATATCACTGATAAGAATGTAAAATGGCACAGCCATTTTAGAAAACAGTTTGGCATTCCCTCGTATGATTAAACATAGAGTTACCAGATGATTCAGTAATTTTACTTCTAGGTATATATCCAAGAGAAATGAAAAGATAATTCCACATAAACACATGTACAAGAAAGTTCGTACCAACATTATTCATGATAGCCAAGAAGTAGATATAATCCAAACATCCATCAACTCATAAATGGATATGCAAATTGTGACATATCCATACAAAAGAATATTATTCAACCTTAAATAAATGATGCATTGATACATAGTACAACAAGGATAAATTTTGAAAATATTATACTAAGTGAAAGAAGCAGACAGAAAGCTCTTGTATGATTCCATCTATTTGAAATGTTTAGAATAGGCACATTCACGGAGAAAGAGTAGACTAGAAGTTTCTAGGGACCAGTTGTAGAAGTGGGGGAAGTGGGAGCTGTGTATGGGGAATGACAACTAATAGGTTTACTTTTTTTTTTTAAGATTTTTTATTTATTTATTAGAGAGAGAGAGAGAGACTGAGAATGAGAGGGGAGAAGGTCAGAGGGAGAAGCAGACTTCCCGCAGAGCCGGGAGTCCGATATGGGACTCGATCCCGGAACTCCGGGATCATGACCTGAGCCGAAGGCAGTCGCCTAACCAACTGAGCCACCCAGGTGCCCATAGGTTTACTTTTGAAGTAATGAAAATATTGTGGAATTACAAAGTGGTAATGATTATACATTATAAGTATATTAAAAACCATTAAGTTATACATGTAGAAAGAGTGAATTTTATGGGATTGTGTATTATATATAAATTAAAAAAATCTTCCCTTTTTAGGTAAAATACAGTTAGATTTGGAATGAATCTTAGAGAGTATAGGGTTGAAATATATATACATATGAATGAAAGTAAGGAATATGTCCACCTTCAGATTTTACAAAAAGTTTTACCATATTTACTTCAGATTTTTCTCTTTCCCTTTATATTGAGTATTATTAATTCAGTTAAAGCATTGCCCTATTCCTTCTTTCCCAGAGTTACCCACTATTCTGTTACTGTTGTTAGCAGCACAATGCATGTTTTTATAATTTTATTACTGGTAAGTGTAACTGTTTTTCAAGTGTATACAAATGGTCTCTGTGTTAATTTGGTATCCATAGAAAGCACAGCTTAAGGCAAAATCCTGTGTACCACTACTACTATTTGGTAATGCAATCCCAGGGAAGCAGAAGTAAGGGAAAAGGAAAGTGAAGGAGGGAGGAGAAAAAAGATAGGAGAGAGTGATACTGAGTTGACCACTACTTGGTATCAAGCACAACTGATTGCTTGATTTCTAGGGAGCATTTACTGAGAGGCTGTATGAAGTACTGAGACTCAGAAGAGTAAATCTGAGTTGTGGGGAAGAGTAGAAATGATTTGCCAGCAACAGTCATCATTGGTCAAAGTCTCCTCACAGAGCATGAATTCCCTCACACTTCTGAGTTACGTAGACAAGGCTGCTGAGTGAGTCCCATAACATCTCATGCTTAAGTGGCAATAAGAAGGCCTCAAGGTGGGAGATATGAGTTACACAGCACAGACACGAAGCAAAATTGTACCCTTGTAAAGTCAATGTGATCCCAGATGAAATTAGTCCCTATAAGATTGGCTGGGACAGAAAAAGTGCCAAAGAGCCCCAGAGATGTGCAGCAGAGAGGATCTGAAGAATGGCATAAGAGTCATCTAATGTTCCTGTTAAGTGAAATATGCTGTTGGTATTTTGATAAAGATTGCATTTAATGCATAGATTGCTTTGGATAGTATAGACATTTTAACAATAATTGCTTCTTCTAGTCCATGAGCATAGAACGTCTTTCCATTTCTTTGTTCCTTCAATTTCTTTCATCAGCGTTTTATAGTTTTCAGAGTACAGGTTTTTCACCTCCTTGGTTAGGTTTATTCCTAGATATCTTATTATTTTTGGTGCAATTGTAAATGGGATTATTTTCTTAATTTTTTTTCTGCTGCTTCATTATTGGTGTATAGAAATGCAACAGATTTCTGTATATTGATTTTGTATCCTGCGACTTTACAAATTCACTTATCAGTTCTAGTAGTTTTTTGGTAGAGTCTTTTGGGTTTTCCTTTTTTTTTTTTTAATTTATTTGAGAGACAGAGAACGTGAGAGAGAGCATGAGAGGAGAGAAGGTTAGAGGAAGAAGCAGACTCCCCATGGAGCTGGGAGCCCGATGTGGGACTCGATCCCGGAACTCAAGGATCATGACCTGAGCCGAAGGCAGCCGCTCAACCAACTGAGCCACCCAGGCGCCCCGGGTTTTCTATATATAGTATCATGTCCTCTGAAAATAGTGAAAGTTTGACTTCTTCTTTACCAATCTGGATTCCTTTTATTTCTTTTGGTTGTCTGATTGCTGTGGCTAGGACTTCCAGTACTTTTTTGAGTAAAAGTGAGAGTGAACGTCCTTTTCTATTTCCTGACCTTAGAGGGAAAGCTCTCAGTTTTTCCCGATTAGGAATGATGTTAGCTATGTGTCTTTCATATATGGCCTGTGTGATGTTGAGGTATGTTTCTTCTAACCCTACTTTTTGAGGGTTTTTATCGTGAATGGATGCTGTGCTTTGTAAAAGGCTTTTTCTGCATCCTCTGAAATGATCACATGGTTCTTATCCTTTCTCTTATTGATGTGATGTATTTTGTTGATTGATTTGTGAATATTGAACCACACTTACAACCCAAGAATAAATCTTGTTTGATCATGGTGAATTATTTTTAATGTATTATTGGATTCAGTTTATTAGTATTATGTTTAGTATTTTTGCATCTATGTTCATCAGAGATATTAGCCTGTAGTTCTCTTTTTTTTTTTATAGTGGAGTCTTTACCTGGATTTGGTATCAGGGTAATGCTTGCCTCCTAAAACGAAGTTGGAAGTTTTCCTTCCTTTTCTCTTTTTTGGAATAGTTTGAGAATAGGTGTTAACTCTTCTTTAAATAGTAGAATTTGCCTGTGAAGCCATCTAGTCCTGGACTTTTGTTTGTTGGGGGTTTTTTGATTATGGAGTCAATTTCTATACTGACTATCAGTCTGTTCAATTTTCTATTTCTTCCTGTTTCAGTTTTGGTAGTTTATATGTTTGTAGGAATTTATCCATTTCTATTAGGTTTTCTAATTTGTTGGCATATCATTTTTAATAAAATTCTCTTATGACTATTTGTATTTCTGTGGTGTTGGTTATTCTCCTCCCTCATTTGTGATTTTATTTGGGTCGCTTTTTTTTTTGATAAGTCTGGCTAGAGATTTATCAATTTTATTGATTTTTTTTCAAAGAACCATCTTAGTTTCATTGATCTTTTCTATTTATTTATTTTTTTAGTTTCTGTATCATTTAATTCTGCTCTAATCTTTTTTTTAATTTTATTTATTTGACAGAGAGAGCAAGAGACCACAAGCAGGGGGAATGGTAGAGGGAGAGGGAGAAGTGGGCTCCCTACTGCACAGGAGCAGGGAGCCCTATGCAGAACTTGATCCCAGGACCTTGAGATCATGACATGAGCCAAAGGTAGGCACTTAACCATCTGAGCCACACAGGCAGCCCTCTGCTTTAATCTTTATTACTTCCTTCCTTCTGTTGGTTTTAGGTTTTGTTTGCTTTTCTCGTTCAATCTCCTTTAGCTGTAAAGTTAGGTAGTTTGAGATTTTTCTTAGTTCTTGAGGTAGGTGTGTATTGCTATAAACTCCCCTGTTAGAACTGCTTTTGGTGCATCCAAAAGTTTTTGAACTATTATGTTTTCATTTTCATTTGTTTCCATGTACTTTTTTTATCCTTTTTTTGATTTCTTGGTTGATACATTCATTGTTTAGTAGCATGTTACTTAATCCATGTATTTATGTTTTTTCCAAATTTTTTCATGTGGTTGATTTCTAGTTTCATAGTGTTGTGGTCAAAAAAAAAAGCATGGTATGAATTTGATCTTTTTGAATTTGTTGAGACTTGCTTTGTGGTCTAATAGGTGACCTATTCTGGAGATTGTTTCCTGTGCACTTGAAAAGAAGGTGTATTCTGTTGTTTTAAGATGGAATATTCTAAATATATCTATTAAATACATCTGGTCCAATGTGTCATTCAAACCACTTGTTGATTTTCTCTTTGGTTGATCTGTCCATTGATGTAAATGGGGTGTTAAAGTCTCTTACTATTATTGTATTACTACCAGTTAGTTCCTTTATGTTTGTATTAACTGTTTTGTGTATTTGGGTGTGCCCTTGTTGGGTGCCTATACATTTGCAATTGCTATATCTTCTTATTGGATTGTCACTTTTATTATTATATCGTGTCCTTCTTTGTCTCTTTTAACAGACATTGTTTAAAAGTCTGTTTTGTCTCATGTAAGTATTGTTAGACTCTAACTTTCTTTTGACATCCATTTGCATGGTAAACATTTCTCCATCCCCTCACTTTCAATCTGCAGGGGCGTTTAGGTCTGGAAGGAGTCTCTTGTAGGTAGCATTTAGATGTGTGTGTGTGTGTGTGTTTTTAACCACTCTGTCAACCTATGTGTTTTGATTGGATAATTTATTTACATTCAAATAATTATTGATATGTATTTGTTGTCATTTTGTTACTTCTTTTGTAGTTGTTTTTCTAATTTTTCTCTGGTCCTTTCTTATCTTTCTCATTTTCATTTTTTGCTGGTATTCTTTAGTGATATACTTGGATTTCTTAGTCTATTTTTTGTATATCTATTACTGTTCTTTTTATTTGTAGTTACCATTCAGTTTCTATATAACATCTTCTGCACATAGCAGTCTATGTTAAGCTGATGGTCACTTGATATTGAACTCATTCTTTATTCCTCTCTTCTTCCCATTTTAGATATTTAGTATCATAATTTGCATTCTATTTTGTGCTTCTCTTGACTGATTTTTACAAAAATACTTAATTATTTTTTGCATTTGTGTTTTTTATTTTTTTCACTTACGGTTTTTGGTGTCCATCCCCAGCATCTCCCTTAACATTTCTTATACAACTGGTTTAGTGATTATGAATTCTTTCAACTTTTATTTGTCTAGGAAACTCTTTATCTAACCTTCTACTCTGAATGATAGTCTTGCTGGATAGAGTATTCCTAGCTGTAGATTTTTCCCTTTCAGCACTTTGAATACATCATGCCACTTGCTTCTGGCCTGCAAAGCTTTTGTTTGAAAAATCAGCTGATAGACTTAAAGGGTTTCGTTTTGTAACTGTCTTCTCACTTCTTGCAACCTTTAAAATTCTTTCTTTATCACTATTTTTTAAAACCATTTTAATTACTATGTGTCTTGGTGTGGACCTCCTTAGGTTGAATTTGCTGGGGGGTCTCTGTGTCTTCTAAATCTGGTTCTCTGTTTCCCTCTCCAAATTCAATATGTTTTCAGCTATTATTTCTTCAAATACATTTTCTACCCCTTTTTGTCTCTTTTCCCCTTCTGGAATCCCTATAATATAATGTTATTACACCTGATGGAGTCACTGAGTTCTCTAACTCTATTCCCATTATGCAATATTTGTTTATCTTTCACCTATTCAGCTTGATTGCTTTCCATTGCTCTATCCTCCAGGTCACTGATATGTTCCTCTGCTCCCTATAGCCTACTATTTATTCCACCTATTATATTTTTAATTTCATTTAATGAGTTCTTCATCTCTGATATGTGATTTTTATCTCTTTGTCAAGAGTCTCACTGATGTCCTCCATCCTCTTCTGAAGTCCAGTGAGTATCTTTATAATCATTACTTTAAATACTGTATCAGGTATATTACTTATTTCTGTTTTACTCAGATCTCCTGCTTTGATTTTATCCTGTTTTTTTCGTTTGGCACATACTTCTTTCTCTCTTAATTTCTTCTATCTCTTTGTGTCTGTCTTTTTTTGTGTTAGGAAAGTCAGGTATGTCCTCTGCTTTTGAAAGCAGTGGCTTTATGAAGAAGAGTTTCCATAGTGCCCTGCAGTGCAGTGTCTCCTATTCACCAGAACCTGGCACTTCAGGGGAGTCTCCTATGTGTGTTGCTTATGTCCTACTCTTGTGTCTGAGTTGCTTTTTCTTTCAGTCCAGGCATCTGCACTGACTCTCTGCCTGTTGTTGGCTGTGTTTTCTCTCTGTGATGTTAGTAAGATCCAGGCATGCAGGTTCTGAGGGGGTGTGACTGCAGAAGGGCTCAGGGGTGGGGCAGCAGTATTAACAAAATTTGCACTGAGCTACTAGTTCTAGGCGGAATCCTCTAAAGCATGGAAGCAGCCAGGGGCACATCATATGGCAGTGCTGGTGGCCATGGGCATGTGGCTGTGTTCATGGTGGCTGGGCCTGGGTAGGTATGACCTTTGTGTGGCTGGTGGCTAGGTGAGGCTCCCAAAGTGTTAATAAAATTTGCATGGGGCCCAGGGTCCAAACCAGCAGGTTTGGAGTAAGCCAGTCATCAGGAGAACTCATGAGCCAGGTGCACTACTAGCAGGTTAGGGAGAAATTATCTGTCTAGTGCTGCCTCCTGCAAGTGACTCTGTGTTTATGCTGGGGAGCAGGGAAAAAAATGACCCCTGCCAGCTCCTTTGTTCCCAAAGAAATGTCCCCTCAAATGATCTGAAATCAGTATAAATCAGTATAAACAGTATAAACAGATCTCCCTCCCATTGTGCAACCTCTTGCTTCTATGTTGCCTTTTTGCAGACCCCTCTGGCTTTTAAGGCCAGATATTATGGAGATTTGTTTTCCCCCTTTGGGTTCCCTTGTGTTTTCCCCTCTCTGGGCCCGCAACTCCCTCCCTCCTATGGGCAACTTCTGGTTTTTGCCTTTCCTTACCTCTCCTAAGGGACTTCTTCTCTACATTTAGTTGTGGAGTTTGTTCTGCCGGTCTTTGGTTTTCTCCCTAGTTTATATACTTGGAGTAAGTGATATCTAGTTGTAAATGTGGGATGGAGTGAGCTTAGGGTCCTTCTCCTCTACCATCTTCCCAAGCTTCTCTCCCAGTTATCTCTTTCATGTATTTTTAAATAGTAATATCTAAGTTAGTTATTGCCAACAGAAGTGATTATCATAAGTAGTGGAAGTCAAATTTTAAGACATGGGATCTTTGGCAATCCTTTGTGCTACAAATATTCAAGTGTTAAATAAATGAATGTTAATATAATGCTAATATAATTGTATTGGTCCATCATAAACAGAATATCATTTTTTGATGACCCCCCATTTTTCTTTTGCATTTTTCAGGCAACATACCATAATTATGGAATGTGCTTAATCATTATTTGTTGTAGGAATGAGGTTATATAGAGCAGACATTTTTTTAGTTCCTTTTCTGACCTTTTTATGTGGCTGGGATGTGATCTGCCATCATAGAACAGAGCCAAGGTTACTACTATAGGAAACTAAATCTAGAATCCTGGCCTGATTAAGAATATGATCTATTCGGCCATGGTGGTCAGCCAGAAATAAAATATACAATGTTGACTCAGATTAGTATATGTCATATCATCTCAAATTTTCAGTCGAGAGACACAGTCAGCATTGGACTATGGAAAATTCTGTAATTAATGTCTAACTTGCTAATTTCCCATTTACTAGATTTTTAACTATTTTTACACAAACTTTCTTTTTTTTTTTTTTTACACAAACTTTCTTTTGGAGTCCTAAATGATCTTCTCTGATATTAATACCTAGGACAGTAATTAGTATATCTGGTAAAGTGGAATTGGAAGTCACTGCTACTGCAAATCAAAATAAATCGTGGAAAGAGAAGATACTTCCTAAACAGTTATAAGTCTTACTCTTCTGAATTAAGAAGCAGCTTGCTTTATCTTATATAGAATTCAGTCACAAACTCTTAATATCCAGGTTTCTGTTAATTGTTTCTAAGCAACACTTTAAGCCAGTTTTCCTTTCAAGCAATTTTTAGCTGCTGACTCAGCTCAACTGGGGATACTCATTTGTAAATCCTTGTGTTTAAAATCTTACCTTGCAAATACAGTTAGAGGGCTCCAGAGGGTAATTAGGCATTTCCTCTGGGGGCAATGAGATAACCTATTCTAGGTCTGGGAACTGGGGAGGGCTGTATTTGCCTGGTCCACCTTGTGAAATTATTTTACTCCTGCCCGCTAGTGACTTGACTTGCAGAGTCCTCACTTTAAAGCCCACAGCCAATTTGGGAACTTCCCTGAGATTAAAAAAAATAATTGTGAGCAATAATCAAATGAAAGAGTTTCTAGTTTCATTTTCACCCAGGATCACATCTGACTCAAGGGATCTTCTTTTGCAATGAGTTAGTTTGCTCCTCTTGAATATTACAACATCAGAAATCTAATGAGAAATTTATAGTTTTTCTGATATCTAAAGAAAGTGAGAGGGCTTGAGATTTTTATATTCTTCTTCTCCTCTTTTTCTTTCTTTCCATAAACTAGAAAACAGGTACTTATTTTTATCAGGGACAGTTGCTTGTTTTGCTTTAGCAGATATCCTGGCTCTTTCCTATATAATAATAGTAACAAAGAACATTTTAGACCCCGGAGGTAGAAAAAATAAAAGGCGTCAATCTCATTCTCTTTCACTGTCACTTCAATATTCTATATTAAATTACACAGTTGACACATTTTTTAAATTTTCTATGACTTGCTTCAAACACACTGCAGACATTTGCACTCTTGCTGACAATTCCAGAACATTTGACATAAAGAGTGGAGAAACTTTTCTATGTGATTTAGAGGATCTACATCTATTCTCAGGGTTCAGGATGTCAGATGACAGAATCTTGTTTACTAATACAAATTTGAAAGATTACTGGGGAAAGAGCTTAGAATGGAGAAATAGAGTGATGTAGGCCCAGATGAGGGAAAAAGGTACTAATATCATCATCTTAAAGTCCAGAAAGAGTTTCTTTAAAAAGAAGCAAAGATGATAAGCAAACATCGAAGGTTACAAATAACAGAGAAGGGCAGTGGTTTCCCATATAGAGACAAAGTATTTTCAATTATATCACTCTAAAATGTGAAGCCAGATTCTGTTCATAGATAAAGTCACCAAATTCTCAGTTAACCCAAAGGCAGTTTTCATTCTCTATCAGTAACAGTCTACAAGATTCCAGTTTTCATTTAAAAAAGCATTTATTCAAGCCATGTGACTATACATATCTAGACAAACATTCTCATTTCTTTTCTATCTTTCCGTTGATTTGTCAGAACTTCGTTCTCTTCCTTCTGTTGTTTGAGTCTTGGTGGGGTTTTTGGTAAATATTTTTGTTGAAGTAGAACCTATATTCAAAAAAGTACACTAATCTTAAATGTACAGGCAGATAAACAGGTAGATAGATATAGGCATTGATGAATATAGCTATGACCCCAAAGAAGATATAGAAATATTATTAGCATCCCAGAAGGCACCATTGTGCCCCCTTCCAGTCATTATCCCTTCAAAGTAGCCAATATCTTGACTTCTATTACCAAGATTAATTTTACTTACATTTGTACTTACTTACAAATTTACTTACTTACATTACTTACATATTAATTTACTTACAAAATTAATTTACTAATTTGAATGTAATATAATCATACAAGATGTACTATTTTTTATCTAGCTTCTTTTGCTCTATATTTTATTCCTGTGACATTTATCCATGTTGTTGTTTGCAAGTAGTTTATTGTTTTTCATTGTTGTATAGTATTCCATTGGGTTAACTGCCACTTATTCAGTATTTGTTAAACCAAGTCTTGGCTATTATTAATAAAGATGTTATTGGCATTTATGTTCCTAACTTTTGATGCAGGTATGAGCTTATTTCTCCTGACTAGCAATAATACCACTGGATCATTGCATACATGTATGAATGGCATTCAAAAATTGTTCCAAACAGCTTTTCTATATTGTTTATGCCAATTCACATCTCTACTGGCAGTATAGGAAAGTTAAAGCTGTTCAACATTTTTGCAAATACTTGGTGTTATCAGTCTTTCAAATTTTATCTATCCTGGTTTATTGTGGTTTTAATTTTCATTTCCTCAATAACTACTAATATTGAACATCTTTTAATATACTTATTGAAGACTTGAAATTATTTTTGTGAGGTGTCTGCTCAAATTTTTGACCTAACTTTTAAAAATCAAGTTTTCTCTCTTTTTCTTACTGATATGGGAGAATTCCTTATGTATTTACATATAATGCTAAAAGTCCTTTGTCAGATATATGCTTTGCAAATATCATTTCTTACTCAGTGGCTTGTCTTTATACTCACTTAATATTGTCTTCTGATAAATAAAAGTTTTAAAATTTAATGAAGTAAAAATTTTGATATTTCCTCTTATGATTAGTTCTTTTTATGTCCTGCTTAAGCAATCTTTCATCTAATCAAGGTCATGAAAATATTCATCTGTAATTTATTGTCTTCTAGAGTTCTACTTTTTGCAATTCAAATTTATTTAAAATCCTTTTGGAATTGATTTTTACATATAATGTGAGGTAGGGATCAAAACACATTTGTTTTCAGCATGGATAGCCAGTTGACCCAGATCCATTTATTGAAAAGACCATCTCTTTCTCCTCTGCATTTTAGTACCAACTTTGTCATAAATTTGGTGACCTTACATATTTGAATGTAATTCTGTACTCTCTAATCTGTTGGTCTCTGCCTGTCCTTGCACAATACCTCACTGCTTTAATTACCATAACTTTATAATAAATACTATCATTCCATTTCTTAGTGTAAAATGTCCCAATTTTTTCTTCTTCAAGATTTTCTTATTTATTCTTGGCCCTTTTCACATTTAGTAAGCTAGCTATTGCCAAACATCTTCCTGGGCTTTTTACTGTAAATTCTTTTTGCCTATAGATCAATTTTTGAAGAATATATTTTCAATATTGAGACTTCCAAATCATAAACATGATATATTCCTTTTTTCACTTAAATCTGCAATTACTCTCAATAATGCTTTGTAGTTTTCTATGCAGAGGTCTTTTTTTTTTTTAAAGATTTTATCTATTCATTCGACAGAGAGATCGCAAGTAGACAGAGAGGCAGGCAGAGAGAGAGGAGGAAGCAGGCCCCCCCCTGAGCAGAGAGCCCGATGCGGGGCCCGATCCCGGGATCCCGAGAACATGACCTGAGCCAAAGGCAGCGGCCCAACTCACCGAACCACCCAGGTGCCCCATGCAGAGGTCTTTTTAAATGTTTTTTTAAAAATAAATGTGTGACGGATTTTGCTGCTACTATAAGTCTTATTGTTTCTTAAAAATTCTTTTTTTTAAAGATTTTATTTATTTTTTTTTTATTTTTTTATTTATTTATTTATTTATTTTTTTAATTTTTTTTTTTTTATTTATTTATTTTACACAGAGAGAGAGATCATAAGTAGGCAGAGAGGCAGGCAGAGAGAGAGGGGGAAGCAGGCTCCCTGCTGAGCACAGAACCCAATGTGAGGCTCGATCCCAGGACCCTGAGATCATGATCTGACTTAAAGGCAGAGGCTTTAACCCACTGAGCCACCCAGGTGCCCCTGTTTCTTAAAATTTGATTTTCTAATTTTTTTTGCTAGTATATCAAAATATAATTTCATTTTGTAGCTTCATTTTGTAATAAACAATCATGCTAAATTAACTTCTTAATTCTAATATTTTATCTACACTAGAAAATATTGTGTTATACAATCACGATGCCTTCAAATAATAACAATGCTATTTATTCCTTTCTGAGTTTTATATTTTTACTTTTCCTTGCTTTATCTTACTGACCAAGACAGTGTTAAATTTATCATCAAATTTAGCAGATAATAAGGAAAGATAAAGTAGGTATCTTTATCTCATTCCCAGTCACAGGGGGAAATATCCCATATTTCGCTATTAACAACATTTATTATAGTTTGTTGCATCTGTCCTTTACTAGCTTAAGAATCTCTTCAATTCTTAATTTGCTAAGGATTATCCTGAATCTGTATTGAACTTTTTTGGGCTATTCAAATCATTGAGGTTTTCTCCTTTAATGTAAGTGTAAGCTAACTATACATACCTGGAATAAACCCACATTTTTTGGTGTGATTTATTATCCTTTATACATATGAGAATTTGCTATTATTTTGTTTGAAAATTTTTATTTATAACTCATGATATAAATGCCTTTTATTATTTTCTTGTAATCTTCTTATCAGGTTTTCATGTCAAGATTATGTTAACAGTATAAAAGAAATTGAGAAATGTTTCTTCTTTTTCAGTTTTCTGAGTTTGTGTAAGAGTGATATTATTTCTTCCTTAAATGCTTTAAAGATTCCCTACTTACCATCTGGACCTGTTATGTGGGTTTTTTTTTAAGTTTTATTTATTTATTTGAGAGACAGAGAGAGAAAAAAATGAGTCAGGGGAGGGGCAGAGAAGCAGACTCCCCACTGAGCAAGAAGCCCAATGGGGGACTCAATCCCAGGACCCTGTGATCATAACCTAAGCTGAAGGCACTTAACTGACTGAGCCAAGCAGGTGCCCCGGACCTGTTCTTTGTTTGTTTGTTTGTTTGTTTGTTTTTGTTTTTAAAAAAGGTTTTAAATTTAAGGTTTATTTATTTATTTTTTAAGATTTTATTTATTCATTTATTTGACAGAGAGAGAGAGATCACAAGTAGGCAGAGAGGCAGGCAGAGAGAGGGGGAAGCAAGCTCCCCGCTGAGCAGAGAGCCTGATGCAGGGCTTGATCCCAGGACCCTGAGGTCATGACCTGAGCCGAAGGCTTTAACCCACTGAGCCACCCACGCGCCCCAGGTTTATTGTTTTTAAGTAAGCATATGAAAACTCAATTTTAAAATTTTTTCTAACAGTTTTGCTGGGTTATGCTTTTCAAGGAATTTGTACATTGCATCTAAATATTCAAAATCTTGGGAATTTCCTTCTAAGTACTACCCTTGTTTTAAAGCCTTAAAATGTCATATTTTATTTTTTAAATTATTTTTCTTAAGATTTTATTTATTTATTTATTTATTTGACACAAAGGGAGAGAGAGAAAACAAGCACAAGCAGGGGGTAGGGAACGAGGGAGAGGGAGAAGCAGACTCCCTGCTTTAACACAGGGCTCTATCCCAGGACCCTGGGATCATGACCTGAGCTGAAGGCAAATGCTTAACTGAATGAGCTACCTAACCACCCCTAAAATGCCATATTTTAAGTCTGTATTTTATTTTAAAACATTTTGCTTAATTTCCAAACATTTAGAGATATTCTAGTTTAATTCTACTGAGTTAAAAAAGAACATGCTTATTATTCTAGTCCTTAGAAACTCATTAAGAGGGGCATCTGGGTGGCTCAGTCAGTTAAGCTCTGCCTTTGGCTCGGGTCATGATCCTCATGTCCTGGGATTGAATCCTGCATTGGGCTCCGCATTCCACGGGGGGCCTGTTTCTCCCTCTTCCTCTGCCTGCCACTCCCCCTGCTTTTTCTCTCTCTCTTTCAAATAAACAAGTAAAATATTTTTTATAAAAAAAGAAATTCATTAAGATTTCCTTTATGTCCCAGCATAAGATCTATTTTGGTAAATACTAATGTGTATTTGATAAAAGGCGATGCATTCTGTACTTGCTAGATACAGTTTACTATATGTGTCAATTAATTCTAGCTATCATTTTTTACTCAGATGCTCTATATATGTACTGATTTTTTTTATCATTACCAAGAGAAGTCTCTCAAAGCTTTAAAATATGATTAAGGTTATACTTCTGCCAACTTTCGCTTTACATGTATTGAGGATATTAGGGTAATTAAATTTAAGATAGTTTCTTTTTTCTTCCTGCTAGATTGACTTCTTTTTCTATCATTATGAAATATCCCTTTATCTTTAGTAGTAATATAGTATAGAGTTGACTTGGTCTGATATTAGTATAACTATGCCAGCTTTCTTTAAGGCTAGTTTTGCATGGTATATTTTTTCTGGACCTTTAGTTTCTATCTTTTTGTGTTCTATTTAAGTTCTGTCTCTTGTAGACATTATGTTTTTTTTTTAATCTGGGTTGATCATCTTTATCATTTATTTGGAATAGTCTACTCACATTTAATGCAATTATGATATATTTTGGTTTAAATCAACTCTCTACTTGTCCTATCTGGATTTTTTCCTTTAATTTCTATGTTCTTCTTTTCTTTCTTTTAGAACAAAAGAGTATTTTCCCTTATTATTTATTATTTCATTTTCTCCAACTCTTAAATTGTGGTAATTCATTCTTTTATCTTGGTAGTTAGTATTTTTCAGTGATTACCCTAGAAATTACATCATGTACTCTTGACCGATTATAGATTACTATAACACTTTTACCACTTCCTAGACATTGCGAAGATCTTAAAATACTTTAACCCTTCTTATTTTCCTATAATTTTTGGTACTGTTGATATGCATTTTCTTCTATACATATTTTTAAACCTCACAATATGTTATTATTTTAAACAAGCAATATTATTTTATAATATCCTTTTATATTCCCTCACATATTTACTTTTTCTTGTGTTCTTCATTCCTTCTGCCTTCCCATCCTTCCATCTGGGATTATTTTCCTACTGCATAAATAACTCCCCTTCATGTTTCTTTAAGAGTAGGTAAGAAGGTGCCAAATTCTTACATATTTTGCTTGTCTGAAATGTGTTTATTTCACCTCCTTTTTAAAAATAAACTTACTGAAATATAATCTGTCTTCATTTTTGGAGAATGTTTTCACTGAGTAAAGAATTCTAGGTTAACTGCTATTTTCTTTCAGTACTTTAAAGATGTCACTTAATGAACTCTCAATAATTAGTTCTCAAATAATTGTTTCTTAAATAAAAGCTTTATTTCTTTAACTAGCTTAATAGAAAAACTAGGGTGGGCGAGCCTGGTGGTGGGTATTGAGAAGGGCACGTATTGCATGGAGCACTGGGTGTGGTGCATGAACAATCAATCTTGTAACACTGAAAAATTAAAATAAACATATTTGGGGAGGGGAAAAAAAAAGAAAAACTAACTGACACTTTGAGATTTAAGAAAGACTTTTCTCTAAATTGAAAACATACTGTGGTTTTTCTGGGAGGAGTCAAGATGGTGGAGAAGTAGGGGGACCCCAAGATTGGCCTTGTCCCTCAAATACAGCTAGATCAACATCAAATCATTCTGAACAACTAGGAAATCAGCACAAGGATTAAGAAAACAATTTGCACAATCGGAGGGAGAGAATGTGGCAGATGTGAGGTTTGGGGCTGTGAATTAGGGGAGAGATAAGCTGCAGTGCCACGGAGGGGAGGAAGCACTTTTCATGAGTAAAATTGGGAAAAGGGAGAGAGTGGGAGAGAGAGCAGTGTTGTAGTGTCCGCACAAGATGCCTCAGTGTGGGGATGCCCTGGGTCACACTGGAAGAGATCACCCCCCTATCTGGAGTATATTTGGAAGAGAGAATTTTGCCCCTCCAAGGACAAAAGGCACGCTGGGGCCATTGAGCGGCTGTTCAACAGCAGGGGACAGAGGCACGCACAGAGAGTAAATAACCTGGTCGGCAGCGTTTCGCTGTGCTTCAGCATAAACTGCAGGCACCTATGCAGGCAAACAACTGCTTTTCTGATACTGAACTATGCTAGGCATAGCCCTGCAAGGCTCTTTAATATAGAGTTTTGAACCCCAGACTCCTGCCAGAGATAAAACAGAAGAACTGTGGTGCCAGGCATGCCTACTGCCTGGGCACAGACAGCTTGAGGGTAGGGATCTGATGAAATCTAGGGACATGGGAGAGGAGATTGTTCACTTTTCTCTGAGAGCCTCCTGAACAGGGGCAGCCACGAGTTCCCCTCCCCGGAGCCTAGAGGCAGGGTGATGTCATCTTCCACCCCCTTACACACTAGCACCGTAGGACTTCAGAGAGAAATACAGCAACTTACATCACATTAATAACATAGATGATAAAAACCATATGATCCTCTCAATACATGCAGAAAAAGCATTTGAGAAAATGCAGCATCCTTTCTTGATAAAAATGCTCAAGAAAGTAAGGATAGAAGGAACATATTCCCACATGATAAAGGCCATATACAAAAAACCCACAGCTAATATCATTCTCAGTGGGGAAAACTGAGACCTTTTCTCCTTTTTTTTTTTTGAGAGTTTTCTCCTAAAGTCAGGAACAAGATAGCAATGTCCATTCTGACCATTACTATTCAACATGGTACTGAAAGTCCTAGCCTCAGCATTCAGACAATAAAAAGAAAAGGCATCCAAATCTGTAAGGAAGAAGTCAAACTTTCACTTTTCTCAGACAACATGATACTCTATGTAGAAAACCTGAAAGATTCCACCAAAAGATTGCTAGAACTGATTCATTAATTCAGCAAAGCCTCAGGATATAAAATCAGTGTACAGAAATCTGTTGCATTTTTATGCACCAGTAATGAAGCAGCAGAAACAAATATCAAGGAATTGATTCCATTTAGAATTGCACCTAAAAGCATGAGATACCTAGGAATAAACTTAACCAAAGAGGTAAAAGATCTGCATGCTGAAAACTATAGAACACTTATGAAAGAAATTGAAGATGACACAAAGAAATGGAAAAACATTCCATGCTCATGGACTGGAAGAACAAATACTGTTAAAATATCTATGCTACCCAGAGCAACTTATACATTCAATGCAATCCTGATCAAAATAACATCAGTATTTTTCAGAGTTGGAACAAACAATCCTAAAATTTGTATGGAACCAGAAAAGACCCTGAATAGCTAAAGTAATGTTGAAAAAGAAAGGCAAAGCAGGAAGCATCACAAACCCAGACTTCAAGCTTTATACAAAGCTGTAATCATCAGGACAGTATGGTACTGGCACAAAAACAGACATATAGATCAATGGAACAGAATAGAGAAACAACAGAATGTTTCCTTCAACAAAGCAGGAAAGAATATTCAATGGAAAAAAACAGTCTCTTCAATAAATGGTGCTGGGAAAATTGGACAGCTATATACAGAAGAATGAAACTTGAACCATTCTCTTACACCATACACAAAGATAAACTCTAAATGGATGAAAGACCTCAATGTGAGACAGGAATCCATCAAAATCCTAGGGAAGAACACAGGCAGCAACCTCTTTGACCTTGGCCACAACAACTTCTTACTAGACACATCTCTTGAGGCAAGGGAAACAAAAGCAAAAATGAACTATTGGGACCTCATCAAGATAAAAAGCTTCTGCAAAGCGAAAGAAGCAATCAACAAAACTAAAAGTCAGCCTACGGAATAGGAGAAGATATTTGCAAATGACATATTGGACAGAGGGTTAGTATTCAATATCTATAAAGAACTTATCAATCTCAAGAGCCCAAAACAAATAATCTAGTTAAGAAATAGGCAGAAGAGGGGCACCTGGGTGGCTCAGTCATTAAGTGGCTGCCTTTGGCTCAGGTCATGATCCCAGGGTCCTGGGATCGAGCCCCACATCGGGCTCCCTGCTTGGCAGGAAGCCTGCTTCTCCCTTTCCCACTCCCCCTGCTCCTGTTCCCTCTGTTGCTGTATCTCTCTCTGTCAAACAAATAAATAAAATCTTTAAAAAAAAAAGAAAAGAAATAGGCAGAAGACATGAATAGACACTTTTCTAAAGAAGACATCCAGATAGCTAATAGACATATGAAAAGATACTCAATATCACTCATCATCAAGGGAATACAAATAAAAACCACAGTGAAATACGATCTTACACTTGTAAGAATGGCTAAAATCAACAACTCAGGAAAGAACAGTTGTTGGTAAGGATGCAGAGGAAGGAAATCCTTTTGCATTATTGGTGGGAATTCAAACTAGTGCTGTCACTCTGGAAAATAGTACATAGTTTCCTTAAATTTAAAAATAGAACTACCCTGAGGCACCTGGGTGGCTCAGTTGGTCAGTTGGTTAAGCATTCAACTCTTAATTTCAGCTCAGGTCAGGTTCTGTCAAGCTCTGTGCTCAGCAGGGAGTCTACTTGAGATTCCCTCTCTCTTCCTCTGCCCCTGCCCCTGCTTTCTCTCTTTCATTCTCTCTCTCTCTCTCTCAAAAACAAATAAATAAAGCTTTTAAAAAATAGAACTATCCTATGACCCAGCAATTGCACTACTAGGTATTTATCCAAAGGATACAAAAGCACTGGTTACAAGGGCACATGCACCCCAATGTTTATAGCAGCAATTTCCAGAAGAGCCAAAATATGGAAAGAGCCCAGATGTCCAGATGTCCACTGACAGATGAATAGGTAAAGAAGAGGTAGTATGTTCACACACACACACACACACACACACACACACACATATATATATATATATATATATATATATATATATATCAGCCACCAAAAAGAATGAAATATTGCCATTTGCAATGATGTGGATGGAACTAGAGGGTATTATGCTAGGTGAAATAAGTCAGTCAGAGAAAGACAAATACCATAGGATTTGACTCCTATGTGGAATTTAAGAAACAAAACATATGAACATAGGAAAAGGAAAGGCAAAATAAGTTAGTAGCAGAGAGAGAGGCAAACCATAAGAGACTCAACTCTAGGAGACAAACTGAGGGTTGCTGGAGGGGAGGTAGGTGGGGTAATGGGCTAAATGGGTGATGGGCAGTAAGAAGGGCACTTGTTGGGATGAGCACTGAGTGTTATATTTAAATGAAGAATCACTAAATTCTACTCCTGAAGCCAATAGTACACTATATGTTAACTAACTAGAATTTCAGTTTAAAAAAACGAAAAAATATATATTGCTATTTTTTCAGTGACTATTACAAAATTTATCCTTATATTTAGCTGAGATGTTTCTTCTTGTAACTTCTCATGGTTCATCCTATTTCTACTGTTTGTGACCTACTATAATGAGTTTAATACCTCTTCAACATGACAACTCTTAGAACATTTAAATATAGCTATTATGTCCCTACCTCCTTTTCAGTCTTCTCTGCAGACTAGACAGATCCAGTCTGTTCATGTGTTCTTCATATATTTGAACAGGTTCACTTAGTATTTCATTACTTTGCTCTGAATGTGCTTCAGTTGATTGCCTTCAGCAAGTAAGTGATGATTGTCAAATGATGTCAGGCAATTTGCAACAGTGTTGTATATAAGACCAGTTCCTGAATAGGATTGAACTGATTCTGAATTTGGCAATAGATTTTGGGTCAATTTAGTCATATTTTCTGTACTAAACTTTGAAATTAGTACAACAAAAGAAAGAAAAGAAGAAAAAGAAAGAAGGAAAGGAGGGAAGGAAGAAAGAAGATTAGCAAATAAATTTAAGCTGTGTTAAATTTATTTTCAATTTATGGGCAAAAGAACTCCTACATTTCCAGAGTGTTGTAAAGCTTTGTTCACTTAAGCTAAATAAATGGGTTTTTTTTAGTCACGAAGCAATTTTATAAGAGAAAAATATTTAAAGTTTATTAAATGAGCATTTCTAATTGTACCAGATAAAATGGAAAGGTATAAATCCAACCAGCAAAATGTGATTTGTGCATCTTTTTTGTTACATACTGCAAGTCTTGACAGCAGGAACTATTAGCTTTCCTTCATTCAAATATACATTCCGAATAAAGTTTCATGAAGTGAACTAGTGGTATTTAGTCTTTGAAAAACACATTTTATTTATAAATCCTCCTGAATACAGGCATATTAACATAAAGAAAACATTATTACATTGTTGCATGGAAAAGTATTCAAGGTTAAAGCCCAAATATAATCTTTGAGGACTAACCTAATCTTGAAATATAATTATTCAAGGTGGCAAACAAAAAATATATTAAAAGATTTGAAATGAAAAGTATGCTAAAAGCCTAGTTGCAAATTGTTTTTGAAAGCTCTCAAGGAGTGGGTCAACAGTCACATAGGAAGCTATACATATTGCTGCTTTTGTGCTTTCCAAGGTTTTGTCAAAATTCTTAGTATCTGGACTTTGGCTTGTTTCTTCTTAGTAAGCAGTTAGCTTTCATATACAAAGAGAATGCCACTGGGCCACTGTCAGAAGGCTATGGCCACCCCAGTGGTGGGAGTGGATTTATTCTGAGCTACTTACTGCAGATGAAAGCCTTGTACCTCCGTTTTAGCAGAACCCTTTATTCTATGACAAGGTTTTTGGTGTGGCATTGTAAGACCCTATGTATGATTTTTTCCTATAAATAATTCAGAACACTCTAGATAGTTAGATTTGTGCTTTTTGTCATTGAAATCACGCTGCCTCCTCTGGAAAGCATGTAATAATGGCCCACCAGATTTTTCAGAACTGGGAGGCCAATCAATATTCCTCCCTGAGAATAAGAATGGGTCTACTAAAGCAAAATATCATCATCCTGAGAACAAAAGTCAAGATAAGAAACCAAGCTAAGACATTGGTTTCACACAATTGGTTTACCAACAAACTAAAAATTTTAAGACTGCCTTCTGCTTCTGGCCATGATGGAGTAGTTTACATCAGACTGAGAATAACTATAAAAGATGTATAAAATTTTTTAAATATATGATTTTAAGGTATCAGATATCAACTAAAGAAACCATAATTCAAAGGATCCAAGATTCTGGATAGGAGGGAATTATGCTGAGGTGAGCTCCACATTCATCGCTGCTTTTATTCTTGGGGCATTCATATACTAACAATGTCAAGAGCCAGAGAAGAAGTATCGGTCTGAGCCTCACAGCAGTCTCACTGTAATAAGAAGACAGAAATTGGAGTTTGGGGCTGCCAAAGGGGTAGAGACGTGAGGAGTCACGATCCAAGAAAGAGATAAGCCAGAAATTCTGCAGGCAATTTCCTCTTGAGGTATTTGCTAACTCATAAGCTACATGTATGCAGGGATAATGTTATTTCCTCAGTTCAAACACTTCTTAAGTTTCCACTACTGGTTAAATACTAAATATCAAACTCTTTCTTATACCATACACAAAAATAAACTTAAAATGGATTAAAGACCTAAATGTGAGACCTGAAACCATAAAACTCCTGGAAGAAAATATAAGCAGTAATCTCTTGGACATTGCTCTTAGGAACATATTTATGGATCTGTCTCCTCAGGAAGGGAAACAAAAGCAAAATTAAACTATTGGGACCACACCAAAATAAAAAGATTTTACACAGAAAAGGAAACTATCAACAAAACCAAAAGGCAATCCAGTGAGTGGGAAGATATTTACAAATGATATAATCAATAAGGGATTGATATCTAGAATATATAAAGAACTTACACAACTCAACACCAAAAAGAAATTTGATTAAAAATGGGCAGAAGATCTAAATAGATATTTTTCCATAGAAGACATACAGATGGACAACAAATACATGAAAAGATGCTCAACATCACTCATTATCAAGGAAATGGAAATAACAACCATAATGAGATATCACTTCACACCAGTCAGAATGGCTAGTATCAAAAGACAAAAAAATAGCAAGTGTTGGAAAGGATGTGGAGAAAAGGAACCCTCACGCACTGTTGGTGGGAATGTAAATTGGTGCAACCTCAGTGGAAGTATAGAGATTCTTTAATAAAACTACCATATAAAAAAAAGCTACCATATGATCCAGTAATTCCACTACTAGCTATTCACCCAAGGACAACAAAAACACTAATTCAAAAACAATATAGGCACACTTATGTTTATTGCAGCATTATTTAAAATAGGCAAGATATGGAAGCAATCCAAGTGTCTGTTAATAGATGAATGGATAATGAAGATATGATGTGTAATGAAATATTACTCAGCCATCAAAAAGAATGAGATCTTGTCATTTGTGACAACATGGATGGACATAGGGGGTATTACACTAAGTGAAATAAGTTATAGGAAGACAAATACCATATGACTCTACTTATAAATAGAATCTAAAAAACAAAACAAATGAACAGGCAAAGAAACAAAGAAGCAACAACAAAAAAGACTCTTAAATACAGAGAACACTACAGAGAATACTAGAGAAGAGGTGCATGGGGGGGTAAGTGAAAAGATAAAGGGGATTAAGAGACACAAACTTCCATTGATAAAATAAGTCACAGGGGTGAAAAATTTAGCATAGGTAGTATAATCAATATTATAGTAATTTTTTATGGTGATGGATCGTGAGTACACTTATCATAGTGATCAATGAGTAATGTATAGAATTGTTAAATCAATATTTTGTACACCTGGAAATAATATAACATTGTATATTAATTATATTTCTATTAAAAAAAACTTTACTTCTTTCTCATAAGTGTCTGGTTAAAAAAAAGTCAATTTAATTTTTTTTATTATTATGTTATATTAGTCACCATATGGTACGTCATTAGTTTTTGATGTAGGGTTCCAAAATTCATTGTTTACATATAACACCCAGTGCTTCATGCAATATATGAACTCCTTAATATCCATCATTGGGCCAGCCCATCTCCCACCCCCTCCCTTCTAAAACCCTCAGTTTGTTTCTCTCATGGTTTGTCTCCCCCTCTAGTTTTCCCCCCTTCATTTTCCCCTTCCTTCTACTAATGTCCTCCATGCCATTCCTTATGTTCCACAAGTAAATGAAATAATATAATTGACTTTCTCTGCTTTACTTATCTCGATCTATTTTTTAAAAGATTTCATTTATTTATTTGAGAGCGAGAGGGAACATGCACGATTAGGGCGAACGGCAGAGTGAGCAGAAGACTCCCTGCTGATCATGGAGCCCAATGTGGGACTCAACCCAGGGAGTACGGGATCATGACCTGAGCCAATGGAAAACGTTAACCATCTGAGTCACCCAGATGCCCAAAAGTCAATCTCTTTAGCATGATAAATATAACCTCTACTGTCTAGTCTCCCCACTTGTGACAGGCACACCCTACAATACCCTCCAATGAATCATACACTTGTTAAATCTCCTCCTTCTAATCTCTTTCCCTTGACTATGGGTAGAACCTGTAACCTGCTTCTCACAAATAGAATATAACAAAGGTGAGAGATAACACTGCCATGACTATGTTACATTATATGGCCAAAGTGAAGGAATTTTGCAGATATATAATTAAGGCCTCTAATCAGCTGACTTTGAGTTAATCAAAATAGTGTTCTGGAAAGGGCCTGGTTTAATCAGGTGAAGACTTTAAAAGAAGATGTAGACCATCCCTAAAGTGAGAGACTTGAAGCAGCTGAGACTCCTTGTTGTTGACTTTGAAGACTCAAATTACCATAAATTCTACAGCCACAAAGGAATCAATTCAGCCAGCAATCTGAGATCCACATGAGAATGTATCTGGTCAACAACTTGATTATAGTTTTGTTAGACCCTGAACAGAGAACCCAGTCAGGCTGTACCCAGACATTTGCCCTACAGAAACTGGTTTAATAAATTTGTATTATTTTAAGCTGCTAGCTTTGCGTTATTTTCTTATGCAGCAATAGAAAACTAATATACCACTTGTTGCCTCAAACACCATGCACCAGCCAGTGAGAACTACTAGTTGTGCTCTGACTTTGATATGCTATTTTACACATGTTCATAGATATTGTTCCTTTCCTATTAAATGCTCTTCCTTAATATTTTTGCCTGCAAATGTTAGACTCATACTTTATTATCAGCTCAAGCTTCTACTCTGTTATTAAAACTTCATGACCCATTTGGCATCCTTTGCACCACCACTACAGTTATTTTTTGAACACTTCCCTAGCACGTACCACACAATATTCCACTCAGCTGTTTATACACCTTACTCATTTATCCATTCCATGAAGTCAATGAATATAATTCATTTTTGTTTTAACAACCTGATCTAATTTAATGCCTAACTAGAGTAGTTAGAGACTCAGTAAAAGTTTGTTAAATTAATGGATATACATTTGGTTATTTCATTGATTCTTCTTGACAATTTATAGCTAGCTCCTTCCTAAATATAGTACCATATTTTATTTGCCATTTGTTGTAAATGTATGCTTTTGAGATTTGAGACTATGTATTTGGGACTGGGAATGGGATCAATATACTTGGGGGAAAATCTATATTATTCTACTCTACCTCCTTCATGATTTATATATTAATCATATTCTCTTCCTCTTTCTCTATCAGCTTTTCACTTTTCTTTCTAAAGAGATCTTGTCTTCTTGTTCATGTTTCCTAGCTGTTCCAATTATATTCTGTAGCTTCAAAAATTATATAAGTCCTAATAGTAAAAGGTTGTGGGCCAAAATTTGTTCTTCTCCTAGCTCTTCCTTTTCATGATCTTTACATTTTTGATAAATCTTCACTGACAAGGTATCTTCTCTTGAAGTTCCCTTTAATTGATAGGGCATTTAAGTTAAGCGGCTTCAAAGCAGTTGACTTAAAAGCAACTTGTTTAAATATCAAGCATTCACAAAATGACATTAGGGAAATCCTACAATTTTGTATTTTCCTCCTCCAACCCTGTTTCACTAATTGAGCTAAGAAAAAGTCAAAAGATCAGAAAAGATAAATTTCCACTTTATTTCTTTGGAATTTAACTGATAACTACAGACCAAAGATTCTAAGTGCTCAGTCAGGCTGGTATGATCTATACCACTCTGCCTACCATTAAATATCTTAACTCATTAGTCTATTTCTTGAAGATGACACAAACATCTTGATTTGCCTTCTGAGGAATTTATCATAGGAAATGGGAAAGAGAGTTGAAAAGCATAAAAATCCTGGAATAGCAAATAAATCATTCTTTGGATTCATTAACTATTCCAAAATGTTTATATAGCTTTGTCTAAAAATTTGTATGAACTTGCCAATATTGAGTTCAAGGTGACAGTCTCAGGCCAGAGTGTGCATTATGACAAATAGAGAAACAATGAATGCATTCACAGATTACCTTTATACATGTGTAACTTATATGGTGATTTAAGGCCTGATTTAAAGCATGTTTTTGTCATTAGTATATGAAGGTATTGATAAACTTGGCTCACTGATATGAAATTGAAACATTTATTAAATGCAAATAGCTACTTCTCAATAGACATGAGAGGTCGAAAACACAATTTTCCCCATCTCCTTTCTAAAACCCTACTAAATTGACATTAAATAAATAAACACACACAATAGGAAAGGAAACAAAATTTTGGAAGCTGAAAAACAATGAGTAGTAACTAACTTAGCATACTGAAGAAAGTGAAAACTTAAACCATGTCGGAAAATCAACAAGAAACAAGCATATTCTTCCCATGCAATTCCTGAAATACAGATATTGAAGACATCAGCTACCTCTGCAGACAGGGTTTAGGGGGGGGCTAAAAAGAGGATTGGTGGAAATTGGTGGAAAGCCTATTAAAAATTATTCTAGACAGCCCCATCCCCTCCTTTAATCTTTGGCTAGGTATTACAGATAGGGAAAATTGTGTGAAATGTAATGAGATTTCATACCTGAAAACCAGGGTAAGTGTCTCACTGACTACACTGTAGTGGGGTCAGTGTTGGAGAGACAATGTATTCCACTGACCACACTAAAATATTTGGACAAATAGGAAGAAGGAATAAATTTGAGAAATAATTTAGAACCATGCATGAAAAATGAATTTAATGACCAAGAGGATATCTGTCCATTGCAAAGCAATCTCAAGAGAAATCAATGGGCTGTGCAGGAATGCAGCAAAACAAAAGAAAGTAACAACTGGAACACAAGTAATCCCCACTGCAATGCAAATAAACAGAATGGGTCTTTCTGTCTGGTTCACCGAAGGTTCTTCAGAAAAGAATTCCCCAAAAGTAGTAAATATATGTGGTGGGGAAAAAAGAACTCAACAGAAGAAGAAATCCACCTAGGAACCCAGAAAAAGTACTAACTAGCATTGGTCTTAGAAAGTAGGAGAGAAAATAGACATCTGAGAAAAATCAAGCCAATTGGGGGTGATACATTATTGAATCCCATCTGATTACTTTCTTGGTAAAATCTTTTCCAAATATTGACAACTCCTCCCTGAAAAATTTATTTGCATTCTTTTTTTTAAAAGATGTCTTAATTTATTTGAGACAGAGATAGAGTGCACATGAATGTGGAGGGGAGAGGCAGAGGGCAGGGAAGAGTCTTAAGCAGACTCCATGCTGAGTGGGGAGACTGACCAGGGCTCAATTTCACGACAGAGATCACGATCTAAGCTGAAACCAAGAGTAGGTCGCACAACCAACTGCGCCACCCAGGTGCCCCTAGTTGCATTCTTATAACAACTTATTTATACTTTAGTTTAGCTCTGTTTGTAATCTCAGAGCTCTACTAGTAGTTAACTCTATACTCAGTCCCCAAACCTAATGATTTTTATTTAATTGGATGGGGCCTGAGCTGTGGTATTTTTTCAAAAATTTTTTGGTATTTTTTTCAAAACTCTGTAGTTGATTCTTAGGTACAGCCAGAGCTGACTAGCAGCTCTGAGTTCCTAAAAGATAAACCCCGTCTTTCATTTTTTTCTCCTTACTTTAGAACCTAGCCCAACAACTTGGAAACAATATTTTTAAATGTAGCTCCTTTTAGATGAAAGACATCTACTTTATGTCAGATGCTTAGAAGTGAATATTGTTATACCAACATTCCAGTGTAACCTAAAGGCTTTTGAACATCAACTACAATATATGTAGTAGATGCTATGAGGTTCTTTGTCGGCAGAATATGACACTAAAAATATTCCATTTTCTTTTGAAAGCCACATCACAATTCAAAAGAAAAATACTCATTATGAACATTCATGATTTTTTTTTAGTTACAAAATCCTCTGCTTCCAAAAAGCTATTATTATTATGATTACTATATAAAGCTGATGCTAAAAATTATCTCCTTAATAAATCCACACCTGCATTATGCGAAACCTGAGATCACTCCTTGGCTATGAGGAATGCTGTTTCCTCATCTTTCTTGAGCCATTCTGGCCTGCAGTAACTAATTCTCTGGATTAACTAATTCCATTGACTAGAACTAATTCTCTGGATTCTGTTAACTCTCTAGTAGAAAAGGGGATACCAGATCAGAATCAAGAAGCAGCTCTTCCTATTGGTGTTCAATAGTTACTTGTTGAGTGAATGAATGAATGAATGAATGAACAAATTAGTGAATGAATAAATAGAACTGATTCCTCTTTTTCCTTTTCTCACCAGGTCTTAACCTTTGTTTACATTCATAAGAAATATCCTGAAGTTGGGATATTAGGGCCAAAGATGTTAAGAAAAATACCAGATAAAGTAAGAGTAAAGGTTAAAAAAAAAGAGATAATAAACACATAGATGTTATTTTTACTTAGTATATGTTTAAACTCATAGAGAATTGTAAGTAGATATCATTCATATATTTCAGGAATAAGGGTCATATTTTCTTTTTCTCAATCTAAAAAGCAGATAATTATACCATAACTCAATAATTATCATTAATTATCATCACCCTTTTATTCTCTATCTTAAGGCAAATAGGCCATTAGTGAGGCGAACAACAAAAGACAGAAACCCAGATTTTTCAAAACAGATAGACTAGAGGCAAGTATGCTTGCATTTAAGAAGAATCACCATAGGATTATTCAAATCAGCACTTCTCATAGTTTAGTTTGCATCAGAATCATCTAGTGGGGGCTTGTTATTACCGGGACTTGCTCCCAGGGTTTTGACTCAGTAGGTCTGGGATGGGTTCCAATAATTTGTATCTCCAACAAGTTGTCAGGTCATGCTGATGCTGCTGGTCCAGGCACCACACTTTGAGAAGCCCTAGTGTAAACCAAATCCTTTCCCAGACTCAGTAGCACCATTTGGTTTCCAGGCAAGGTGGGTCATCCATAAGTTTTCCTTCAAGAACATAATGTATAGACTTAAAGTTAACACTATCTAATAGGCAATTTATGCAAGCCACATGTATAATTTAAATTTTTCTAGGAACCATATTTAAAAACTAAAAAGAAACTGGTAAAGTTAATTTTAATATTTTATTTAACCCTATATATACAAAATATTACCATTTCAACATGCAAGCAACATCAGTATTATTGAGATATTTTATATTTTTCCTAGTAAGTCTTTTTAAAAAGTTCTGTATTTTACACTTCCAGCACATGTGAAATTGGACGAGCCATGTATCAAGCATTCAAATAGCCCTATGCGGCTAGTAACTACCATATTGGACATCACAGCTGTAGAGACTAGATAGAAATCTCTCACTTTTTAAAAAACTTGTTTAAGACTTAGTATTTTTAATTTATCTTGGTTTTCAATAAAAATATTTATTTAATATTTAATATAATAATTTATTTAATATTTAATTTATTGTTTATAAAAATATTTAAAATAGGCATATACAATGGTAGAAAGACATACTTTCTAATGAAGGTAAGGTAGGCCAAAGCAAAAATAACACTTTCCTCCATAACATTAAAAATAGCATTTCAATTTATATACAACTTCTTTCATAGATTTATATCTTAAAATATGTTACTATATAACAACCACTTTGTGTTTGAATAACAGCATCTGAGGTGCTAAAGTACTAAATAGTATGGATCTGAAAAGATTCCTTCAATTAAAGTGTTGGAAACGATATGCCATAAGAAGCGGATACTTTCTTTTTGTTATAGCAACTTTGGTATTACTTTTGTAGTGGATATTCATCATTGAACATTGAGAAAATACAAATTAACAAAAAGAAGACTATAAAAGTTATCTGTAATCTTATACCATTAATTCCTTTATTTGTCCAGATATTTTTCCTTGCCTAGTATTTTTTAAGATTTATTTATTAGACAGAGAGAGAGAGAGAGAGATCACAAGTAGGCAGAGAGGCAGGCAGAGAGGGAGGGGGGAAGCAGGCTCCCCGCCGAGCAGAGAGCCCGATGCGGGGCTCAATCCCAAGACCCCGAGATCATGACCCAAGCCAAAAGTAGAGGCTTTAATCCACTGTACCACCCAGGCGCCCCTCTTGCCTAGTATTTTTGAGAACAATTGCAACATACATAATGTTTTGTGACTTATTTTTCTCAATTAACAAGATAGAATGAATACCTTCCCATGCATTCATGTATCATTCTATAAAATTTTAAATGACTGTATAGTATTGCAAGTGTATGTCCCAATATATCTAGTCTACTTTTATTGGACATGAAATATTTTTATTCTTATCAAGGACATTGGGATGCAAATGAGATAAAAAGCTGTCAGATATTTGACCAGCATTCCCATAGGCTTTAACTTTAGAATATGATTCAGCAGGATTTGTGTGGGCCTAGGGATCTGCATTTATAACAAGCTCCCTCGGTGATTCTATTGCAGGCAGTCCCTATTTTGAGAAACATTGCTCTAGTTCTTATGTCATATTTAAAACAAATTCAATTGTATTTTTCATTTACCTACACACACTGCTCAAGGAAATGCCTTGAAATAAATAAAGGCAGAAAATTTATCACTCTGAACCAAATTTCTATTCCCAGTAGCCAAAATCTATTTTTAAAGTCCCTATAGTTCTTATTATAACAAACCTAATATTCTAGTACATAATTTCTTCCTTAATACATTTTTAAAAAGAAATGTGGTTAGTGTTTTGCATGTTTTAAATGGAAGGCTCTGCTCTGCAGCTGATATAAAGGCCTAATTTCCCACAGACATGGATGGCATTTGCAAAGTTCTGAATAACCTCTCTAGCCACCATCACAGACTGCTAAGTTGACCGAACTGCCCTCATTAGACAGAGTGCCCATTACCCTTAATGGGCATTTCTCAGAGTTGGAGTTTGTAGGATTATGCCTGAAAGGGCTAAGCAGTTTCATTGAGAATATGTTAATGTGGCTTAAAATTCTATCCACAAATCAAATGCAGTTAATCAGCCTCTCTCTAGGGCAGTTGACAGGAAGCAGACAATCCAGAGATATAGGCTGACCAGAGCAAACAAAACAGAACATATCCCTTCCAGTTTGTTCAAGGGCTTGAAGTGATAAGATATTCTGAAACTTTGATGAAACCTTGTGAAATATTCCACAGTGCCAAGACAACATCCCTACCCCTACTTCTGAAGGAAGGCAAAGGATACTTGAACACTGCGCATCTGCCTAGAAAATCAAAGGCAACTACCAGACCTTATTATCTTCCAAGAATCAATTTAAAACCTTAGAAAACTCTGTCTCCTGTGGTCAATGGCTTTCATCCTGAATACAAACAAAATAAACTATTTTTAATGATATATCAATATAGGGCGCCTGGGTGGCTCAGTTGGTTGAGCTCAGGTCATGATCCCGGAGTCCCGGGATCCAGTCCCATATCGGACTCCCGGCTCTGCGGGAAAGTCTGCTTCTCCCTCTGACCTTCTCACCTCTCATTCTCAGTCTCTCTCTCTCTAATAAATAAATAAAAAATCTTTAAAAAAAATGATATATCAATATACTGTGAGCTTTGCCACAAAAAGCAGAGAGAAAGGTTGCACATAGTCTTGTATCACATAGTCTCTGTGTTGTTTGTTCAGATGAACTCTACCTCATAGTGATATTTCTCTTATTCTGAATCTCACCAGTCCTGGTAGACACAGCCTTACTATTCTTCATTGCTTATATACTGTGTCAGAATTCTTGCCCAGTTCTTTCTTTTTTTAAATTTAATTTTATTTTTTCAGTGTTCCAAGATTCATTGTTTATGCATCACATCCAGTGCTCCATGCAATACATGCCCTCCTTAATACCCACCACCAGGCTCACCCGTCCCCCCAAATAAGTCAAGCAGAGAAAGTCAATCATCATATGGTTTCACTTAAGTTGTGAAGCATAAAAAATAACATGAAGGACAGTTCTTTCAAGAGTATATAATATTTCCTATTATAAGAATTAATATCTGCCAGTTATTTTGTATCTCTACTGGCACAGTCACAGGTACATCATATTTGCATAATGAACTAATGAAATTGTACCACGTACACATATACACACATATATATACACACCCTTGCTCTGTGACCATCTATGTTTTATTCAAACTGTAAAATTCCTTTTCAAGGAGTGCCTGGCTGGCTCAGTTGGTAGAACATGGGACTCTTGATCCCAGAGTCGTGAGTTTGAGCCCCACATTGGGCATAGGGTTTACTTAAAATTACTTTGCATGATGTGAATAACGGGACTTTAATCAGAGCCAATGGACTCATGACTTATTTGGGGTAAGTTACTGTCATCAGTGTATCATGTCTGGTCCTAACATGCTTTATCATATTTGCTAATAGACACACACATGGAAGGTAAGCATTTCCCCCTACTTCTTAAAGGCAAGCACTCCTGAAATGAAATGTAGCCTTTACTGGAAAGTTACAACGTAAGACAATATCCATGTATAAGTCTCATCATACTGATTTGCCTGCAGTAAGCTTAATAAACATTTTCACAAATTAATATGTTTATTGGTCTGCCAAGGAGAGAACAGGATTGTCTTTTTAAACTAGAATTATGGGGCTAGAGGCAGATAGAGAACGGTGGTATAATAGAAAGTGCACTGGAATGTGACTCAAAAGAAAGTGTTTCTTAGATAGACAGTCACCTTGAAAGAGCCATATGCCTTCCATGAAATAAAAAATGTTGGACTAAATTTATTTACTAAATATATATTTAATGCCTACAAGGCCCTTTTCTAGGTGTTAGGAATACAGCAGAGAACAAAAAAATCCCTGCCCTCTAGAGCATACATTCTAGTGAGAGAGAAAAACAATAAACTTCTAGATTTGAAAAATTACAGTTTTAGGTACTGATAAGTGGTACGAAGAAAAATAAAGAAGCTTAAGGGGATACAGAAGGAAGAAGAATGAAGAAATGGCAAGATAGAGCTTGGGGAAGACTTCTTTGAAGTGGTACTTGAACAGAGGCCTGAATGATGAAAAGGAGATTATTATACAAACAGCTGGAGAAAGAGTCCAAGCAGAGGGAACAGAAAATGTAAAACTCCTGTGCTGAAAACATGTTTGGTTTTTTCAAATAACAGGAATAAGATCAGTCTGTCTAAAGTGGAGTGAGCCAGAAGGAGAATAATAGGAGATAGGGTTGAAGAGGTAGGCAGAAGTCAGATCATGAAGGGACTTGTAGATCATGGTGAGAGGTTTGGCTTTTCTTCTATGCATCATGGAATGTCTTTAAAGAGTTTTGATCCAGGAACAACATAATCTAGTTAAAAGGCAGAATCAATAGAACTTGAAAACTGATTCATTAGATGTGGGGTATGAAAAGGAAAAGAGGAAGTAAAGATGACTTGGCATTCGGAGCTGAACAATAATTATCTAATGATTCTTGTTTTAGACATTTCATCTATGTTCATAGGTGAGATTGGACTATTCTTTTTTTTAAAAAAAGATTTTATTTTTTTATTTGACAGAGAGAAAGAGATCACAAGTAGGCAGAGAGGCAGGCAGAGGGAGAGGGGGAAGCAAGCTCCCTGATGAACAGAGAGGCCAGTGTGGGGCTTGATCCCAGGACCCTGAGATCATGACCTGAGCTGAAGGCAGAGACTTTAACACACTGAGCCACCCGGGTGCCCCTGAACTATTCTTTACTGAGTGTGCCCTTTCCTGCTTTTTTTTTTTTTTTTTTTATCAAAGCTACACTAATATCATAAAGTAAGTTGAGTGTTTTCTTTCTGTTTTCCAGTTTCCAAATTGTTACTGTAATTTAGATTGCTTTATCCTTGAAAGTTAGGGGAAATTTTCCAGTAAAAACACCTAATAACTTGGACCTGGGGTTATTTTCGAGGTAGGTTAATTTTTATTATCAATTCAATGAGTTTAAGCATATTAGTTTATGAAGGTTTTCTAAGTTTTCTTGAGTGAAATTTGATGAATTATATACTCTATGTCAATTGAATTTATGTTTTCAATTTTGTTAGCATAAAGTTGCTCCATAATATTCTCTTCTGATTTTTCAAATCTTCATTTTACTTATTATATTGCTGTTTTCATCCCTAATACTACTTGTACGTGCCTTTCTCTCCCTTTTTTCTTTCTGTAGGTCAATAAGCCTCATGATACAGTCTTAGAAGTAGAAGCCTACAACGTAAATGATTTAGAGAAGATCTGAAAATGTATCATTTTAATAGTACATACCCCAGTCATTCCCATTCTTTCTTCTTGTGTAGAGGGCTCATAAATTAAATGTGTAGGTAGGTATGTAGGATGGGATGCTGTGAGAGTGGGGAGAGTTATGCAATTAAAAGAACATTTAGGAAAAAAGAAAAACAAAAACCCCAAGATATCACTTTATTAGCTTCTAAAAATGCAAGTTTGTTATGCTGATCACATTCAAAGAGAAAATTAAAGTATTTTAAATAATTTAATTAAAAAAATTTTGAAACCAAGCAATCTCAATTTAACATTCATGTCATAGCAGGTTTGTCACTATTGGACACACAGATGGATAAAATTAGCAATATATTTCAAAAATAAATTAATTTCACATAGAAGTAAACAGAGTAATGGAAATTCAACATAAAGCAGTTGGAGAAAATGCAAAAAAAATACTATAAAGCAGCATAAAAGATGTTTCACACTAGAGATTGGCAGTTGTTGCAGTTAAGATTGGTTGATATGTGGAATACTTATAGACCAGCTATAATCTAGAAGCACTACCAGTCATCTAAGAGACAATCCAACTAGAAATAAGTATATACCACACATCCTAATGGCTGTGATTTCTTGGGCAACTGTGAAATGAGAATACTGGTCCTTAAAGGAGGAAGCATAACATTGGATTATCACATTTTTGTGGTTCCCCAATATCAAAAAGGAGAGTGGACCCTATAGGCCTCAGAAAGATTCTTTATGACAGAAGGAAAACATGTTTCTAAAGATATATTGATGGAATGGAACCCAAATATCTTTATTACTACTAGATCTTTGGCTATACCTATGGTATAAAACCTGTAAATATGGCTGTCTCAACTAGTTATATACAATATGGGAAATTGGACCAGGATAGTATTTTCTAAGCCAAATCTCATTCTAACCTGTTGGAGCCAAGGGGAAAAATAAGAAACATAACATGATGGGATGTATAAAGCTAGAATCAAAAACACACACACACAGTGAAGGAAACAGTCAACAAAACAAACAGGCAACAGAATGGGAGAAGATATTCGCAAATGACACTACAGACAAAGGTCTGATATCTAAGATCTATAAAGAACTCCTCAAACTTAACACTCACAAAATAGATAATCACATCAAAAAATGGGCAGAACACATGAACAGACACTTCTCCAAAGAAGACA
>CM052801.1:65748220-65812192 GCA_028533885.1 Nasua narica | reverse complement strand
ACCAAAATGCCCTTCAACAGATGAGTGGATAAGGAAGATGTGGTGCATCTATACAATGGAATATTATGCCTCCATCAGAAAGGATGAATATCCAACTTCTGTATCAACATGGACCGGACTGGAAGAGATTATGTGGAGTGAAATAAGTCAAGTGGAGAGAGTCAATTATCTTATGGTCTCACTTACGTGTGGAGTATAAAGAAAATCATGGAGGGCATTGTGAGAGGAAGGGAAGGGTGAATGGGGGGAAATCGGAGGGGGTGATGAACCAGGAGAGACTGCAGATCCTGAGCAACAAACTGAGGGTTTGGAGGAGAGAGGGTGGGGGGGTGGGTGAGCCTGGTGGTAGGTGTTGAGAAGGGCATGTATTGCATGGAGCACTGGGTGTGGTGCATGAACAATCAATCTTGTAACACTGAAAAATTAAAAGAAACATATCTGGGGAGAAAAAAATAAAATAATTTCCTCTCTTAAATCTTAAAAAAAAACCACATACACACACATTCAGGGGAGTACTTTTCAATTTAGTGCAGAACTGTCAAGAGAGGAACAATTAATTCAACAATGGCCATTAGTTGGTGACAAAATAGTATACAGGTATGAAGAGAAGATTTGCAAGTAAAATGTAAGATACACAGGCAATTTTAAGTAACTTTTTCACCCAATAGTCTTCCTCTCCTTGAACTCAACAATCCAAACTATAGTTGTAAGTTAGGAGCCAGAATGCTCTCAGTTTTAACCCTGACTTTGATATCCACTGTTGTATGACAGAACAGAACACCATTTATCCATTCTGTGTTCCATTATTATTATCTGTAAAATAGGGATAATATAACTGACTTTAAAGTTCTGGTAAATCATAGAGGACACTCATTATTTTCCCTTTGTTAAAAGTCTGCTCAATCACTTTCCAAGAGAGTTAGTCCTTTGGATTTTACTGTGATATTTACATTTCTAAGTGTTTCCCACGTTCATTTCCAATAAAAGCCTAATGGAGAATTACCTTCAAAAGTTTTTTTTTTTTAATAACTTCTTATCTTGGGTGGAACCAGAATTGTTGGGGAGAAGAGAGGGAATAACATCCAACCAACATATGTAAAGGTGACAACTTAGCGTATTGCTAACTGAACTGACTAGATTTAATGAAAAGGATTTTCTTTTTTCACCAAAATTGGTTAGCCTTGTCTAAGTTAGAGCCTTTAATATAGCTCACTTCCTCCCCTTTAAAGATTCACAAAATAGTAGCAATTTCATAGTGGAATAAGAAGATTTGGGGTATTGTATTAAATACCATAAAGTCTTAATGCCCCCTCCCAAAAGAAGCTACAACTATAATAGGACAATGAACTTATTGAACAATATTTTATTTCCCATTATATAGTATTTAAATTGCTTTATGAAGAATTTAAAATGCATTAAAGATGTTCTCTTAAGGAGTAGTTGATGGGGTGCCTAGGTGACTCAGTTGGTTAAGCTTCTGCCTTTGGCTCAGGTCCTGATCCCAGGGTCCTGAGATTGACCCTCTTGGGCTCCATGCTCAATGGGGAGCCTATTTCTCTCTCTGTCCCTCCACCCCTTCAACTCCCCCCACTTGTGTTCTCTTTCTCTCTCTTTCACTCACTCACCCATGTTCTCTCTCTCTCTCAAATAAATAAATAAAATCTTTTTAAAAACAGAGTAGACTTTCAGTCCCTTTGGATAGTGTATATACTTCATCAGCTTATTTCCTTCACAGAATTCACCACAATTTATAATATTTTTTTCTTCCTTTAGCTTTTATTTGGTTATTGCCTTTCTCACTAGAATTTAATGAATGAAGTATAAAAGCATTTCAGATATAAAATATTTATGATTTGTAACCTGACCTTATTGTTATTTACATTGGCCAAGCTAGAAACTGACTCTTATCTCTAATATTAGGAATAATTTTAGAAGATAGATATATAATGATAGAACATATACTAAAAGTTATTATTTCTTAATTATACAGCTACCATTCTATAACTGCCATGTTGCTCAGTGCTAAATATAAAACCTGTTAGAGGGCACCTGGGTGGCTCAGTCAGTTAAGGGTCTGACTCTTAGTTTTGGCTCAGGTCATGATCTCATGGATAGTGAGATTGAGCCCCACATTGGGCTCCAAGCTCAGTGGGGAGTCTGCTTCAGATTCTCTCTCTCCCTCTGCTCCTCTTCACCATTTCTCAAATAAATAAATAAAATCTTAAAAAAAACCCAAAACTTTGGACTTAAAGTTGAGATAATTTTTATAGATAATTAAATACTTATATATTAGAGTATTTCTTTTTAGATCCAGAAAGAGTTGTTAGTGTTAACAGCATTTTTACTAGCTAGAAAAAGATTCAAAAGAGTCCAATTCCTACTAACCTAGAGAAATGTTTTTCTCACTCCCTATGAGGGCTCACCCAATCTGTGTCAGAGTTCAAAGAACAAAAAAATTGTCTCAGTTGATGTAATTTGGAGGTTAACAGGGGTAATTTGTGAAAAACAACATCTCAGAACTTTTTCCATTATGGCTTAATCTACTGTGTCAAAAAGTATTTTACTTGCTAAGAATTATTTTTCACCTCCCTGGTCTCTGTTATGTCAAAAGCCAGAGGTGGCTAGAAAGACAAAGTTCAATTTCCTTTTGGCCTTGGCAGTCTCCTCCCAGAAAACAAGGAGTTACTCTACTTCTATAACACTCATACTAGGAGAGAAAGACTAAAAAGAATTCATGGAAATGCCAAATACACATGCATCTTGAAAAGAATAGGTGCAGTGTGGTACTGGCAGAAAAACAGACACATAGATCAATGAAACAGAATAGAGAACCCAGAAATGAATCCTAAACTCTATGGTCAACTAATCCTCAACAAAGCAGGAAAGAATATCTAATGGAAAAAAGATAATTTCTTCAACAAATGGTGTTGGAAAAACCGGACAGCCACATGCAGAAGAATGAAACTGGACCATTTCCTTATACCATACACAAAAATAGACTCTAAATGGATGAAAGACCTAAATATGAGACAGGAATCCATCGAAATCCTAGAGAAAAACACAAGCAGCAACCTCTGTGACCTCAGCTACAGAAACTTCTTGCTAGACACATCTCCAAAGGCAAGGGAAACAAAAGCAAAAATGAACAATTAGGATTTCATCAAGATAAAATGCTTTGGCACAGCAAAGGTAATAGTCAACAAAACCAAAATATAGCCAACAGAATGGAAGAAGATATTTGCAAACGACATATCAGATAAAGGGCTAGTATTCAAAATCTATAAAGAACTTATCAAACTCAGGGGCGCCTGGGTGGCTCAGTCATTAAGCACCTCCTTTCAGCTCAGGTCATGATCCCAGGGTCCTGGGTTCAAGCCCTGCATCAGGTTCCCTGCTCAGCGGGAAGCCTACTTCTCCCTCTCCCACTCCCCTTGCTTATGTTTCCTCTCTTGCTGTTTCTTTCTCTGTCAAGTAAATAAATAAAATCCTTAAAAAAAAGAGAACTTATCAAACTCAACACCCAAAGAATAAATAACCCAATCAAGAAGTGGGCAGAAGACATGAACAGACATTGGCTAAAGGAGACACACAAATGGCCAACAGACACATGAAAAATTGTTCAACATCATTTGGCATCAGAGAAATATAAATCAAAACCAAAATGAAATACCACCTCACACCAGTCAGAATGGCTAAAATTAACCACTCAGGAAATGACAGGTATTGGCAAGGATACAGAGAAAGGGGAACCCTCTTACACTATTGGTGGGAATGCAAGCTGGTGCAGCCACTCTGGAAAACAGAATAGATGTTCCTCAAAATGTTAAAAATAGAGCTAACCTATGAGTTAGTGCAACTGCACTACTGGGTATTTACCCCGAAGATATAAATGTAGTGATCGAAAGGGGCACCTGTGCCCAATGTTTACAGCAGCAATGTCCACAATATCCAAACTATGGAAAGAACCCAGATGTCCATCGACAGATGAATGAATAAAGAAGATATGGTATGGGGAAAGGAGGAGAAAAGATGGCAGAGGAGTAGGGGACCCTATTTCAACCAGTCTCCTGAACTGAACTAGATATCTATCAGACCATTCTGAACACCCAAGAAATCAGCCTGAGATGTAACAGATATATCTGGATCTCTGCAAACAGAATATCTCTGGTGACTGGTCTCAAGGTATGAAGCAGGGAGCCATGATTCTGTGGGAAGATATCAGAAGATAAACAGAAGGAGGAGGGAACTGCCATAAGCACTGGAGCCAGGAAGGTGAAATGACACAGGAGTGCAAAATCCTCCCATGCTGGGAACCAGGCACAGACTCACAGATGGGTAGCAGCAGAGAAGGGACTTTAGGGCAGCCCCCCAGACTGAAACCTGGAGCTTCAGGGGCATGCAGGAAAACTGAGGGTGGCTTGTGGTCTTAGAAGCACAAAGAGCAGAGACATGCCCGGACCTGGAAGTGAGGGCTGGGAGCGCTGCTGCGGGGGCACAAAATCCAGGACACTGGTTTTTAGCAGCACTGACAGACACAGAGACAGTGTGGCCTGAAGAGCTCAGTGAAGATCAGACTGCGATGCCTCTTTTCTGAGACAGAGGTTTGGATATGATCACTTCTGCTTTGGCTCTTGGAAGAGACACAGAAAGCTGCCAGGGAAAGCCTCCAGAGAACAAAAGCCCCAAAAAACTGCTTTTCACTGAGCTCATCCTCCCCCAACTGGGGGCAGGGCAACTCTGCCCAAACAGGGTTGCCTAAGTAACAGTGTGGCAGGCCCCTCCCTCAGAAGACAGTCTGGAAGAACAAGAGGCTGACAACCCTAAGGTCCCTATAAAACAGGTGCATTTTGCTTGGGTTGTGGTAAATAATATGGAGTTTGTATATTCCCTCAACCACCTTTCAACAGAATGACTAAAAGGAGGAATCCCCAAAAAAGGAAAGATTCAGAGACCGTGGCCTCTTTCACAGAACTAATGAATATGGATATAAGCAAGATGTCAGAAATTGACTGCAGAGTAACAATTATCAAGGCGATATCTAGGCTTGAGAAAAACATTAATGACAATATAGAATCTCTAAGGGCAGAAATGAGATCTAATCAGGTCAAACTTAAAAATGCTATGAATGAAATGCAGTCTAAGTTGGATGATCTGACTGCCAGAGTAAATGAGACAGAAGAATGAATTAGTGAGATAGAGGATAAGATGACAGAAAAGAAGGAAACCAAGGCTGCCTGAGAAAAACAGATTAAAGCCCAAGAGATTAGACTGAGAGATTAATGACTCAATGAAACATTCCAATATCAGAATTCTTGGGGGGCGCTGGGTGGCTCAGTCATTAAGCATCTGCCTTCAGCTCGGGTCACAATTCCAGGATCCTGGGATTGAGTCCTGCATCAGACTCCCTGCTCAGCAGGAAGCCTGCTTCTCCCTCTCCCACTCCCCCTGCTTGTGTTCCCTCTCTCGCTGTGTCTCTCTCTGTCAAATGAATAAATAAAATCTTAAAAAAAAAAAAAAGAATGATTGGGATCCCTAAATAGGTAGAGAGAGGTCTAGAAGACATATTTGAGCAAATCATAGCAGAGAACTTCCCTAATCTGGAGCAAGAAACAAGCATTTGTGTTCAACAGGCAGAGAGGACACAGCCCAAGATCAATGAGAACAGACTGATGCCATGACATATAACAGTACAATTTTCAAATCTTAGATCCAAGGAAACAATCTTGAAACTAGTGAGAGTAAAGACATTTTTTACATATAGAGGAGGAACATCAGAAAAATGTCAGGCCTGTCCACAGAGACCTGGCAAGCCAGAAAGGACTGGCAAGACATATTCAGGGTGCTAAATGAGAAGAACATGCAGCCAAGGATACTTTACCCAGCAAGCCTGTCATTCAGAATGGATGGAGAGACACAGAGCTTCCAAGATCAGCAGAAATTGAAAGAATATGTGACCACCAAGCCAATCCTGCAAGAAATATTAAGGGGGGTTCTATAAAAGGAGAAAGACCCCTAGTGTGATATAGAACAGAAATTTATAGAGACTATCTATAGAACCAAGGACTTCACAGGCAATATGATGACAATAAAAACACACCCTTCAATAATCACTCTCAATGTAAATGGCCTAAATGCTCCCATGAAATAGCACAGAGTAGCAGACTGGATAAAAAGACATGACCCATTCATATGCTGTCTATAAGAAACTCATTTTGAACCTAAAGATACATCCACAGTGAAAGTGAAGGGATGGAGAACCATTTTTTTTCATGCCAATGGACCTCAAAAGAAAGCTGGGGTAGCAATTCTCATATCAGAAAAATTAGATTTTAAGCTAAAGACTGTAGTTAAAGATACAAAAGGACACCATATCACACTTAAAGCGTTTATCTGACAAGAGGATTTAACAATTGCAAATATCTATGCGCCCAACATGGGAGCAGCCAACTACATAAGGAACTGTTGACTAAAATAAAGAGACACATTAATAATAATATGCTAAGAGTAGGAGATCTCAACACTCCACTCTCAGCAATAGATCATCTAAGCAGAAAATCAACAAAGAAACAATAGTTTTGAATGACACACTGGACCAGATGGACCTCATAGATATAAACAGAACATTCCACCCTAAAACAAAAGAATACTCATTCTTTTCAAATGCACATGGAACTTTCTCCAGAATAGACCACATACTGGGTCACAAATCAGGTCTCAACCAATACCAAAAGATTGAGATAATTCCCTGCATATTCTCAGACCACAATGTTTTGAAACTGGAACTCAACCACAAGAAAAAGTTTGGAAGGAATTCAAACACTTGGAGGCTAAAGACCAACCTGCTCAAGAATGTTTGCATCAACCAGGAAATCAAAGAAGAACTTAAAACAATTCACGGAAACCAAAGAGAATGAAAACACGTTGGTCCAAAATCTGTGGGATGCTGCAAAGGAAATCCTAAGGGGGAAATACATAGCCATCCAAGACTCACTCAAAAAAATAGAAAAATCTCAAATATACAAATTAACTTTACACCTTAAAGAACTGGAGAAAGACAATAAATAAAGCCTAAGAATACAGTAGAGCAGATCAGTGAAAGTAGAGGTTGGTTCATTGAAAGATTGATAAACCACTAACCAGACTTATCCAAAAGAAAAGAGAAAGGACCCAAATTAATAAAATTATGAATGAAAGGGGAGAAATCATGACTAACACCAAGGAAATAGAAATAATTATTATACATTATTATTATCAATAACTATATGCCAATAAATTAAGCAACCTGGAAGAAATGGATACATTCCTGGAAATCTATAAACTACTAAGATTGAAACAGGAAGAAATTGACAACACAAATAGACCCATAATTAGTATCAAGATTGAAGCAGTGATCAACCCCCCCCCCCCAAAAAAAAAACAAGAGTCCAGGACCTGATGGATTCCCTGGGGGAATTCTACCAAATATTCAAAGAAGAAATAATACCTATTGTCCTGAAGCTAGTTCAAAAATAGAAACAGAATGAAAACTTCCAGACTCTTTTTATGAGGCCACCATTATCTTGATCCCAAAACCAGGCAAAGACCCCATCAAAATGGAGAATTACAGCCCAATATCCCTGATAAATATGGATGCCAAAATTCTCAACAAGATGCTAGCTAATAGGTTCTAACAGTACATTAAAAGGATTATCCATCACAACCAGGTGGGATTTATCCCTGGGATGCAAAGGTGGTTCAACATTTACAAATCAATCAGTGTGATAGAACAAATCAATAAGCGAAGAGAGAAGAATCACATAGTCCTCTCAATTAGTGCAGAAAAAGCATTTGACAAATTAGAGCATTTTTCCTGATTAAGACTTTTCAGAGTGTAGGGATGAGGGAATATTCTTCAATTTCATAAAAACTATCTATGAGAAGCCCACAGTGAATATCATTCTCAATGGGGAAAAGCTGAGAGTCTTCCCCTTAGGATGAAGAACATGAGAAGGATGCACACTTTAGCCACTATTGTTCAACATAGTAATAGAAGTCCTAGCAACAGCAATCAGACAATAAAAAAGAAATAAAAGGCATTCGAATTGACAAAGAAGTCAAACTCTCTTCACAGATGCCATGATACTTTATGTGGAAAACCCAAAAGACTCCACCCCCAAATTACTAGAACTCATACAGCAATTCAGTAATGTGGCAGGATACAAAATCAATGAACAGAAATCAGTTGCTTTCCTATACATAACAATGTAACTGCAGAAAGAGAAATTAGGGAATTGATTCCATTTACGATAGCACCAAAACCCTTAAGATAACTTAGAATAAACCTAACCAAAGAGATAAAGGATCTATACTCCAAAAAATACAGAACACTTATGAAGGAAATTGAAGAAGACAGAAAAAGTTGGAAAATCATTCCATGCTCATGGATTGGAAGAATAAATATTGTTAAAATGTCTATGCTGCCCAGAGCAGTCTATACTTTCAATGCCATCCCAATCAAAATACCATCAGCATTTTTCAATGTGCTGGAACAAATAATCCTAAAATTTGTATGGAACCAGAAAAGAACCTGAATCTCCAAGGAAATGTTGAAAAAGAAAAACAAAGGTGAGAGCATCATGTTGCCTGATTTCAAACTATATTACAAACCTGTGATCAGCAAGACAGCATGATACTGGCACAAAAACAGACACATAGACCAATGGAACAGAATATACAGCCCAGATATCAACCTTCAACTATATAGACAACTAATCTTCAACAAAGCAGGAAAAAATATCCAATGGAAAAAAGACAATCTCTTCAATAAATGGTGCTAGGAAAATTGGACACCTATATACAGAAGAATGAGACTCGACTGTTCTCTTACACCATATACAAAGACAAACTCAAAATGGTTGAAAGATCTCAATGAGAAAGGAATCCATCAAAATCCTAGTGGAGAACATAGGCCATAACATCTTTGACATCGGCCACAGCAACTTCTTTCAAAACATCTCCACAGGCAAGGGAAACAAAAGCGAGAATGAACTTTTGGGACTTCAAGATAAAAAGCTTCTGCACAGCAAAGGAAACCATCAACAAAACAAAGAGACCACCCAAGGAATGGGAGAAGATATTTGCAAATGACACTACAGATAAAGAGCTGGTATCCAAGATCTAGAAAGAATTTCTCAAACTCAACACCCAAAAAACAAATAATCAAATCAAAAAATGGGCAGAAGACATGAACAGACACTTCTCCAAAAGAAGACATACAAATGGCTAACAGTCACATGAAAAAGTGTTCAACATCATTAGCCATCAGGGAAATTCAAATAAAAACCACATTGAGATACCACCTTATACCAGTTAGAATGGCAAAAATTGACAAGACAAGAAACAACAGATGTTGGAGAGGTTGTGGAGAAAGAAGAACACTCCTACACTGCCAGTGGTAATGTAGGTTGGTATAACCACTTTAGAAAATTGTGTGGAGTTTCCTCAAAAAGTTAAAAATAGAGCTACCCTATGACCCAACAATTGCACTACTGGGTATTTACCCCAAAGATACAGATGTAGTGAAAGAAAGGGCCATATGTACCCCCAATGTTCATAGCAACAACGTCCACAATAGCCAAACTGTGGAAGGAGCCAAGATGCCCTTCAACAGACAAATGGATAAAGAAGATGTGGTCCATATATACACTGGAATATTACTCAGCCATCAGAAAGGATGAATACTCAGTTTTTGCATCAACATGGATGGAACTAGGGGAGATTATGCTAAGTGAAATAAGTCAAACAAAGAAAGACATTTATCATATGGCTTCACTTCTTTGTGGAACATAAGGAATGGCATGGAGGACATTAAGGGAATAAAGGAAAAAATGAAGGGGGGAAATCAGAGGGGAGATGAACCATGAAAAACTGTGGACTGTAGAAATCAAACTGAGGGTTTTATAGGGGAGGGGGGTGAGGGGATGGGTGAGTTTGGTGATGAGTATTAAGAAGGGGATGTATTACATAGAGTACAGTTATGTATATGATTGTATGAATCATTGTATGAATCATACAATGAATCCTGGAACACTACATCAAAAACTAATGATGTACTGTATGGTGACTAACATAACATAATAAAAACGATTATAAAAAATAAAGCTACTGGGGACATCTCAAAAAAATAAAGATGTGGTATGTATAACACACACACACACACACACACACACACACACACACACTGGAATACTACTCAGCCATCAAAAAAGGAAGTCTTTCCATTTGCAACAATGTGGATAGAACTAAAGAGTGTTATGCTAAGCAAAATAAGTAAGTCAGAGAAAGACAATTATCATATGATCTTGCCGATATGTGGAATTTATGAAACAAAACAGAGGATCATAGGGGAAAAGAAGAAAAAAGACAAAATGCAATCAGAGAGAAAGACAACCATAAGAGACTCTTAAGCATAGGAAACAAACTAAGGGTTGCTAGAGGGGAGGGAGGAGGGGGGATGGGGTAACTAGGTACTGGACATTAAGAAGGGCACATGATTTGATGAGTATTGGGTATTATATAAGACTGATGAATCAGTGACCTCTACCTCTGAAACCAATAATACATTATATATTAATCGAATTTAAATAAAATTAAAAAGACAAAATAAAATAAATATAGCTTGATCGTGGATCCAGCATTTGATGATAGAAGGAAACACATAATTGCTCTTCTCAAGGGTCAAAGAATAAGATGGAATAAGATTCAGAAGTTTCTTCATTAATACCTCATAGGAGATAATATTTATATCATATAGCAAAGATAAAAGTATTATGCAACATAAGCAATCATAGGAATGAGAGGGACTAGCATTTGTTGAATGCCTAACATGTGACAAGTACTATACACACATTGTCTCATTTAATCCTCAGAATGATTCTCTGAGAACAGTTACTCCCGTTTTACAGATAAGGAAACTAAGGTGCATAGAAATGTATTTGCTTCCCTGAGATCATACAAGTAGTAAATGACAGGGCTAAAATTTGAAACTAGGTCTTTCTCGTTTCAATGTCTCCACTCAGCTGTGTTGTTTCCATAAGGAATTCACTAACATATCACTATGGGAGAGAGTTGTCAACTAAGTTTTGGGCATCAAATAACTACTAGGTGCCGAATAGAGCCCTGCCAAATCAAGTGGGCTCTCAAAATACACAGCCTGATAGTAAGTAACCAACTCCTCAATCACCTAAAAATTAGAAAATACGTCAATAAACCCTGGTTCACTAACTGGGGTACATTAACATAGTTGAGTGAACACACAAATGAATAATAAAAGGCCCTAGAATAAGTGGTTCTTTAATGGAAATATATGGAATCCCATTAAGGCCTTGAGAATCTGAAAAACAGTAGGAACTTGCTCCCTAGAAAAATAGCCCTATATGATACAACATTTTAGTAAGGAATTTCAGTGGCTTTTTAGTATCCCTGAAGCCTATTGTGATACACTACAGCATTGCTCCTAATCCTTCTTCTTTCTTTATATTCATGTCCTTTGCCATAGGACTTTGTGGCTCTTCCCACCAGAGGTAGAGAATATTCTTTGTCCCATTGATGTTGGCCTTAGCTAACAATTTGCTTTGGCCAACATAAATGACATAATGCTAGTTTCAGTCTTAGTCTTTAAGAGCCATTGCATATTTCTGCTCATCCCTCTTGCATTTCGGCCATTACCAGGAGAATATAATGCTCCAGGTAGCTTTTTGGTCCAAGAAAGATGAGTCATAGAAAGTACACCTGGGCTCAACCTGTGACTTCAAGCACAAGCCAGCTAAGCCCGGCCTAGCTCACCCAACCTCCAGCTGACTTGTAAATGTATAAATGAGAATAAATGATTGTTGCTTTTGAGCCAGTGAGTTTTGGGGCATTTTTTTAATGCAGCTGCATTAAAGTTGACTGTTATGCCCATTCACAGAACTTCTCTCCCTCAAGAGTCTATATGCTAAGATCCTCTGCTCTAGAATGTTTCATTATGTAAGTCCAGTGTGCTTCTTTATACTGTACCATATTTTTTAAAATTAGTGTCTGAATTCAATTTTACATAAATCAAATGCTACGTTTTCTACCAACTTACATTATAATGTTTGAGGTGTTTAATCTTCATTTCAGCAATCATCGCCTCGCAGCAATTTCTAACATGTTAGCTATTTGTCTCCCCCTTAGTTTTTTCTGATGAGTTTGGGAATTGATCAACAAATATGTACTTAAAAGTATGGAGGAAGAACCTCTTCTAAGGAACCCTGCAGTGAATCCATTTGTAAGTTGAAGAATCCTTCTGTAATGGGAAGAAACTTATCCTTATTTATCTCTTTGGTAAGCTTGAATTTTTGACACCTGGGTCTCTGAAAGCAGGGTACCTAAATTACCAAGGCTGTCTCTAAGCAAAGTGCAGTATTTGTCTTGATGTAAAATAAATAATACTATCCACTATGTTTTGGTTGCTGAAATTTTTGTGTGATACTTCAATTTCATTCCATGTGAACAGTGTTTATATGAACATTACTGCAACAGAATTCAAGGTATATGACTGAGAAACTTCCATTTCTGGTTTACATTTCTTTCTAGGGAGAAAGAAAACCCAATGGACAAGGTAGGGTTTGGCAGAGTCCACTGCACTTAGATGCCTGATTAATATTTATGGAGTTTAATTGGCAGAAAACTGAAATGGATTCTAATCCCAGGTCTGTCACCTACCAACTATGTGACTTTGGGCAAATCACTTAGCCTCTCTAGGCCTCTGGAAAGTAGGGAGATGGAGCTCCTCCATGAGAAAAAATATTTTATTTATTTTTATATTTCCAGCCACCTAATAAATACAGAAGAAAATTCAAGATGAAGGAAGACAGAGAGATAGGAAAGAAGAGAAATTTAGGAAGACACAGACACAAACTGGTCTGTTGTTATTTTTTCCAATTCTAGGCTGGCCTACAGCTATTGTCAGATGAGAAATCTAAAGAGAAAGAACCAGTTCAACCATTACATCTGCAGTTGAATCTAATGATAGTAATTTCAAAAGGCTGTGCTATCTTAGAATTGTGTCTACCAATTGACTAATTTTTTTGCCATTCTTCATGAATTTTTTTTGAGTCTGCTTATTAAAAAAGCAGCATTTCAGTCCAGTATACCTAGATTTCCTTATTTTCCATACAATAAAAATTTTTAAGTTTGCTTTGTTTTCAAGGAAAACAGCAATCCCCAGCATTTTACAGTGGTGACAATTGAGGCAGTTTGGGGGATTACCAGACACTAATAGGGTCATCTGGGAATTCTGAGTAATATCAATGTGGCAAATAGAAGAGATAACAAGCACAAATTCTGCCCTATAAAGATGCTTATGATTTATTTGAGGTATTCCTGACATGCTATTGAGTTCTCTAACTATAAATAAATGTATTGGATAGCTAATATTCCTTATTTTGAGTACAGTTATGAAAATTTGAAACCATATACAATCATATAAAATAGGAGAATATTTAATCTTATAAAGCACAAAAACTGAATCATAATGAATTTTCAGATTGCAAGCCATTATGTGTAAACATGCAATCACAACCAAGTGTATTAGATATTTTAAAGAAAACTAAGTGTTTTAAAAAAGTAAGCCATGTCCTAGGAGGCTAAATATGTAGAGTCATGCAGGATAGAGAGCTAACACTTGCACATAGCCTCTATTATCTCATTTGGTTTAATTAATGATGAGAAGTAGTAATTATTTTCCCCATTTTATAGGTAAAGGAAATTTTAAGTACTGTGCTCAAGATTATAAAGCCAGTGATTGTCAGAGAGAGGTCTGATCCTAGATATGACTAGTATTATCATACTGTGCTGCAGAAGCATGAGCATGAAGAAAAGTTTCCAGAGATTAAAGAACTATTGAATGTACAGAATTGTTGCATCAATACATTGTATGCTTGAAATGTAACTTTGTATGTCATATATACTTCAATTAAAAAACTGTTGAAAAATGTATTACTTTATTTTAGCCCGTATGCCAAACCTATATGTTGTTAATAACCAAAAACGATGTTTAAATAATGATAAAAAGAGTTCTTTCAGTAAGTATAAAATACAAATTCTAGGTAATAACAAACCTTTGTGACATACTTTTATGGGCAGCATCTTTTCTTTCCTAGTGATAGATAAAATAGTGATGTGTCTTAAATCAATGGAATCTTAGATGTGATGAAATACAGCTATAATTTCAATTTAACAGGTAAGGAAAATGAGGTTTGGTTGATTGTGTCTTTTTCACTTGAGAACTTAGAAACTAGATAATCAATTTCACCAAGAATCGGAATTAAATTATATATTAAGCCTCTAAATAAAATTTTCACCTAAAATATAGTAGCTTTGTGATCACTACTTTAGGTGGTCTTTCCCATACTTCTAATCTCTAGAGAAGCAATGGGCCATTACATATGGTTAGACCAACATAGAGGCCTAGAAAATAAGTGCTAGGGGTGCCTGTGTGAGTTAAGCATCTGCCTTGGTTGAGGTCATGATCCTGGAATCCCAGGATTGAGCCCCATGCTGGATGGGGCTCACTGATCAGCAGGGATTCTGCTTTTCTCTCTCCTTCTGTGCCTCCCCCTGCTCATGTTCTCTCTCTCTCAAATAAATAAATAAATAAATAAATAAAATTTAAAAAAAAAGAAAAGTAAAGAAGTGCTAGAGCAGGCAGATAATAAGAGATCAGTTTCAGCTGGGGAATAGTTATTTTAATATTCATAGATGCAGTATGACATAAGCTGAACCATCTTGTTGAGGGGAGATATTAGGGGATTCAGATAAGTTTTGAGGAAGAAGGACATGCTAGGCAGAGAAATTGTCTACACAAGGAATGAACATTAGTTATTCAGTGAGCAGAGAGAATGCCAGTTAAACCAGAAAAAGATCGTAAAGGTAAGGAAGAAAACTACAAGAACATATAATTATATATGGCAGAAATTGTGGGACACATCACCTACAGATTCACTCAGTATCTGAATTGGGTCAGTTTTACTCAGAGCACAGAAAGAACCAGGTGGAATCAAAGAGACTATCTTTTGTATTTCTATTCACATACTTAATTTAAAATCCAGAGGTTAGTTTCATTTTTCTATGAATCATGCCCTAAGGGAAGGTAACTCTTTGAGGTTGAGAACAACAAGCAAAATAAAATTTATAATTATATTCAAAATAAAAATGTTATTGAGACTCTAGCGTATATGTCACTCAATCGAAAGACATAGGAAAATATATTCAGGAGCAATAAACTTCAAGTTAAATAAATAGCATTAAAGCTTATAACAAAATTACAGACAAGTAATTCAAGCTCTCTCAAGGACCTTACATACTTCAAGGAAAACAACTTCCAACTATCATAAAAAGCCTTCTCCAATTTTCACAGTTCATCTATAATAGGCTGATTGCAAATGTAAAATGTATGGCTCAGGTAGTGCCATATAGTCAGCCATATCTCCTGTGTAATGACAAGCAATTGGAATAGCATTACTACTACTTAAGCTATTTAATTCAGATTGCTTGGCATTTATGCTGATACTCCTGCTGGAGGGAAAAAAAAAAACAAAAAAATATTTGTAATAAACAAGTATTTTCTTACTATTAATCTTTCATCACACAAAACAATTCACCAAAAAAGAAATCAACAGCAGAAAAAGAAACAAAATGGTTCTTTGACTACAGTGGTAATAGAAAAGTATCATTTTCTTAAATGTATTTCCTACAATTATCATCAATGGGGAGCCTGCAGGGAAAAATAAAAAGAATGAAAAGAAAATGTTTGGCTCAGAAATTAAAACAGAGAATCCAAGAAAAGATTTGTAGATGTCTGACCATTAAGAGCCTTCATGGGGGAAAAAGTCTATTTTAAAATTTCATTATATAGTGTCATTATGCAAAATTGGCAGAGAATAGGAGTCCTGACTACACACCCAATTTGCTAAGAGTTAAGCAAAGTGACAACTGCCTAGACAAGGAGGTAACAATGCAGGCTGACATTGGACAGGCCTGGCATTTTTTGGAGCAAACTTGAAATTTTACAGGGATGTCCATGTTTTCAAGGGGCCCAATGGCCTCCTTACCAACATATGATTTTGCCTTTGGGACCCTTCTTATTTTTTCTTTCATTCATTAACACACCTGCTTATTTATTGATAGTCCACTATACACCAGCTTCTGCTAGGTCTCTTCCTTCAAGAAGCTCACTTTCTAATGGGGTAAACAGCAATAGAAGTAAAGGAGAGATCACATCTACCTAGGAGATGGAGGTGAACTGGAGGAAGTCAATATAGTTTTCAAAGATGAAGTGACCCTGGAGTTAAGTCTTGAAAGATGAGTAGGGGTTCTCCAGACAGACAAGAAGAAATTTCACGCAGAGGAAATGACATTAATAAAATCCCAGAAAGATGACCTGTCATGGTGTTTTGGGGGAAATGCAGTTACACCCAATTAATAGGTCTTGGGTTTACCCCCAAACCTTCATTTATCTTGAAATATTCAATATTACCCAAACACCCTAATATCTAGCAGTTCTCAATAAACAAAGTTTAACTATATCCAAGTCATATCTACGCAATATTACATCACAGATCATTTGATTTATGAAAGAGAACGAGAAACAGGATAAAATACCTTTAACTTCAAATACATCTTGATCCTATGAGTTGAAAATCAGTAGCCATCAATAACCTTTATATTTAAGGTGGGGTTTTGACTTTCTCGTCTATGAGTAGCATATCAGTGGTGAGGCTGTGCAGCTTCCTCACAGGACTTCCACTGGTTTATAAGTAAGACTTTCCCACAGAGTTTGAGGAATGCCTCCAAAAATCTAATTTCAATAGCTATTTCTTGTTAGCATATATTCAAAGCCCAATGGGTCATTGTTCTCCCTGTCTGGTTGGGGAAATGGAGTCATCACCTCCCCCTTCTCCCAATAGTTCTAGAGCCAGGAACAGGTAAATTGTGTATGGAACTTCAGAACATTACCCTCTTAGCCAATGCTGTTTTCCAAATTACTCTGCAATTCAGTGGTACTCTATGAGTTTTCTTGCCCTAAAGAATATATGAGTCACTCTACAGTCAATATCATAAGACATTAGACTAGCTAAAAATCTTTTTAAAAATGTGTTCAAAGAAATCTCATCTTAAAATTTTTATCATTCCTGACTCTTATGTCTTTTTACCTCACACATTGACACACTTTGAGAAAGTGCTAACAAGCAATTTGGAAAATGGTTGTTGATTATCCATCACCTAGCCAATCTCAGTCCTGATTTGTAGACAGTTTCTAGTGGTACAGTGGGTGGACAAAAATAGTTTAGTGGAGATCAAACTAACTTACTCATGGGAGGCAACCCATAGTATGATATAGCAAAAAAAAAAAGAAAAAGAAAAACAGAGGAAAAGAAAGGAAAGGAAAGGAAGAAAATAGACCTTTTTAGATGGCCATTCCAGGTAAACTAATAAAAGTTATATCATTCCTTTATGGAACTCCTACATTCTTTCAACCAGAGCTCTTCTCCTCCCAGTCTGAAAATGAATGTTTCTGCGGAGTATGACAGACACATTTTGGTCTTTGAGTTACTGTTTTTAATGTACTTGATCTCTTATATGTGTGTTCACAGTAATGCTGTGTCTCTTAGACATAAAGTTCCCAGAGGGCAGAGGTTCCTTCTCTGCTATTTCTTAGTATAATTAATGCATCAAGAAGCAGCATGAACAGCTAGGTGTTTAATCAATGCCTCAATGCTTTGGGATTAGTGTATAAATAGGGTGACCATGTAATTTGATCATCATATTGGGACACTTGTGAGAGTGAATGGGGACACTATTAATAATTATGCCAGGACAAGAGGCATAAACCAGGACTGTTCTGGGAAAATCATGATGTTATTTTCACCCTTTTGATTCAAAACAATGATTCCCCTTTGGAAATAGCCAGATTGATTTCTTAAAATCATCAATAGGACAGCACTTAGAGTAAGACATTACTTCCAAGTGGAGAAAAAGTATATCCTTTTAAAATCACTCAAAAATAATAAAATATGGTGTTTCAACTCATATATATGGAATTCTCTTTGTAGATATTGTAGCCTAGTAGGTCACCTCCCTTATAAATTTTTTCTTTAAAATCAGTTTAATTAGCATATAGCGTATTACTCACATCAGAGGTAATTTAGTGATTCATCAGTTCTATGTAACACCCAGTGCACATTCTATCATGTGTCCTCCTTAATGCCTTGCATCCATTTAGCATCTTCCCACCCACTTCCCCCCCAGAAACCCTCAGTTTGTTCCCTATAGTTAAGAGTCTCTCATGGTTGTCGTCTCCCTGTTTTTATCTTACTTTATTTTTCTTTTCCTTCTCCTATGTTCATCTGTTTTGTTTCTTAAATTCCACATATGACCTTACACTTAATATTTGATTTATTATCTTTAGTATGACACCTCATTCCAGCTGTGGTGGAAGTGGGTACATATAGCAATGGGTAAATAGGAAAAAACAGTGAAAATATCTTGCAATGGGCATCTATTCAGTTATTTTCTGAAAGGCTGCCATTTAGAGTCATTAGTTCATTAAGCATATTTGCATTTCCAAGAATGTAATTGTTTTTTCATAAATTATCCATTTTAGGCTAAACAGCCAAACTTTCATTTGCATTTATCAAAGGAGAAGTCATGAATTAGCTTTTGCAAAAGAGGGTTAACTGGTTAAAAACAACACAGACTTGCTATCTATTCTTCTCTCTTTCTAATTCCTCACCATATTTATTTTATCTGATTATCAAGTACTCTAGCAGTTATACACTTGTAACTCTCTAGGAAAATCTCTCAAATAAAACCTTTCGCTGAAAACCGAGTTTAAAAAGATAGATTTATCTGACAGTATGTTGAGAACGAACACTTGGCATAAAGATGTATCTCAGACTCTAAACCCCTTTGTTTATTTTCTGTTTGTTCCCTTCCCCGTTGTTGTCATAGTACCAAGGCAACAACAGATCATAAGACTTTAACAAAATAATGGAAAGAAAATCTATTTTGTGATTAAAATCATTTAGTTTTGGCACTGGCTCTATAGACAAAAGGTAATATCTGAGGTAATTCTTCTATTATATTAATGTCATTTTGTTAAGGTCATTTTAGTAACTGGATATAGGTACATTAAACCCTCTCTTATTCATACCCCTTCCAATCATGCAAGCATGAACATCTGGAATAATCCTTTTTTTTCCCCTTTTGGAACTTTACAAAGGGGAGAGGGAGGGATGGAGAAGCACAATATTTTAAATCAAAATTTCAAATTAATTCAGGACAAAAGCCCAAGCTTCTGCCACAGTACATGAAAGGCAACACAGCAAAAGGTCAGCCCTAGAATTTTGTTTTCCTGATTCTTACCCGAAATAAGGATTAGGAAGATTACACATCTTAAGCCATTTTAAAATTCACTTGCAACTATGAATGCTAGCACACCTATACTTACTTGTCCTTCATTGGGCATGCTATATGAGGTGTATGTGGCTCAGTGTAGCCCCTGTAGCATAAAATCAACACCAGCTATCTTAAGGAATCCCCTTTGTTCCACAAGACCTGTACTGATCTTTCCCACTTCTATTAATCCACCCCATTATCATTTTATTCTCTCCTAAGGATCAGTACATGAAGGTACATGAACACACACCTGTAAGATACACTACCCAACCAGTTTCCATGGAAATGAAGTAAAATACTTATTGAAAATTAGGGCCTCCTGTCTCCTGTTGGATATTTCCTTTGCCACCCTCTCCCTGTTACAATCACTTTCAGATCCTGAGACCAAGAACTGGAACTTATATCCAAGGCTTATAACTAGCCCAGTTAAGTCTTAAGAGGAACTCAGTATGCCTTAAAAAAAAAAAAAAAACACTAATGGAATAAGAGAGGGGGGAAAAGCAACAGTTACCATTGTACCTTCTATATGTTCAATGTCTTTTAATTTTTCTTTATTTTAATTAAAGGTTCTTCTTAAGTAGCCAGAAACCCCACTATACACTATATAGTGTATATATAGTGTATATATAGTATATAAATTACTATATAATTTACAAAGGTAATTTCTAGGTACTTTTCGTGGGCAACCTAATTGTAATGTCAATGTCACAGGCACCATGATCCTTGGAGTTGCTTTTGAGGCACTTACAGCTCACTTTGCCTATGCAGAAGTAGATCTGCTGACTTCTCTACGGGTTTTGATTTTTTGTCTCTGCTATTTTAACAATGGAGATGTAAGAAGCAACCTACTCACTTATCATACATAACATTAATGCAGATTAATGATGGCTACAAAATTTTTGGCACTTCTCCCATTGAAAGCTGGGATCTATGTCCTCTGAATTTTGGCAGACTCTGAGTATTTTGACCAATAGAATATGAGGAAATGACTGGGCCACATGCTGAGCCCAGTATTCAAAGAATGGCCATTTTCATTTCCTATCTCTTGAAACACCTGCTGTGAGGGAAACAACTGTTACATGAGAAGTCCAACCACCCTGGGACCATCACTATGCTGTGATAAAGCCCAAACTACCATGTGGCAATGCCACGTAGAAAGAGAAATTCCCAGCCTGCTCTCAGCTTTCCTGCTATCCCAACCTAAGCTCCAGAGACATGTGGGAAGAATCTATCTTGACATCTAGTTTTCAGACAATTCCAGTCCTAGACATCTGATGATAACTGCATGAGATCTCAAGTAACAACTGATCAGCTGAGACTAGTCAATCTATAGAACCATAAAAGATAATAAAATGTTAAAGCCATGAATTTGGGGATGTTTTGTTATTCAGCAATAAATAACCAAACAGCTTCCAACAAAAGACAATTATTTTTCTTGATTGGTTATTGAAAAGGTATACTTAATAGAATAAAAATAATCACCTCATGAATTTATTTTTCTCATACTCCTCAAACCAATTTATGACCCCTCCGTTTTCCAAATTCTCTTAAAATGCTTTAAAATATGTATCTGATGCCAGGCCTCACCTTTTTTATTATTCTTCTGCATTTCTGTAGCATCTGTGTGCTATATTTGCATATTTCAATAAGCATATTTACATCTTTTAAATAGTAGTATCCTATTATAAAATGAGATGTTCATTTTTTAGGAGAGCAAGTATTCCACAAAGAGAAACATATATACCTGAATATAAAATAGGAGTTCACACATAGTAGAATATTTTTCCATTAGTATTAAGCTTAGATTTTTCATAAAACTGGCATTTTAAAGCTAAACTTTTATTGTATCCTCCCCCTTTGTTAAGGCCACTTATTTCTCAGTTTTTCTAAGATTAGCAGGAGGCTTAGGGAAAAAAATTTCTTTTTTCCTCAAAGAAATTTTCACGTCCTTCCCTTATTTACATTACAGACCTTTCTGAGCATACATACACCTGCCATCTACCTCCTCCTTCCAATATCCCTGCATGGGAAAATAGAGAGCAACTGATACTCCTTGGGTTGTATTGTGTCTCTAGTTCTAAAACAAAATGGATACTTTAGCTACATGTGTTTAGCCTCTCAGAGTTTATACTCAAGAAAACAGCCGCTTTGCAATAGATAAGCATTTTCTACACTGTTTTTCTAGAGTCTATTTAAATCTTATAATAAATTACCAGTTTGGTACCTCCATATACCTATATTATAGAGCAGAGCATGCAAAACAGGATCAGATTGCTAAAAGGCAGAGCTTAATCTACGGAAATTATTTTCTTTGTTCCATGTATACAGCATTAATTCAATAATATTTCTAAAATGGAACTATGCTTATATAAGCAGATAAATAATTAGAAAGCATATAAATCATTACTTTCTAATGTGACTGCAACAAGATAAATGCAATTTACAGATAAATATGAGAAATGACTACTTCTTTTTACTGAATTAAATCCAGCAGCATTTCTAAGAGAAATGAAGATTCCCATACTCATTGGCAAAGAACATAATCATAAAGAAAGATAAATCTCATTTTTCACCCATTTAAAATATTCTCTGAGTGAGGGGAAAATAGCTACAAAATTAACATTTTTCCTTTAATTAGTAAAATGTCATCTTAAAATGACAAAATAACACTTTATTTCTACTACAATCTCGCTATATGTAGAATAAAGTTCAAGAGACTAGAATGACTGTATAGTCTTGAGTCTCAAACCACTTTTAAAAGGATATAGTGCTGTTAAGCTACACTACACATTAATAACCATTAAGTAAAATGAGCTCATTACTGAAATATTTTTAAGGCTCAAAATCAGTCTATGTCACCAAATATTGTGAAATATAAATCATAACCTACAAAATCAATCACAGGTCCCAGAAGTTGAAGACACTTTAAAGGATTATTTATTTTATTGGGGCTTTGATTTGGGAAACAAAAAACTAAGTTTTGTGGCAGAATTTTTTTTAAAGATTTTATTTATTTGAAGGAGAGAGTGAGAGAGAGCATGAGAGGGGAGAAGGTCAGAGGGAGAAGCAGACTCCCCGTGGAGCTGGGAGCCCAATGCGGGACTCGATCCTGGGACTCTGGGATCATGACCTGAGCTGAAGGCAGTAGCTTAACCAGCTGAGCCGCCCAGGTGCCCCAGAATTTTTTAATTGTTAGATAAAACACTTCTGTAGAAATGCATTATTCCTAATAGTTTACATAATAAGAATCACATAGACCTATTCAAGCTATAGCAAATTTTTATTTTTGTGATGTACTAATTAGTTTCTTCTTTGTAAAATGTGTCATGAAGCTCTGTCTCCTTGCTTAAGAAAGGGCTCTAAGTGGTGAACTTGGATGATAGAAATGAACAAGTAAAAATCTGGAGGAAGGGCCATCCTCCTGGAAGATGACAGATGTAGGAAACAAACTTACTTGTTCAGGGCTTCTATCAGAAAATGAATTCTAAGTTGGTATAAAAAGTGAGTGGAAAAATGGATGTTATCTGACTCCTGGAGGGTCTATAGTATAGCACAGCATTCCAGAAGTTGTATGCTCAATGAGACTATGCTTCTTCTTTGAAAAAAGCCCTAACCTCTACAACAATAACTTGGGGGATTAAGAAGGGAGCCAGTCTCTGGCAGGGCTGTCCCACAGAAGCTTCTCTTGGTAGCTTGCCAAGAAAGAATTCAACTGCCCTACTGGGATAAGACCATATGTCCTCAATTTTAAGGTTTTCTTCGATAATTTGTTCCAGGCATTCTTTGAGGCAAAACCCAATCCTAACCGTCAGAGATAACTGGTACATTTGTGGCTGACCACAATTACTTAAAGGTGAAGTAAAGAACAGCAGAAGGAAAGAAAAGTATTGCAAGAGATTTTGTGGATGCAGTAGGGAAAAATGAAAGGTACTATAGTTTGAGCAATTAACTCATTCTATGCACTACTGTACTTTTCACATTAACATAATTGATAGCCAACCTCACTGTCCTTTTCTGCTATCTGGAAATCATATCTTAGGTAATTAAGTCCAGACTTAGTCTGTCTTGAATAAGTTCTTTTATAATTTTGAGTATTTCTCACTACTTCTACTTTCCTTCTACCTCACCAAAAAGGACCCACACAAATTATTGCTGTGACACAAAAATATAAGATGCTGTCATAAAACAACTCATGATAGCTAAACTCATACCTGCTTAGAGAATGAAGTAAAATGACTACATTTACAAAATACAACATATCATGCCAACAAGAATTAGTGCCAAAATTTACACCAGATTTGGGGAGCTTGAAGTATCTGGAAGAAATTGGGCTCAGGCAAGAATTTTATGTTGTATATCCCATTGCAAAGGAAATATTCAATGTTCAATCAGCAAAGGAAGACCCAAATAATTCAATAAAGAACCAACATATAACAGTTGAAATGGAAACTGATAGGTTTGGTTTAATGAATTGCCAATTGAAACAAATGTTATATTTGACTTTTTTGTGAATATTGCAATAAAACACACATGAAAAAGAACCATCAGTTGCATGGAACAAGGCCACATTCTGTTCATTCTTGTATTTCCCCCCACTGGTTCTACTTGGCCTCTTTTAGTGAGACCAATTGGTAATTAATGTGCATGGCTTTTTGTTTTCCAATTTTGCATTCAAAATAGATAGGACTAAGAATTTTCAATAGTTTCAAGCTACATCTCCTTAGGACAATGACCCATTCTAAATTCCAACTGGCAATGGATTGCTACACAATTATTCACACTGACTATCCATAACTTAATAAAAATAGGAAATCTAAAATTTAAATAGAAACATGAGCAACAAAGAACTCTATTTTTCCTAGATGGTATAATGTTTTATAAAGCTTTGTGACTAATGCAATATATACCACATCATTAAAAAGCATTTATTAACTATGATGCTGGCTCAATTGGAAATCAGGATGTAGCTGATATTTTAGTGCCCTTAACACCTGCCATATATTCCTTGGTAATGTGTTTTTCTTATCAATTTCAGGTATGTAGACACCTCATATTCTCTAAACTTACGTCCATCAAAATTTGTTCATTTAAAAAGAGAGCTGATAAAATACAATGATTTTAATGTCCAGTAATATCAGCTATAATTAGATTGACAGAAGCATCTGCCATTTAAATAGAGAACAAGAAGCTTTAAGCTAATATAAAGTGTTTTTAAATTTTAAGATTTTAGCCATCAGCATTTCAGTAGGGAAGATATTTGGGAGAGCAAGGAGGCCTTTTAAAATTACTTGGCATAGTCATAAGATTAATTATGATTAACTGTCTCTCTAAAAAAATATATATATATGAAAGCACAATGGACACAAGCACAAGTAAAGTTGAGTAAAAGATTTACTTTCATTGTGCCTCAGTTTCTTTATCTTTGAAATGTATATAATACAGATACCTACCTCATCAGGTTATTGTGAAAATTAATACAGACATTAATATATAAAGCACAGCACAGTGCCTACAGATACAAAGTGTTCAACAAATCATGGTTATTATTGCAATTTTACCCACATATAAAAAAATCCAGAAAGCAATTGAATTGTCATATCAAGAGACAGTGAAGTATTAGTGGAAATCCAGGTCAAAGGGAAGGTTATTGCAACATGACACAGAGTAGAGTGAAACTACGCTTCTGACTGACCTAAAGTCCCAGGGCCTATTCTTAGTGGTATCATGGTCAAGAGGCAAGTAACTACACCTCAGTCTATGTAGCCTTACCATAACACAAAGATGTGCTGAAAAACAGTAAAGGCAAGAAAAAGTCACTTGGTAGAGACACACCTGTGGAATAAAAGCCAAAAGAGCCTTAGATCACAAAGTATCCTAAAAGCCACCCAACACTATCTAATGATATGCTACAGTGTGGAAGTGTATAGTGGTATAGATCTTAACTAAATATTTCCCAAATTTCTTTAGAGCCTTACTTCAGTTTTTTCCAGGTCTTGTACATGTCCATTACTTCTTTATGAGTTTGTTTGCCATCTCTTCCAGTAAACAACATTGTTAGTTCACAGACTACTTACTTTATCTCCTTTGCCCTTGGGTAAACCCAAGAAAAAAATCCCTGTATACATAGACAGTTCAATTGATTAAAATTGTTGGTGGCTCTGTTGCACATGTTTGATGTTTGCATTGCAAATCTGACTCACACATTACTCCCAAGTTGGTTCTGAGTTCTCTTGAACAGAACTTCTCATGTGTAAACTCTTCAATAACGATGATTTTAAATCTTTCTAAAAATATACCCACATATCTTAATGAGAGACTTTACCTAAAGTTAGGTACTGGAAATGAAAAAGAAAAAAGAAAAATATGTGACAGTGGTGTGTGTGTGTGTATGTGTGTGTGTGTGTGTGTGTGTGTGTAAACCAGGTTTTCTTTTCACTTGGGAAAAATAATCAAGAACCTTCAAAGAGAAACTGCTGCCATTTTTAAAATTTTGCCCAACCTTTGCCTTAAAACTAGCCAAATATTTTTTCCAGCTTTACTGAGATTGTGTAAGTTTAAAGTGTATAATGTGTTTTATGTATGTATGAATTGCAAAGTGATTACCACCATGGTATTAGCTACCACCTCTATCTGGTTTATAGTTACCATTTTTTTTTTAAGATTTTATGTATTTATTTGACAGAGAGAGAGATCACAAGCAGGCAGAGAGGCAGGCAGGGGGGTAGCATGAAGCAGGCTCCCTGCTGAGCAGAGAACCTGATGCCTGGGCTCAATCCCAGGACCCTGAGATCATGACCTGAGCCGAAGGCAGAAGCTTTAACCCTCTGAGCCACCCAGGTGCCCCAATAGTTACCATTTCTTTTTTGTGGTGAGAACACTTAAAACCTACTCTCTTAGCAACATTCAACTATGTGATACAGTATTATTAGCTATAACTATCACAATGTACATTAGATCACCCAATCTGTTAATTTTATAAGTGGGAGTTTGTACTCTGAGCAATATCTCCCCATTACTCCCACCCCCACCTCCTAATAATTACCACTCAACTCTCTGTTTCTCTAGTTTTTCCTATTTAGAGTTTACATGTAAATGATATCATACAGTACCAAATATTTTTAAAATCAGTCTTTTTTTATTTTTATTTATTTATTTATTCTAAAGGTTTTTTTTTTAAGATTTTATTTATTTATTTGATAGAGAGAGAGATCACAAGCAGGCAGAGAGGCAGGCAGAGAGTGAGGGGGAGCAGGCTCCCTGCTGAGCAGAGAGCCTCATGCGGGGCTCAATCCCAGGACTCTGAGATCATGACCTGAGCTGAAGGCAGAGGCTTTAACCCACTGAGCCACCCAGGTGCGCCCCCTAAAGTTGTTTTTTTTTAAAGAATTTATTTATTTATCTGACAGAGAGAGAGAGAACAATCACAAGTAGGGAGAGAGGCAGGCAGAGAGAGAGAGGGAAACAGGCTCCCTGCTGAGCAGAGAACCCGATGCAGGGCTCGATCCCAGGACCCTGAGATCGTGACCTGAGCCGAAGGCAGAGGCTTTAACCCACTGAGCCACCCAGGCGCCCCTAAAATCAGTCTTAATAAAAGACATGAGGAATAAGAAACATTTTGTCTTAAGTGGAGCACAAAGAAACAAAAATCTCTGACTTCTTAAATATGAAATTTCTCTAGTTTGTGGAAGATCCCAAATAAAAACAAATGTATAAGATGAAATTGTCATGGTCATGAACATATTATCTATTCAACACAATTTTAAAAAGTAAGTTTTCATGAGTTATGTCAGTAATTTTCAAAGCATGATCCATGTGTTGAACGCTATCAGAGGGGCAAAGCAAACTTAGTTAAGACAGCTAATTATGAGGCACTGGGTGGCTCAGTCAGTTAAGTGTCTGCCTTCAGCTCAGGTCATGATCCCAGGACCCTGGGATCAAGCCCGTGTCAGGCTCCCTGCTCAGCTGGAAGTCTGCTCTCCCTCTGTCATGCACTCACACTCTCTCGCTCACTCTCTCCCAAATAAATAAATAAAATCTTTTAAAAAAAGACAGTCAGTTGTGACTTTGTTGCTGCAAAGTTATGGGGGCTCTGATGTGTGGCCCAGAGTACCAGCTCCTCAAAGTCAAAGAATGACAGAACAGGCCCTTCCATATCAAGCCAAATCAAACGTAGAGATAGTAGTAGTCTAGTATGATTCAAAAGATAAGTCATTCAGTCAATTAAAAAATTAGTAGTTCTTAAGTACTGACTAGTGCTGCTACCATCTATCCATTAATTCAACAAATACCTTTTGAGTTACTGCAATGTGCCTTGCACTGTTATAGGCCTCTAATTTCGAGATAAAAAATTGGACAAGACAGATATAATCCCTGTCCTCACAGAGTTTACATTCTAGAAGTCAAGATAGATAAACAAAATTAAATAAATAAATGATGAAGTATATCAAATGGTGATATATACCAAGTAGAAAGTAAAGCAAGGAAAGAAGATCTGTACTTCTAGAATGTGACTATATGTGTGGGGTTAGGGGAGTGTGATGCAGTTTTGAACAACATAATCAGCTCAAGTATCTCTGAAAACTTCATCTTTGAGCAAACACTTGAAAGAATAGAACAAAGACTATAGCTATTTGGAGGAAAAGATTCCAGACCAAGGGTAGGCCAGGCACTATGGAGACAGGGAGAAAAGTAGAATATATGGCTCCTCTCCTTACTATCTAGTTAGGTAGAAGAAAATACATACAACTAAATGTTTTCACAATACCCTGTGTTTACCTCTTAATGTTTTTCACATTATATTTTGTAATGTGAATTTCACATAAAATTTTATAATTTTATTTATATTTTATATCACCTTTATTTTAACAGTTACTTTTCTATCTTCCCACACTAGACTGTAAGCATCTTGAGGCAGGAGTCTTGATTTATCCATTTTTTTGTGTCCTCAATGTTAAATGCAGTATCTGACAGAGTAGGTACTTGGTAAGCTAAAGAGCATAAATCAATTTAAGAAATAGTACTGAGGAGTGTGTTTCAAGCTATAAAATTCTCCAGAAGTTCAGAAAATGAAAAAATAAGCAAAAGCTGGAATTGTCAAGATAGGCTTCATGGAGTAAAATACATTTCAGATTAGTAATGGGTGTGAATTGAGATGAGGGAACTAATTCTCTCCAGCATCACAAAGTTGGAAAACTTATTTTTTTAAGATTTATCTATTTATTTGAGAGAGAGAGGGAGCACACAAGTGGGGCAAGGGGCAGAGGGAGAGGGAAAGAGAATCCTTAAGTGGACTCCCTGCTGAGCATGGAGCTCAATGCAGGGCTCAATCCCAGGACCCTGAGATTATGACCTGAGTAGAAATCAAGAGTCTGATGCTAAACTGACTGAGCCACCCAGGTGCCTCTGGAAAACCTTTTATTTTATAATAGGCCAGAGAGATCTCAGAACAGTACTATTTCTCAGATATAACACTGAAGAATTAGTGACTATGAGATTAAATTCATCATAGAAGATGAACTTCAAGCCTGAGGACTAGAGTTCCTATAAATATACCCGACTAGAATCTGGACTTGCTAAATCGCTTCAGCACTAAAGTCATTGGTTAATCACTCCTTCCAGGAGCCTATATCTCCCTACATCAGGTCTATAAAATCAGTGAGGCTTGAGAAACCTAATGAGAAACTTTAATCAAAACTTTAATTCCAAAATTTAAACTGACAGAGTCTTGATTCAGTGAATCTAAGAGGCGGACATTCCTCAGTGCACTAAAACATTAGGAAAGAGCTTTGTCAAGCATCTTTCTAGTATTGTCATCATTTTATTTGGTTATTATCTGGTCAGAGTGCAGATTTATATTCTGGCCCTTTCTATGCTTGAATATAAAAATTCTTCCTGCCAATTTTGCCGATTTCTATTTACCAGTCATTGATTTTTCTAGTGTGTTTCTAAATGGAGCTTGAAATTAACATGACTTTTCCTTTTTATTCACTTTCCTCTATCCCTGGCAGCATCAATAACCAGTCTGAGAAGTGGACCTGATTTGTGGGTAGAGAATGAATGTTGCCATTAGAAATATCCTGCTCTGGCATTCATGGTAAGGTAAATTAAAATCAGAGTAGTCTGGTGAGGAAAGAAAAACATGTTTCACCCCATTTACCCTGCTCATAATCCTGTGCACATCTTAAATTTCAGAGAAAGAGTTAAAAATTTCAAAAAATACTTGAGAGATTTGCCCATGGACATAATAAAGATTGGGAAAGAACTTTGAATTGGAAGTAGAACTGAAGGAATGATATTCATGTCTATATCTGGATCCAGCTAATTTAAGAGTAGTGATGATAATCTTATCATATCAATAAAGTCTTTTTAAGAATATCTAAAATTATAAGGGAAAACTACATAAAATAATGATTTTAAGGCCTCATTATACACACCAGAAGGACTCACTTGCTAATGCCAAAAGTTTTCTGTTTGTGAAGTTTTGTATCCTTTATTCAAAATATTCACTGTTTCTCCTTACAAGAATATTAAGCACCTTTAACCTATTATCTTCTGGCCTAGACATATGACTTGCTTTGACAAAGGCAAAGTGAGTGGAAGTAATGCACGCTGTTTATCAGGACTTTTAAGAACAATCAAGTAGTCTAACACCTTGCTTTTCACCCTCTGAAATGAAAATATCAATGTTCCAGATAGGGATTGTTCCTTTAGGCTAGGTCCTAGAGTAAAGAGAATATGGAGCAGAGCTATAGTCAACCTGCAGAAAACTCCTAATGGGGAAATAAATGTTTTTGAAGCCACTGAGATCTTGGAGTTATATATTACTGTATCATAACTTAACTAAAAATGACTACTATAATTTCTATGAGGCAAAATAGTATATATGCTTAAAGGTAATGAGACCTTATTAAAAGTCTATGTATATGGAACCAGAAAAGACCACGAATAGTCAGAGGAATGTTGAAAAAGAAAACCAAAGTTGGAGGCATCACGGTTCCAGATTTCAAGCTCTATTACAAAGCTGTAATCATCAAGACAGTGCAGTACTGGCACAAAAGCAGACACATAGATCAATGGAACAGAATAGAGAGCCTAGAAATGGACCCCCAACTCTATGGTCAACTAATCTTCAACAAGGCAGGAAAGAATATCCAATGGAAAAAAGACAGTCTCTTCAACAAATGGTGTTGGGAAAACTGGACAGCCACATGCAGAAGAATGAAACTGGACCATTTCCTTACATCACATACAAAAATAGACTCAAAATGGATGAAAGACCTCAATCGGAGACAGGACTCCATCAAAATCCTGGAGAAGAACACAGGCAGCAACCTCTTTGACCTCAGCCACAGCAACTTCTTCCTAGAAACATCTCCAAAGGCAAGGGAAGCAAGGGCAAAATGAACTATTGAGACTTCATCAAGATCAAAAGCTTTTGCACAGCAAAGCAAACAGTCAACAAAACCAAAATACAACTGACAGAATGGGTGAAGATATTCACAAATGACATATCAGATAAAGGGCTAGTATCTAAATTCTATAAAGAACTTCTCAAACTTAACATCCAAAGAACAAATAATCCAATCAAGAAATGGGCAGAAGATATGAACAAACATTTCTGCACAGAGGACATCCAAATGGCCGACACATGAAAAAGTGCTCAACGTCACTCAGCATCAGAGAAATACAAATCAAAACCACAGTGAGATACCACCTCACGCCAGTCAGAATGGCTAAAATTAGCAACTCAGGAAATGACAGATGTTGGCGAGGATGCAGAGAAAGGGGAACCCTCCTACCCACTGTTGGTGGGAATGTAAGCTGGTGCAGCCACTCTGGAAAACAGTATGGAGGTTCCTCAAAAAGTTGAAAATAGAGCTACCCTATGACCCAGCAATCCCACTACTGGGTATTTATTCTAAAGATACAAATGCAGTGATCCGAAGGGGTACTATAGTGTACCTGAATATTTATAGCAGCAATGTCCACAATAGCCAACCTATGGAAAGAACCTAGATGTCCATCAACAGATGAATGGATAAAGAAGAAGTGGTATATATATACAATGGAATACTATGCAGCCATCAAGAGAAATAAAATATTGCCATTTGCAATGACGTGGATGGAACTAGAGGGTATTATGCTAAGCGAAATAAGTCAGAGAAAGACAATTATCACAAGATCTCTCTGATATGAAGAATTTGAGAGGTAGGGCGGGGTGTCGTGGTGGGTAGGGGAGGGAAATGAAACAAGATGGGATCGGGAAGGAGACAAACCATGAGACTCCTAAACTCATGAAACAAACTGAGGGTGGCTGGGAGGTAGGGTGGGTAGGGATAGGGTGGCTGGATTATGGACATTGGGGAGGGTATGTGCTATGGTGAGTGCTGTGAAATGTGTAAGCCTGATGATTCACAGACATGTACCCTGGGGCAAATAATACATTATATGTTAATAAAAAATAAAAAAATTTTTAAAAAGCCTATGTATATAAGTGTCTATACACACACATTTTAAAATTTCTTACTTTGAAGTCCCATTTATGTTGCTTGACTATCTCTATTTGCTTGAATGTGAATTCACCTATTTATTGGTTCTGTGGTATATCTTTCTTGATGTTGAAGTTTTCATATGTTTTATAATTTTCTTCCAAATTTCTTAAGAATAATTAACGTACATCATTGTATATGTTTAGGGTGTAAAGCACGATGGTTTGATTTACATATATTGTGAAACGGTTACCACAATAACGGTTATCAGCTAACATTCACCTCACTTAGATACAATTAAAAAAAGAAAGGAAACAATTTTTTTATTTTGATGAGAACTCCAGGGCTTACTCTCTAACTCTATGTATCATACAGCAGTGTTAGCTATAGTCATCATACTGTACATTAAACCCTAGTACTTATTTATTTCATAACTGGAAGTTGTACCTTTTGACCACTTTCCTCCAAGTCCTCTTCCCCCTGTCTTATAACTCTGGTAACCACAGTCTGATCTCCTTTTTATGAGGTGATTTTTTTGTTTATTTATTATTTATTTATTATTTATTTTTTAGATTCTCCATAAGTGATATCATACTGTTGTCTTTCTCTTAGTTATTTCACTTAACATAATGCCTATAAGATTCATTCATATTGTCACAAATGGGAAACATTTTCTCATTTTTGTGGCTGAATAATATTCTACTGAGTATATTTACCACAACTTCTTTATCTATTCATCCATCAGTGAACACTTAGGTTGTTTCTATGTCTTGGTTATTGAACATAATGCAATATATATGTTGCTATATATATCCAGCATTTGTTACCTCTTTTCTTTTTGATCATGGCCATCCTAAAAGGCATGAGATAATATCTCATTGCGGGTTTAATTGGTATTTCCCTAATGACTGCTGTTATTGAACATCTTTGCATATATCTGTCGGTCTTTTGTATATCTTCCTTGGATAAATGTCTAGAAAGGTCCTTTGCCATTTATTTAATTGAGTTATTTGTTTTTTTTATTTTTTTCTATTGAGTTGCATGGGTCTTTTATCTATATTTTGGATATTAACCCCCTATCAGAGATATGGTTTGTAGATTTTTTTTTCATTCTGTAGGTTTTCTTTTCACTTTGTCAGTGGTTTCTTTTTCTGTGTAGAAGCTTTTAGATTTGATGTAGTCTCATTTATTTTTTATTTTGTTGTTTGAGCTTTAGGTATGATAACCAAAAACTCCTTACCAAGGTTCATGTTAAGGATCTTAATCCCTAAGTTTTCTTCAAAGAGTTTCATGGCTTCAACCCTCACATCTAAGTCTTTAATCCATTTTAAGTGAATGTTTATATGGGCGTATGATATGGGTTCAGTTTCACTCTCTTACGTGTGAATATTCACTTATCCCAGCCATTTATTGAAAAGACTGTCTTTTCTGCATTGAGCATTTTCACTCCTTTGCCAAATACTAATTAATTGTATGTTTATTTCTGGGTTCTTGATTCTGTTTTGTCTATTTCTCTATTTTCATGCCAGTATCATACTGTTCTGATGATATCTTTATAGTATAGGTTGAAATAAGGAACTGTGATGTCTCCTGCTTTATTTTTCTTTCTCAGGATTTCTTTGAATATTTGGGGTCTTTTGTGGTTCCATATAATTTTTAGGAGTAATTTTTCTACTTTTGTAAAAAATGCCATTGGAATCCTGATAACAATTGCATTGAATCTATAGACTACTTTTGGTAGTATTGCCATTTTAACAATATTTTTTTCTAATCCATGAACACAGGATACCTTTCAGTTTATTTCTATCTTCAATTTCTTTCACCAGGGCTTGAATGTTTCAGTGTAGAGGTGTTTCACCTCTTTAGTCAATTTATTCCTAAGCATTTTATTGTTTTTATGCTATTGGATAGATTTATTTCTTTTTCAGAAAATTCATTGTTACTGTATAGAAATGGTACTGATTTTTGTATGTTAGCTTTGTATCCTGCAACTTAACTGAATTTATTGAGAAGATCTAACAACTTTTTTGTTGCATCTTTAGGATTTTTCTGTATATAAAATCATGTTATCTACAAATAGAGACAATTTTACTTCTTCCTTTCCAATTCTGCCATCTTTTCTTTCTTTCTTTCTTTCTGTCTGTCTGTCTGTCTGTCTGTCTAATTACTCTAGCTGGGACTTCTAGTATTTTGTTGAAAAGCAGTGGTAAGAGTGGGCACTCTTGCCTTGTTCTTGCTCTTAGAAGACAAACTTTCAATTTTTCATCATCAAATATGTTGTTAGCTGTGGGCTTGCTATTTATGTCCTTTTTTATATTGAGATATGTCCCTTCCACCTTGATTTGTTAAGAGTTTTCATGATGACTGGAAATTTGTCAATTTTTTCTGCATCTATTTGGATGCTTATATGATTCTTTTATTTCATTTTATTAATGTGATGCATCACATTAATAATTTGTGTATGCTGAACCATCCTTGCATTCTAGGAATAAATCTCACTTGATCATGGTGAATGATCCTTTTAATGTGCCGCTGAATTTGGTTTGGTAACAATTACTGAGAATTTTTGCATCTATACTCATCAGGGATATTGGCCTGTAGTTTTACTTTCTAGTAGCATCTTATTGATGTTTAGGTATCAGATTAATGCTGGCTTCATAAAATGTGTATAGGAGTATTCCCTCCTCTTCAATTTCTCAGAAGAGTTTGAGAAGAAGTAGTGTTAATTTTTTAAAAGTTTGGTAAAATTCACCAGGGAAGTTTATCTGGCCCTAAACTTTTCTTTGTTGGGATATTTTTGATTACTGAGTCAAACTGCTTACTAGTAATTGGTTCCTTCAGATTTTCTATTTCTTCTTGATTTAATCTGGGTAAGTTGTATGTCTCTAAGAATTTTTCCATTTATTCTTGGTTGTCTACTTTGTTGGAATATTATAGTTTTTCATAGTAAGCTCTTATGATTCTTTGAATTTCTGTGATATCAGTTATAATGTCTCCTTTTCATTTATAATTTTGTTGATTTGGACCTTTTTCTTTTTTCCTTAGTCTAGCTAAGGGTTTATCAATCTTATCTTTTCAAAGACTCTACTCTTAGTATGGCTAATCTTTTCTATTGTTTTTCTGTTATCTATTTCATTTATTTCTGCTCTGATCTTTATTATTTCATTTCTTCTGCTAACTTTGGGCTCCATTCATTTTTCTTTTTCTAGTTTTTTAAGGCATAGAGTTAGGTTGTTACTTGGGGATCTTTCTTACTTCTAAAGGTAGATGTTGCATGAACAATTAATCTTGTAGCACTGAAAAAAACAAAATAAAAGTATTTGGGGAAAAAAACTAAATGTAGATGTTTATTTCTTTTTTCCCCCAGATATGTTTATTTTATTTTTTCAGTGTTACAAGATCGATTGTTCATGCACCACACCCAGTGTGTAGATGTTTATTTCTATGAAATTCTTTCTTCCCTGCTTTGCCGTATGCTAAAAGTTCTGGTATGTTGTGTTTTCCATTTTTGTTTGGCTCAAAAACTTTTATTTCCCTTTAGTTTATTTTTGATCTATTGGTTGTAAAGAGGAGTGTTGTTTAATTTCCATGTATTCATGAGATTCATAGTTTTCCTTTTGTTGTTTATTTCTAATTTTATTGCCATCATGGTCAGAGAAGATACCTGGTATGATCTCAATCTTCTTGAATTAGTTAAGACTAGTTTTGTGGCTTACCATGTAGTCTATCCTAGAAAATGTTCCATGTATGCTTGAAAGAACATGTATTCTGCTAATGTACGATGGAATGTTCTGTATATGTCAGGTTCATTTGATCTACAGTGCTGTTCAAATCTACTGTTTCCTTATTGATTCTATGTCTAGATGATCTATCCATCATTAAGGGTGGGGTATTAAAATCCCCAACCATTATTGTATTATTGTTCATTTCTCCTTTCAGTTCTGTTAGTTTTTGCTTAATATACCTACATGCTCAATGTTAGACACGTAAATATTTATAATTATTGACACAAAAATATTTATAATTATTATATCTTCTTGATTTATTGACTCCATTATAATTATATACTGACTTTGTCTTTTTTTTTTTTACCATTTTTAGTTTAAAGGCTATTTTGTCTAATATAAGTATAGCTATCCCTACTTTTTTTTTTGGTTATCATTTGCTTGAATATCTTTTTCTATTCCTTCACTTTCAGTCTATGTGTCTTTAAAGCTAAAGTGAATATACTGTAGGCAACATATTGTTGGAGCTTGTTTTCTTTATCTATTCAGCCATTTTATGTACTTTAATTAGAGAATTTAATTTGTTTACATTTAAAATAATTATTGATAGGCAAGGACTTACTATTGCTATTTTGTTACTTGTTTTCTGGTTGTTTTGTAGCTCTGTTGTTGTCTTATTCTGTTGTCTTATTCTGTTGTCTTTTTTGTGTTTTGATGTCTTTTGGTATCAGTGTACTTTGACTTCTTTATCATGTTCCTTTACATAATTACTACAGCATTTTCTCTTTTGGTTACCGTGAGGCTTACATAAAATGATGTTAAACTTATAACACCCCACTATAAACTAATAACAACTTCAATAAAGTTGTAAAATTTACACTTTTTCTTTTCCTCCCCCTCATGTTTTAGGTTATTGCAGTTACAAATTACATTTTAAAAAATATTGTGTAACTAATAACAAATTATTGTAGTTATGGCTATTTTTACTTTTTCCATTTTTTAAAACTTTTTTTTTTAAAGATTTTATTTATTTATTTGACACAGAGAGAGAGAGATCACAAGGAGGCAGAGAGGCAGGCAAAGAGAGAAGGGGAAGCAGGCTCCCTGCTGAGCAGAGAGTCCGATGTGGGGCTCGATCCCAGGACCCTGAGATCATGACCTAAGCCGAAGGCAGAGGCTTTAACCCACTGAGCCACCCAGGCGCCCCCCATTTTTTAAAACTTTTAAACTAGAGTTGTAAGTGAATTATTCACCATTATTACCACACAACAGGATCTAACTATGACTATATATTTACTGGTACCAGTGAGATTTACATGATTTTATTAAGTTTTAATAATGTTAATCAGCATTCTTTTATTTCCATTCAAAGAGTTCCCTTTAACATTTCTTCTTGTAAGGCATGTCTAGTGGTTATGAACTCTTCCAGCTTTTGTTTGTTTGGGAAATTATTTATCCCATCTTTATTTCTGAAGCTTTACTGGGTCCTGAATTCTTGAGTGACAGTTATTCTCTTTCAATACTTTGAATATGTCATCTCATTCTCTCCTGGCCTGAAAAGTTTCTCTTGAGGAATCCTTCAATAGTCTTCTGGGGTTTTTCTTGTACATAACTTCCCTCTTCTCTTGATTTCTTAAAGTTCTCTCTCTTTTTTGTCTTTGACTTCTGACAATTTAATTATTATGTATCTTGTTGTAGCCCCATTCAGGTTCAACCCATTTGGGGTCATTAGGCCTCCTGGATCTGGGTGTTCATTTCACTCCACAGGTTTGGGACACTTCAGCCATTATTGCCTTAAATATATTTTCTGTCCCCTTCTTTTTCTCTTCTCCTGGAATTCCCATAATGCAAATATTGTTTCCTTTCACTGCATTACATAATTCCTATAGGCTTTCTCCACTCTTTTGTATTTTTTTCTTCTTGTTTCTCTGACTGGGAAATTTCCAATGTCTTATCCTTCAGCTCTCTGATTCTTTTGTCTAGTCAAGTCTACTTTCGAAACTCTATTGAATTCTTCAGCTCAGTTATTGCATTTTTCAACGCTAGGATTTCTGTTTGGTGTTTCTTTTCTTTCTTTCTTTCTTTCTTTCTTTCTTTCTTTCTTTCTTTCTTTCTTTCATTTTGATGGTTGCTATTTCCCTGTTGAACTTCTCATGCAACTTTTTTTGACTTCTGACAATTTAATTTTTATACATATAATATATATATGATATATAATTATATCATTTATTCATGCATCATTTTCCTAATTTTGTTTAGTTGTCTAGGTTTTCTTGTCATTCACTAAACTTACTTAACAGGATTATTCTGAATTCCTTGTCTGGGAGTTCATAGATCTCTATTTCTTTAGGGTCAGTTATTGGAGTTTTATTAGTTTTGTTTGGTAGTATCATATTTACCTGTTGTATGTGTTTGTGTGTGTGTGTGTGTGTGTGTGTGTGATCCTTGATTCCTTACTCTGTGCATTTGAGCAATCAGATTCTTTCTTCAGACTCTATAGGTTTGCTTTGTCAGAGACAGTTTTTTACTAGTCAGCTCAGTTTGGGTTTCTGGGTGTCTAGTGGTAATGTACTTGGGCAGGTGGGGTCTGCTATCGTGATCTATTTTTAGGTGAGACGACTGTTTAGTCTCTGAGGACAGAAATGGGGCATGTGCCCCTGGTTGAGAATAGTTGGATAGGGCTGTTGGCTTAGTTTCCTACCTAAGTGAGGTATAGCATGGGCTCTACTTTTCCCCGTATTCTCTGGTCAGGCTTACTAGATGGTAGGGCATTGGGTACTATACTTAGTATTAAATGGAACTATGAATTAGCTTCCATGCCCTGACAGGGCAGCAGTAAAAGACCCAGGACCTGTAGAGTTCATTGTTTGGGGAACCAAATCAGGACAGAGTGTGCATTAACTTTCTTGGTCAGGGGAGGCCACCAATTTTTTTTTGCAGATGGGGGAATACACAGGTTGTGCTCTCCATTCAAGTGCCACTGTATAGAGGGCTGTTGAATAGACTCTGCAGCTTGCAGCTTCCTATATGCTCTGGTTAGGTTCTCTGATTGGAGAGATTAAAGGCTGTATTCAGCAATAAGTAGATCTACAAATTAGATTCCCTGCCCAGGCACAGCTGGTAAAACTCTTTGTTCATTGTCTTGACTCAAGCCAAACTGCACCAGAGCCATTGACTTTGGTCTGCAAACTATCAGCTCTGTCTGTTCACCTCTTTGCTCAAATGTCACCAGGCTGCACTGCTTCTAGGAGATGTCTCTAGCCCTTCTCGTCAGATGGGTTGGAAAAACAGTCTCCACAGAGGGTGGGCCTATATCTCTGCTCCCTTGCCTAGGCAGGAGGAGGAGAGGCCACTTCAGGTTTCTTTCAATTTCACAGACTCCTCAGTTGGGAGGGTCTATGAACTAACATCAACCTTGGCTATGAATTAATATACCTGCCTGTACAAGAATGCTCTGTACCCAGCACTCTCTTTTCTCTGGGGATGATCAGCTCTGCCTGCCTGCTTATTGGCTCAAGTTCCTCTAAGCCACACTGCTTCCATGAGTTGTCACCAGCCCTTCTGGTCAGATGAAGCCAAAAGACACTCTTTACTGTGGGTGGCGCTATGATTCAGCTCCTTGCCTGGGCATGGGCAAAACAAGCTTTAGAGCTGGCAAAATTTGTTTAAGGATCCAAATAGGCAGATCTACACCTCACTGAGCTCCCTAATTAGAGTGAACCACTGACTTGGGTCTGCAGATGAGCAAAGCTGCAGGTTGTGGTTACTACTAGGCACTGCATGTGTGAACTCAGTCTCTCAAGAGCTGTGCACTGGTTGTTGCAAGTCTGCCCCCTTTCTCCATCACAGTCAGATCCACAGTGGTTGAATACTGCATATGCCTCTGCAATCCCCATAGTATAAGGTCAGAGTAGGAACTCCTGCAATGTGACTCACAATGCTGGGGGAAGCTGGTTCTCCAGCCACCCCCCCCCCCAACAGGTTGTCTCTTACCATTGGAGGAACTAAAGGCTCGGGAAAAACCTGTCCATGTGGTGAGGGGCAATGTGGTCAATGCTACTTCTCACTCTTCTGTCTGGGTCTCTTTGGTGCATTCTCTCAGTGGTGTCTTGTTTTTGAATAGTTGTTCTTCTTATGAGGGGGAGCAAAGTAAAAAACAACCTATGTCACCACCTTAGTGATGTCACTCTATAATTTTTATTTTTGAGCCCAACACCATGGAGATGTGAACCTTATTTCTGCAGAAGATACAAATAAACTGTGGATTGTGATGGCATCCTTTGTTATGGGTGTTTCATAGATGCTTCTGCCTGAGTATGAAAAGATTCACCATTTCCAAACCAGTTTTTACATCCATGTAGTAGCTCTAGGTCTCTACAAGTAAAGGACAGGGTTCTAGTCTCTCCCATGTTACCTTGAGCTTAGAGTAATTAGTGAATTAATTATCTGCAAGACCCTAGGCCAGCTAGCAGAGATTTTCCAGTAGCCATTAGTAAATGGCACATTGTTTTTCTGGCTCTGGGAAACATGTAGAAAACCTTATTCTCACTCCTTGCCCTTTAATGAACTTATCATCTTGATAATAGGCCAGAATCAGTTTTACCACTTAGCTAATGAAGCTTAGTTTCTGGGCCTCACTAGCATTGGCTCCTTCCATCGTCCAAGGAATGACCTTAGAACTCATGGATTTTGGTGAAACTGAAAAGTAAGATAATTTTTAAGGAATGCTTTCTAAATTGTATAGGTTTCAGGTCCCAGAAAACTTGAAATTACTTATGCTCTCAACTTATAAAACATTAGATTCCCATCCCCTAAGGTAAAGTGTAGAATTTTGGTCTTTCATATTCTTGTAGCTTCAATTATTGCTCACTACTTAAGCTCTGGTTTCCTCATTTATAAAACCTAGGCATACCTTTTTTATGCTTTAAGGTGTGTCTAAATGTTTAAAAAAGTATATTTTATCCACTATTTTATTTGTTTGTGATAGAGTATTTCCTTTCTGCTCTGTTCTCCATTTTGGCCAGAATTCATACTCAACACTAAATTATGCAGGGTCTCTCAACCACAGATACAACTTAACAATGGTCTGAAAGCCCTTTAAGATGTTAGGCACTGTGGAAAATACAAAATAAGACAAAACCATGATTGTTGCCCTTAAGAAACTTATAATTGAGAATGTAAGTCCAACCCCTATAAATAGTTAAAAATAATTTAATAATTTGATTAAAGTAGATTCAAGATAAAAGTCTTCCTTCAATATGATAATTGTCATAAGAGTCAGAAAATTCTACATATAATGAGGAGTTATTAAGCAAAGGAATTACCTACAGCGATATTTTGTTAACATCTAAGATGTCTCAGTTAAGATCTAATCACCTTTGTGTATCTTATTTGGAATTAGTCCAAGGCCTTCCTGTCCCTTTTACACACGGGAGTTTAGAATTAGGCACAGCACACTAGTAAAAGGTAGAAAATCTTTCAGAAAAAAAAAAAAAACAAGGACTACAATCATTTAGAATTTTAAAATAGTGGAAAATGTTAGAGCCAAATCACCCATGGTAAAGATAAAAAATGATGTCAGAATTGGACAAGATCTTAAAGGACAACAAGATAATCCCTTTATTGCATAGATGAAGAAATTAAGGACAAGAGAGACTAAATGGCAGTACCTGGTTCTGTATTTCTATCTTTGTGTCCCAGACTTGTATTATCAACTGACAGTAGAAAAATACGTAATTTGGACAAAAGTAAAAGGCTACCTGTAGGTTTGTTTCTACATTTTAAAATAACTGTAAAGGTAACTTCTTATAAAAAAGTTTTTAATAGATATCTTGAGTATAAAATATTTCTAAACAAACTAACTCTTTGATTTATGAGCCTCATTCAGTGAGATTTATATAAAAAGGGACACACCCTTTTTCAGGGCTTTTTTACATACTCTGAAACTTTTTTAAGTCATATTTGTTTCCATTTTGAGCATTTAAGAACTTATATGAGTATTTATTTAGTTTTATTTTCCCCATGTGCTTGTATGTTTGGAGGAGCTGAAAATTCCCAAAGAATTCAGGATCATGGTGTCATTTACAGAGAGAGATCAGAAGAGCGCCATAAGGCAACAGATGTCTCCCATACTCACACTGACAATTCAGAAATGACAAAAACCAAAATACAGATGTCTTAAGTTATCCTGAAGACAGTTTTCTCTCTTAGGAGAGAATAGAATAGTTCCAGAAGAGCTAATAAAACAAGGCATCCTGAGAAAAGTCACAGAGATAGAAAAATAAATTTGCCCTGATAATTTCCCTCAATAGTCTAAGAGAAAGTTACAATGAATGCAGGATATGGTAGAAAGATGTGTAGGATAGTAAGCAAAGGGAGGCAGGTATTAAGAGTAGACTTTAGAGCCAGCCAAAACAGGGATTGAATCCCTGTTGCCTGATTTATGACATGGCTTTGAGCCAGCTGCTTAACTTCTCTGATTCTCAGTTCCCAGATCTCCAAATTTACAGTATCACCTTTGTAATAAACCAGTTAAGACACTCAACATAGCGCCTGGCACATACTAAGCATTCAACACATGCTGGTTATTATTGTTATTCATAGTTAAACAGAAGAATGCATTCCAAAGCCATATAATGACCCTACCACCATGTCTCTTTACAATCATGAGTAATTAAAAGTTTATTATGTTTAAATAACCTTTCTTAGTACTTCCTTATGAAGTTGTTGTGAAAACAAATTGAGATAATGTGTAAGTACATAGAGTATTTTACTGTTACTTAGCATAGCACCTGGCACATTGTAGGTGCTCAATAAACAACAGTCACTGTTCTTATTCATAGAAACTAACTGATGGCTCCATGTTCAATTGACCTATAGTCTTATTCAAGGAAGCAATGATAAAATGGCTGCCAGGGCAATATCTTACTGTATTGATAGAAAAGATTTAACATCTCAGGGATATGTGATACCATGAGGTCTCTAAGAAATGCATATAAGAGATGATCTATTTAATAATCGCATCTAAACAGAGATAAATTTTAAAAAAAGATAAATTTAAATTTAAGAATAAATTCACACTACATTCAGTGAAATAAATGTTTCTTCCAACAATTACCAGAGATATTCCACAGAGTAGTAGGGATGGAAAAAATTCTTAAAGAAGAAATAATATTGGGAGGATGGGAACTAAATCTCACAAATACAACCTACTTCCTCTTTCCTGTCTTTGAATGTCTGTATTTGACAGACATGTCTATTCGTTGATAAAGATTGGTTGTAACTCCCTCTGGGTGAAAGTGGTCACTAGTTCAATGACAGATATATAGTTTGGTGAGAACTGCCCCAAGAGTAGGAAAGACACCCTCCAAAAAAAAAATTCTGTAGGAAACCATGAAGTAGGACATAAATTTTGGAGAAAATTATTTTAAAAGGAAGAGGTCTTTACTAAAATGTATTTATAGTAATTTTTCAGTCTTGGGTAAATGATACTAAATATACACAAAATACTTTCCACCTCCAAAAAACAAATAAATAACTTGCATTAAAATAACATTAATAATTGGCCAGAAAATGATATTGGGATTCAATAAAAGTTGACATTTTTCTTGAGGCCAACATTGTTACACAAGGTAGGATATTTGATATTAGAAGAAATAAATGAGTATTTGATGTTAAGCACATATTCAAAATGACAGAAAAGATCATTTAAGGCACTTTCAGACATCATAGTTAATACAGAAGGGAAAGAAGTAAATCCAAACCCAGTGAGTTTGTTTTCTTACATGAGAAGGAATGGGATAATGATTTGATTGCAGACTTTTTAAGGTAATGAATATATGTAGTATTCAGAGCTGTGCAAGGCTGACTTGTATATTTGGCAAAAAAATTGATTTGTGTAAAAATTAATTAGCAGTTAATTTACAGATGATTATAATTCCTTCCCCTTGCAAAGATTAATTGGAAAGGTATAGCTTCACAGGAGATCTTGGGTTATGAAAATTTTTACTGCCACAGAAACAGCACTTATGTTTCTTTAGGGATCAAATAAATAATGATTATATATGCAAGATGATGTCACAATGTCAAATGTCCTATTGGGGACAAGTCATAAAATTCTTTCCTAGAGTCAATTGCTGTTTTTGCAAATATTTCTGGTAGTAGATTTCAAACAAAATGATAAGGAAGAAATTGTTTCATTTTTTTCTCCAGTTCTCTTTAGAGCAGACACAGGTAACTTAATATCTTAAAGAGGAAAGGTATCCCTAAAGGAGACTACTGCAGAAGAGTTAGTATCTCTCAAAACACATGTTCAAATATAGAATTGCAGAGCTTTGCATAACAAGGCTAGCCAATACCACACTACGAGTATGTCTAATATACATCTTCTACTCAATCTCACAATATAGCTAAATTACCATACTCTTACAACTGGATTATTTCTCTCACGTTCAGGAGAAGATAGGAGGAAGTTAATGTAATAAATGAACTCATAGTCTCACTCAAAAATACTTTCTAAATAGGTCTACTGAAAATAGCATCCTAGTGAGTCTCCCCACCTCTGGGTTTGTCTATTTTCAATCCTTCTTTTATACTGCAGCAGAGTACTTTTCCATCAGTGGCTCCCTAGCCCCTTTAAGGATAAAGTCTGAATTTTTAATTTTTTAATGTGGCATAAACATTAATTTCCACATTAATCTTTTAAGATTCCTCTTCACAAAGTTTGTGGTTGGGCCTCCTAATTATATTTCAAATCTATACCCATGTCTTGGTTCTCAGGCTCACTGTACTCACTGTGGACCTTTATTACTTCTCAACCACATTACTAAAATAACCTCCTAACTGGTCTCCTCCGTTCCTTTAGTCTCTCCCATCTCCAGTCCATGGGTCATACTGCAAAGGATGCATCTAAATGCACTCTAATATGATTACCTGCCTCCCCTGATTAAAAGCCTCCCATGGCTCTCCATTTCCTACAAAATGAAGGCCAAGTTCTCCTTAGCTTGATTCATAGGGCCCCTTCTCATGCAAGACATGGGCGTTATCAACCTCAGCAGTGTCATCCTCTTATAATCACATCCATGTACCTGATGTTCTGGCCGTGCTGATTATTACAGTTGCCAGCATCCACCAAGTTCTTATATACATGGTACAATGTTTACACAAATGCTCAGGAGTATAAGAATCAATATTTCTTGCTGGTGAGTAACTTAAACAGTCAAGATTTGGGGAAAAAGAAGAGGCAGTTAGATGCTACTTGCTGTGCTTTATTCCTTGCACATAGCTAGCTTCATGTCTACCTCACTGTGGTATGGTTTTTAGTTTCCCAATTCTAAATGACATTTTTTATTTGGGTTTCTGGATGCATAACTCTACAGTTTTGAAAGCATTTACGAAGGTTGTAAGTTAGTCATATCATTGGTTCTAGAATCTTCTTGAGTAGGGTTTGCAAAGTTTACACAGGATAAGAAAATTTCACTACCAGATAGCCTCAACCCATTACCCAAGGACATGATCATGTTCAATTAACATTCATTTTGGCCCAAATTTTAACATTATCTTCCACTAGCTTAATTTAAATTAATTTACAGGCATTCAAACCCTGGTAACACTTGCTCTGAGTCCAAAGGGGGGAAAAAAACCCAACTAGGTATAGATTGATTATATTAGCTTCAGTTTTTTTCTAAACCATAAAAAACAGGTGTTTATATCTATATCTATATCTATATATACATATATATATATATCTAGTTTCTTCTAACGCAGGGATTGGTAAACTTTTCTGTAAAAGGCCAAAGAGTAAATATTTGGGTTTTGGGGGTCACAACTACCTAGCTCTGCCATTGTAGTGCAAAAGAAGCCCTAGGCAATATGTAAATAGATGAGTATAACTATGTTCCAATTAGACTTCATTTACAGAGAGGCTCCTTTAGACTGAATGTTGAAACTGATTCCCCCATTGTGTTGGTATTTAGAAGTTGGGCCTTTAGGTGATCAGGTCATCAGGGTGGAGTCTTCATGAATGGGATTAATACCCTTATAAAAGAGACCCCAGGGAGCAACTTTGCCCCTCCCACCATGTGAGGACAGTGTGAAGATAGCCATCTATGAACCAGGAAGTGGATTCTCACCAGACACCAAATCTGCCAGTGCTTTGATCCTGGACTTCCCAACTGTCGGAATTGTAAGAAATAAATTTCATCCACTTATAACTAAAAAATTGAATAGAGAAAAAATTATCCTTATTATGTCTAATGTACCCCAACATTTTATATTTCCTTCCATTCTATTTCCTTCAATTGCTGATTGTAACTTAATAAATTGAGTATATAACCCACTGATGAGTTGTGACCTGCAATTTGCAATACACTACTCCTGTGGATTTCACTGTTTTATTCATTGTCCAAATCGCAGGTCAGAGGTAACTTTACATTTGTGTAACTAGCATTCAAACACTCATTCCTTCATTAATTAATTAATTCAATGCATATTTATTAAGTAGTCACTATGTGTCACATGGGACAACACATTTTAAACTAATAGACTGATTGTGTGGTCATTGTAGAAGGATTATGTGGTTACCTGCCAGTAAAGGGTCTGAATCCAACTGAGTGAATATTCCAGAGGTACTCTGAATAAGCCACTTTGCATGTTCTGACTTTGCATTTTTTCCCAATTTAAAGCAGTTTCTTTGCCACTCCCCTTCTGCATGGTTATCTTAGGATATATTCCAGAAACTTGGTGAATCCCCTTGAAGTTTTCAGAGCTCAGAAGCAACAAATGTGAGATCTAATAATTGTTTCTGAGAAAGGACTATCTAGTGTGAGGGATTTTCTTTCTGCTTGGCCTCTGAAATTAATTGATCAATCTATAAAATTGAAAGGAAAAGAAAACCACAATGTGGGAATCTAAATGTTCTTTTTAACACAGCCTAGAGGCTAGAGGCTAAGTGAATGCCAGCTAGCAGGGTAACATCCAGAATTCAAGAAACGTCATTGGTTGCTTGGTTTACAAATCCTCTGAATTATGACAAGAGTTCTCTTTTTCTTTCCTGTGGCAAGAGTTCTCAATGACAGCTCTACATCAAGCTTCTCCTAAGTGTGGGGGCATTTTGGGGCCCAAAAGCCACAGAAAAACATATAATATCCAAGAAGGATGGCTTCCATATTAAGACGAGTCTTGTCACCCAGAGCGAGAAAATGACAAAAAATAATCATTTTAAGTTTCAGAGTTAGAATTGGTCAATGTTACCCAACTGGAAATATGAATTGTACTGTTCCTTGACCAAGGAGTTAAACTACTAAAGGAACAAAGAAGACCTTGAAATAGTATTTAAGCTTAAACCATTTTAATCCTAAATGTGGTGATAGAAGCTACATTTTACTTCTGGAAATTAGTTACTGATTGGGTCAGGTAGTAAAGGGAAGCCATTGTTTATATCTTAGACAGATACTATGGGAATTAACAGCTATTCCATGAACTTTTGACTACAGCTGAAGTATCTGGGGCAGTGAAACAATTTTATAGAGCACAGGCCCACCATAGTGTGACATGTCACTGCATTTACCCTGGTTCTTAATTTTTTCCTAGTATTTAGCTCTATAATTGGTCATTGGACATACTCAAGGTGGGGAGAAATGGAAAGAACATTGGTCACCTTCTCTTTCCTTTCTACCTGGACCAATGGGTGCCAATGATGTGATCAAGTATACTATTTCACAGATTCAAAGTTCCTTTGACTTGGCTTCTCCAAGTTTCAGCCTGGGGTGCAGAAAATGAATATTCCAATTTGGTTCTTATGATCAGCTACATCTTCCAGCCACACAGCCTTTATAGTATTTTAGGGACTATTTCCATCTCCATCTCCCAACTTTGTTTTATTTCTCAATTGGTTTAAAACTCAGACAGGGAAGAGGTGTGCTATAGGGTTTATTAGGCACCATAAAGACTCCCAACACTTTCCTAACTTATTTCTCTGTTTCTTATCATAGTTTCCTCTAATCCTCTACACTGCTGCTTGAATAATCTTCTGAACACACATCTGACCTTGTCACTATTTTGTTCAAAATATTAAGATGGCTTCACTGATTTATCTTACACTCAAGAAAACATATTATACAGTAAGTGAATGAGAATCATGTTATTATGGGAATAAAGTTGAATGTATTTTCCTTCTTTTTTTTTATTAAAGATTTTATTTATTTATTTGATAGGGAGAGATCACAAGTAGGCAGAGAGGCAGGCAGAGAGAGAGGAGGAAGCAGGCTCCCTGCTGAGCAGAGAGCCCGATGCGGGGCTCGATCCCAGGACCCTGAGATCATGACCTGAGCCGAAGGCAGACACTTAACGACTGAGCCACCCAGGCGCCCCTTTCCTTCTTTTTTGAATGTATTTTCATTTTATTAAAAAAAGTTAACTAGAGGGTATTATGCTAAGCGAAATAAGTCAGTCAGAGAAAGACAATTATCACATGATCGCTCTGATATGAAGAATTTGAGAGGCAGGTCAGGGGGTTATGGGGGGGGGCAGGGAAGAGAAATGAAACAAGATGGGATGGGGAAGGAGACAAACCATAAGAGACTCCAAAACTCACGAAACAAACTAAGGGTTGCTGGGAGGTGTGGGGGAGATAGGGATATGAACATTGGGGAGGGTATGTGCTATGGCAAATGCTGTGAAATGTGTAAGCCTGATGATTCACAGACATGTACCCTGGGGTAAATAATACACCATATATTAATAAAAAAATTTTAAAAAAAGTTAACTATAAAATTTAGGACCTTATGAATAATTGTATTAGTTTTCTAGGACTGCCAAAACAATGTCACATAGACTGTGTAGCTTAAACAACATAAATTTATTTTCTCACAGTTCTGGAGGATGGAAGTGTGAGATCAAGGATTTGGCAAAACTAAATAAAAGTGAAGGCACAGGAAGAACATCAGATATGTGGATGTGATGGTATGAGGATGAGACTGGAGATAGTAGTTCTCTTCCTATATCTTCACATGATCTTTGCTCTGTGACTGTCTGTGTCTTTTTCTCTTCTTATAAGGACATTGGTCAGATTGGAATAGGGCCTCACCCTAATGGTCTCATTGTACCTTAATTATTTTTAAAGGCTCTGTCCCTGAGTACAGTCACAATCTGTAGTGTTGGGGGTTAGAACTTCAACATATGAATTTGGGGGAGGGGGACATGATTCGGCTCATAACAGTAACCAACAACTTGATGCAAGAAGCCTAACAAATTGCAGTTCACCAATATGCCTTATGATAAAACACAGATCTTTAATATAATATGAAATGGTCTCCATGTTCAAGTCTGTGTCAGCCATTCCAGCAAAGTCTTTCACTTCTTATACTGAGTTTCAGACTCATCAAACTACTTGCATATTGCACCTTGCTTTTTCATGCTGCATAGCATATATGTGGGCTGTTCTATGCTGGAATTGCCCTCTTTCCCTTTGTCTAACAAACTCCTATTCATCCTTTAAACCCAATTCAAACTTCATCTCTTCACTGACCACCTTTTTCCTTGTATGTATGTTTGACAGAAACTACCGCATTGATAGAAAATATCACATATACATATATGTGTGTATATATATATGTATATATATAGTGTATATACCCTGTATATAGATCTCCTACTGTACAGAGTATCTTTGAGGGCACTGATAGTATTTTATTTCTATTTTATGTCCCTAGTGCTCGCCTATGCTTGGTACACAGTGGGTACTCAATAAACATTTGCTGATGAGCACGTAAATAATTGGGTTATTAAAGAAAAAATAGACTTGTTTAGTGTTACTCTTAGCCTTTTGAAACTGAGTGCTGTAAAGGACAACCAGAATAATTTTCCATAAAGCGTTTTTGGAACCTTTGTCAGAATGATGAAGAAAACAAACCATTGATCTGACCTGCATTATCATTTTGTCAAGGGAGGGTATTTTGGCATTTCTTCCTAATCATTCTAGGTGTTTTATGAACCCAGGTAATACAGAGTAAGGCCCTGGAATTAAAGGTAGAAAATAGTAGACAGAAATCAAGGTCAGATTTTGCCAGTCTGAGATTGTATGCACCAACACCAAAATCTGAGGAAGAAAGAAAAGGAGAATGAGACACCTAGAGTCCAGGGAGCATGGCATCTGTTAAGACCATCTAGGTCTTAACTTGACTACAGTTGGCAGTAGTCTCATATCAATCCTGGATTCCAATTTAACAAATTTCTTCCCATTTGGCCATTTCAGTCCCCCAGAGAGATTTTTTTTAAGTTTTCTAGTCATATATCATTTTCCTAGATGCGCCAGGAAAGCAAGGATGATGTTTTATACATCTTTGTATGTTGTATGCCACACAGAATTCCAATTCAGATAAGCAAGGGAAATAGTTGTTGATTATGTTTGAAATTCAGAAGGAACATCATTTGGCATGCAAATAACAGAAGTAGATACAAAGAAATAGAGGGAAAACAGAAAAAAAATCAACTGAGCAAGTGAAAAAAAACAATGGTGGGGTTTTCCCCACCATATCTACTTTACCTTGAGGTACAGCCAGGGGCTAGATGGTTTTCTCACCATGAGCTATTTCTTTATATTCATTACAGAATTACAAGACAAAAGATTGACTTTCTCCAGCCTCATCTTTGATAAATGGGTCAGCTCCACGGGCTATCTGGCTATCGTTAGTGACAGTCCTTGGTCTTGACAGCCTGACTTAATTAATCTATTTAATTTATTGATCAAGTAGACAGCAAAAGAACATTCTCCATTAAATGGGTTTTTTATCATCCAGAGTTATAGAGCTAAATGTCTTTTTAAAATCTGAAATTTAGTTAGCACATGACATGCTGTCTGTCTTAGAAACTACTTGCAAAGAGGAAAATGCAAAGATTAAATATGGCTCTGTGGCTTTAAGTAATGACCAAGAGGTCAGACTGTAAAATTGAACTCTATTCTGCCTGTCTACTTCACTGAAACTGCAATGCAAAGCAATATTACCTCCAAGTAGTTTTAGGCTGATGCTTGAAGTTACAGTCATTTAACTATATTACATATGTTGTGCCAAGCAGGCAGGTGATAGGGTATGAATTTCTGAGGTCCATTATATTCATTATAGAGAAGGTGGCTACCTTTATACCAATTAGAATAAATTCCCTTTCTGTCCAGATCCAATAATTTGTTTTCCCTCAAATTAGAGCACTGTGGCCAACTCCCTAATTTCAATCTGTAATAATCACAGCATCTACCATTAATTGGAATCCAGGGACTACACTCGACACTTTAACATGTTTCTCATTTGATCTATACACCAATTCTGTCAGAAAAATCTCATTATATATGCACTTTTTGCAGCTGAGGAGACTGAGGCTCCAAGACATTATATAGTAGGGCTGGAGTTTGTATCCAAGTCTGTATGATTCCAAAGCCTAAGCTCTTTCCACCATACCTTGCTGCCCCAGGCTTATCTTGCTTTAGTACATGATTTGATACTTGATTAGGGCTGTCTTTGTGTCACTTTCAGGTTGTTTCATGTCTCTTTCAGCAAACTAAAAGCCTTTACTTTATCCTCTCCCTTTACTCTTGGCCTTTGGGCACCCAGAAGATTCATGGGTAAATAAATGCCCAAATAGAGACACTCATGGATATTTCAGAAAACAGCCAGAAACAATGAACTTTTTAAGGTTGACACAGCATTCAAGGTGGAGGGGAAAAACATATTAACGATATAGCATACACCCTAGTAGTCTCATTAGAAATAAATTTAAAAGCCATTTGAACAAAACCTCAATGGGAGAAGAGCTGAATAGGGTAGGTCAATCAAGCCATTATCTGTATAAATTTAGTACCATATTATGGTTTCAGAGTTTCAGCAATGTGGGAAAGAAATTAATCTCTGGTCTTCCTTGCAATCCCATTTTTTATTTATTCCTAGCCAGCTGTCTAGCTAAAGAATGACTCTTCCTGTTCAAAGGCTAAATGAAAGGTCATTGACTCTCGAAGATATTTTCAGATCCTTTGGGGGAAAACTTGGCTTTTGCTCTTGTCTCTATATGTAATACTACTTCATTCATATTATTCTGATTTGAACATTTTCTTATAAATTGTACTTTTTGAAATGCAAAAGTCTTATTTCAGACCACACACATGCTTTATACTAAACCAAGTGCAGAGGAGTGAAGGTGACATGGATGGTGGTTTAATTTTTGTTAAGCTTACATTTCTGTTGATCTATGAATTCTTTGGAAGAGGTAAGGGCCTCTAAAAGCCTTATGTGAATGCATTTCATTTTTATTCTATTTTAATTACTGGTTATTATGAAATTTAGAAGTTGGGTTTTATTTTTTTGCAGTTGGGTTTTATTTTGAAACAAATTTGTTTCAAGTTTGTGTTTAACTTTGTCTCGGTTTATGGTTCATTAAGAAAATTAACAATTGGGTCTGATTTTAGAAATTAATGAAGTTCATGCCAATAGGAGGACTACAGTTGAGGTCAAGTCCCACTCTGATTGCTGAAAATCCTGTAAAGTATGTGCTGTAGGTACCAAAAAAATCTTAATTAACGTAAATTACAATCATTTAAAAATTTTCTCTGTGCATCTACCATGTTCAAAACTCTCTGCTAGGCTTAGAAATACCAAGTATAGTTTCTACCCTTGAGGAACAAAGGAATCCTGAACCTTGGACACCATAGCAGTTAGTGTTAAATCAAGGAATATTTTTATTGAAATACAATTGATATACAATATCCTATCAATGTTAGGTATATATCATAATAATCCAATATATTTATACATTATGAAATTATCCCTGCATTAAGTCGTTATCATCTGTCACCATACAAAGTCATTGCAATATTATTGAATATATTTCCTGTGGTACACAGTACATCCCCATCACTTGTTTTACAACTGAAAGTTTGTACCTTTTAATCTCCTTCACCTATTTTGCCTGCTCCCCAGCCCTTCTCCCGCTGGTAACCAACAGTGTATTTCCTATATTTATGAATCTGTTTCTGTTTTGTTGTTTGTCAGGTTTTTTTCTTATATTCTACATATAAGTAAAGTCATAAGATATTTGCCTTTCTCTGATTATTCCACTTAGCATAATACCCTCCAGGTCTATCCATGTTGTCACAAATGACAAAATTTCATTCATCCTTATGACTGAATAATATTCCTCTGTGTGTGTGTGTGTGTGTGTACCACTTCTTGCTATCCATTCATCGATCAAGAGATACTTAGGTTGCTTCCATATCTTGGCTATTGTAAATAATGCTGCATTGAGTATAGGGTATCCTCTTAGAATTGTTATTATAATTTTATTAAGATTAATACCCAGAAATGGAATTGTTGGATTGTAGGGTAGTTTTATTTTTAATTTTTTGAAGAACCTACATACTGTTTTGCATAGTGGGTGCATCAATTTATATTCCTACTAGCAGAACACAAGGGTTCCCTTTGCTCCACATTCCCACCAATACTTATTTTTATCTTTTTGATAATCACCAATCTGTGTGAGGTGATATCTCATTGTGGTTTTGATTTGCATTTCCTTGATAATTAGTGATGTTGGGCATCTTTTTAAGTATGCCTTTCTTTCCCTTTTTTCTTTAAAGATTTTATTTATTTATTTGACAAAGAGAGACATTGTGAGAGGGGGCACCCAGCAGGGTGAGTGGGAGAGGGAGAAGCAGGCTTCCTGAGGAGCAGGGAGCCTGATGCGGGGTTGGATCCCAGGACCCTGGGATCATGACCTGAGCTGAAAGGAAGATGCTTAAGGACTGAGCCACCCAGGTGCCCCATTTGTATGCCTTTTTGAAAAATATCTATTCAGGTCCTTGCCCACTTTGTAACCAGGATGCTTTTTTTGTTGTTAAGTTGCTTTAGTTCTTTATATATTTGGGATATTAACTCCTTATCAGATGTATTATTTGCAAATATCTTTTCTTCTTTATGTTGCCTTTTCATTTTGTTGATGGTTTCCTTTGCTTTCCAGAAGCTTTTTAGCTTGATATAATCCCATTTGTTTATTTTAGCCTTTGTCACCATTGCCAAGGAGTCTTTAAAATAAAAAAGATTTATTTAGTTAGTTTAGGGAGGGAGGGAGAGAGAGAATCAGACTCCCTGCCAAGCAAGCACAGAGCCTGATGCAGGGCTCCATCTCACAACCCAGAAATCATGACCTGAGCTGATATCAACAGTCAGCTGCTCAACCAACTGAACCACCCAGGTGGCCCACCAAGGAGCTTTTGGATTTATATCATCATCATGGTACCAAAGCATGCCTTTATTATTATTATTATTCATAACTGTATTAAAGTTGAGATTCTTCCTTCAGCCTTAGGACCTGAACGAAGGAAGACTATGGGTACTGGTTGACTGAAAATCTGCAAGACTTTTGCCTCCTGAATTATAAAGGTGAGGGTATTCTAAATACAGTGACCCTAATTTTCCCTTAATTTTCTAAAAATTAGTTTAAAAATGAAGATTTGTTGAGTATGTATGACTATACAATTGTGACTGGAAGCAGGTACTATAGGGACAAAAACGTGGATTTAGGAGAAGAAAGCAATGACATTCCATATAGTGGTCCTGATTAATCTGAATCATAAGAGGCTTAAAGTTTACTACCCAGGCAGTAGTGTTCTACAAGTCATCAAATTTCCATGTGTTCTCAGTTCTCAAATTGTGGCCTGAAGACTCTTGGTGGACTATGAGAGTCCTCCAGAGGCAATCCATGCTGGCTCCGAATTTTAATTCTTAGGCCCACACAATACTAGTTTTCATCAAGAAAATGTGATAGCAACATTTAATAAAGAAACAAATCTTATAAGATTGGAATCTTATAAAAAGATCCATTAATTCTGGGGTGGGAATTTTCTTTGTGGAGGGCCAGATTTGAGGTAAGTATGATTTGCTACATCTGTGAACTGAAAAATGTTTGGGAATTACTAACCTGTTGTGACCTGGTATGTTTTTAAAATGGTTCACCTTCTAGCCCTTGGAGCCTCAAGAAAGGACAAAGAAATTTATACAGAGAATGGATAATGTAATTTCTCAACAACTTGCTATCTGCAAGTCTAATCTCTCTTAAATCCTAAACCTATATGCCCCAACCTGTTTGACTTTCTCTTACTGCTAGGGAGACCCATGACATTTTCAACCACTCCATAAAGAACTGACTTGTCAAATACTTAAGAGTCAGGATGGAGGTGGGAGCTCTCACCTCCAGAGGCCAAATACATGTTTGCTCAGTTGCATGTAAGATAACCAGTACATTTTTTAAGTTTTGAGAAGTGCCGAAATGAATAGTGGTTTGTCACACATAAAAGTTTTAAAAAGTAATATGGCATTGTGGGAATTTTCTCACCCTATCTTAGTACAAGACAGCCAACGTTACTTACATAGAGAAAACAAAGTTTGAGAGCAAAGTTGAAAAACTGACAGAATTGTTTTGAACCACTGGAATAGTTAAAAGCAAATTTATACTGAAATCTCACATTCTGACTGGAATAAATTAAACCATAGACTATAAATCTTTATATAGTATTGCAAAAATCCTTTCTCTAAAATTTTATCTATTTGTGAATCAGAGCTATTAAAATCTTTTATTCTTGATAAACTACAAAATTCATATATTAATTTAGCTTTTGAAGATAAATTTTACAAAGCCCAGAAAAAGCTACCAATGTCTATGATCTGAATCAGTGTATGAGTGCCACTACCATTATGTATAAGACACTGGTAGTAAGCATGGCAGAAGTGGGGGTAGTTAAAGAAATATAAGAAATTATTCCAAGAGTGTGTGCATACCCTCTAAACATGTAAGAATTCACAACAAAGAATGTAGACATTTAAAGGCATTTTAATCATTCATGACCTTTCAAGGTCATGTGGAAAGTAATTCCTTATCAAGCCATTCCCTTTTGGTTAGAGACTAATTTCTGTCATCCATTTTTCATGTGAGCTTCTGCAGAGTTTGTCTTGATTCATTTCCCTGTTGTGAATGTGAACCTTGTCTTGTTGACTTTTCCAATACACAGCTGAGTTTTACCACTTAAAAGGCTTTAGGCTTTGACATAATAAATATTTGAATAGCAGGTAACTAAAAATTTCCATGTCTCATGTATTTTATGATCTTTAGTCTAGAGAACATTCCCATAGGAAAAGACATCCCAAATCATTTGTTTCAATCTTCTTGGGATAGCATATACAGTACTGTTGTTTTGTTGTTCCAAACTGTATTAATGACCCTGTGGTGGAAGAAGGAATGCAGCAGCAATGGTTACAGTAATTCCAACTACCTTACATTGAGTGCTCACTATATGCCAGGCACTGGGTCAGATATTTAACATACGTTATCCCATTTAACTCATACCATGAATCTATGTGGCAAAATGCTATAGTTGTCCTCATTTTCAACAACCAAGCCTTAACACAATTAAGGAACTAACCCAGGGTACCACGGCTCATAGCTGGCACTTTTGAGAACTCAGGTTATCTGATTCTAGAATGTGTGCTGTTAACCATGTTCTCAAGGAGATCCTGGAGGCTCTTTAAATCTGTAAGATACTCTGATAATAGAAATCAGGGCTGTCATCCATAATTTTGGTTTAATCTCTGCTATACTGATTTCCTAGTTTCCCCCACTTTGAATCACAATTTTCTCATCTCATATCAGCCTTGTTTTCTAGCACACTCTGGTCCAGATTGCCATTCTCTCGCTTCATCCCTTTCCCTTGGATTCCATATTCCTGCTCCCTTACCCATTTGAATAAGTAGATGCCAAGTCCAGCTAAGATTAGGCTGATTTGGTAACACCAAGTCTGCTACCCCATCCATCACCCTGGAATCAGAATCCCAGCTCTTGTCTTGTTTTCTGGACCTACGTCTGAACATCAGTTTAAGAACCTTCATTTGTGAGTTAAGAAGATGGGGATCTGGGGGTGCCTGGGTAGCTCAGTGGGTTGAGCCTCTGCCTTCAGCTCAGGTCATGATCTCAGGGTCCTGGGATGGAGTCCCGCATCGGGCTCTCTGCTCGGCAGGAAGCCTGCTTCCCTCTCTCTCTCTCTCTGCCTGCCTCTCAGCCTACTTGTAATCTCTCTCTCTCTCTCTGTCAAATAAATAAAATCTTTAAAAAAAAAAAAAGAAGATGGGGATCTGTGGGATGCCTGGATGGTTCAGTCAGTTAAGTGCCTTCAGCTCAGGTCATAATCCCAGGGTCCTGGATGGAATCTGCATCAAGCTCCTTGCTCCACGGGAAGCCTGCTCCTTCTGCTGCCTGCTGCTCCCCCTGCTAGTGCTCTCTCTCTCTCTCTCTCTCTCTCTCTCTGACAAATAAATCAATAAAATCTTTAAAAAAAAAAAGATGGGGATTTGTTTGCAGTCCAGGGCAGTGGTCAGTCCTTTAGTTAGCCCAAAACAAATAGGCATGCTGACATGAGGAACAGAGGCTCACACTGTGACTTTAGAATCATTTATAAAACACTTCTGTATAACATACTTCATTCACAAAAGATTTTGGCTCTTCTAGAAAGATGTAACAACTTACCATTAAGGAACCACACTAATAGAATGGATACTTTCAAATTTGATATATATATATAAATCAAAGTGCCAGCCAGGAAAGAAAACAGTGTCCCTTTCTCTTATTAATCCATACTGATGTGAGGGAAAATGGCCCAGGCCAGAAAATTAGTCTTGTGACTCCCTCATGCCTCAGCCCTATTTTGTGACTTGTAGTTCTTTGGCATTGACTCTCAGTTTATACCTTATTCATCCCTTTTAGATAGTGCTTATAAAGGTTCTCATACATTTTTCAAACATTCTATTGCCTGCTTTACACCACAGCATCCCCAAAGGCAAAAACATTTTCTTTCTTTTGTAACCATCTCCCACTTCAGTTTTTCTGCATACAGTGGGTGCTCTACACATGCTGTTTACTGAATGTTTTCCTACTGGAGAGTGTCTTTGGGCCATTAGGATTCCATACTTATATACAGGAAGTCAACAGGAAAAGGCAGACAATTTCTCTGAATGCTTTCCCAAATAGCCTGTGTGGAATTACATTGTGCTTTTTTATGCATGTGTAGCTAAAACCTATATGGTGATTCATGAAACAATGTCACATTTCACACTTAGGAATGATTATGAATAATTATCCCTGGGTTTTGGTTTGAAAGGCAAAATGAAAGTTCTAAATGAGTCTTTTTTTTTTTTTTCTCGTCACTTAATGACACCTTTTGAAAGAAAATCAGGGCTGCCCAATGACCTACACAGCTGTTTCTGAAAACCTGAATGTAATCAAGCAGATCGGAGTTAGGTAACTGCATTCCAAATACAAGTCATTAACACGAAAGATTTAAATAAACTGATTCCTGATATATCAAAGTCTATTTGTCCATTTAAAAAAATGTGCATAGATTAAATACAGCTCCAATAACTTCATGTTGTACAGATGACCTTTCTTAAAACACCATTTAATTAGATCATTCTCATGCTCAAGGACTTTTAGTAGCTCACTATTGCCTAAGAAATGAATTCAGATTCCTCTGCTTGTTCTCTACTTCTTTCACAGTCCTGTGTCCCCTCTCTCACTATGCTCTTTCCACTACCTTGCAACACAAATCCTCACAACACATATAGTACACTCCAGAGAGTTTACTCAGATTTTTCACCTTGTTAACCCCTCCGCCACCATATGACTGCCACATCCTTTTTCACCAGTCCTTGTGGACTCAGCTCAAGTCCTACGTTCCTTTATGATGCTTTTCCTTACATCTGCCCTCTATAACGATCCATTTTGCCTACTAAATACTAAACAGCACCCTAGCACTTTGAATCTTTAGTTAAAGTCACTCTACTATGATTTCATAAAGATACTGCCTCTGATACCAGCTGGTACCATTCATGTAACACATGATCATATCCTTATTTTTGGTATTTTATAATGTTTTGTACATAGCATTCATCATGCCAACAAAACTGTAATCTTTTCAAGAGCAAGAATAATGATCAATTCGTATTAATATTCTCCACATTACCTAGCTTGTACAGCTAGACTAATAGTAAGTACTCCATAAATACCTGACTTGAATTGCTACTCAATAAATACCTGACTTGAATTGCATTTAAATTGCATTAAATTGCATAATTTTAAATTGCATTTAAAAATTGTCTTTTCTTTGGAATGTATCTGTTAATTGCCTACATGTGGATGTGAAACCGAAGGGAATTTTAATTACCCCCAAGTAAGTTGTAGCAGATGCTATTAGTGTCGTGGCCAGATCCCTTTTATTAGGCTGGTACACCCACCATCCAGCTTCCGTAAAGGTTGGCTGCTAATGATTTACAGCTGCACCCTTCTCAGGAGCTGATAGAAGCCACCTCACCTGCATATGCTAAAGAGGTTATACCTCATCTCAGAAGCAATGACTGACAGATGCAGGGTACAAAAGTCCATTCTCCTTGCTTCTGGGCAGGACAAAGTCTGTGATGTAATTCATGTTCCAAAAGCCCCAGTGGAGTCAACCTATACCTCTCCTGAAGCCACAGACTTACCTAACTGCTTCTCTTGCACTATTCTGCTCTCCTTACTTCCTTACAACTTTTTCTTCTCAATAAACTTCTTCCCTCAATAAACCATTTGCACAAGAATCCTAATCCTAGGCTTAGCTTCTAGGAAACACTACCGAAGACACAAGTATTTCTAAAATAAAATGTAGATGTTTATAGCTGCTTTTAAGTAGCAGAAAATCTTTGACAAACTCTGCTTTCAGGGAATACAACATCACCAGAAAACATTACCATCCTTTCAGATAACTATATAAAACTTTAGGGTGACTTGCTCTCAGTAATATACATGGAATGTGGAAATGGACGTGAGCACAAAGAGGATTCAGTCCTGTGGTTCTCAGTCTCTGCTCTACATTTCATCACAGATAAGGAACACTCTATGCTCCCAAGGTAATGGTAGTTTTGAACTTCAGGAGGTCAGAGGAGTATGTTAAACCTTGGTTAGGAAATAGGGAAAGCTCAGAACTGATTCTGATAAATGATACCCACTGTAGATCTAGTTCAACTTCTTATTTTTAAAAAAATCAGGAAATGCAAAAGACATAAAGGCAACTTCCCCAAGGTTACACAACTATTCTACGGCAAAGGAGGAACTGGAACTCATATCTCTACATACCTACTACAGGATTTGATCTAATGTAGCATTTCCCAAAATGTGTTTTGTGGAACACTAGTCACTAATTCTATGAGCTGTTCCATATGAAAAAAGTTCCAAACACTGCCTAATATATCCCTTTCTTGGAAAGTCACAAAGAATATTAGCATATTAAAGGCTCTGAAAAATCATAAACTAAAGTAGTTTTCTCCAAACTTATTTAAAAGAACTTTTTTTTAAAGATTTTTATTTATTTATTTGACAGAGAGAGAGAGAGAGAGATCACAAGCAGGCAGAGAGTCAGGCAGAGAGAGGGGGAAGCAGGCTCCCCGCTGAGCAGAGAGTCCAATGCGGGGCTTGATCCCAGGACCCTGAGATCATGACCTGAGCCAAAGGCAGAGGCTTTAACCCACTGAGCCACCCAGGTGCCCCTCTTCAAACTTATTTAAATCACAAGTAACTTCCTCATTTTTCATATAGCAACTATTAACCAATATCCCTCAGAACCAGCAGCCATGGTACTCACTTTGGAATAAGCGGATGTGACTGATTATCCTAGGAATTTGCTAGGTACTATGAATACTTATCTGGGGGCACTCAGTAAAGATTATTCCATTTTTAATGTTTAAAGGAAGATCAAGAAAAAGTTAGCACCTTGATTTTAATTCCCACAAAAGAAGGGAATGAAGAAGAAATTAGAAGGCTCATGGAATACTACCAACCACTTGATATTATCTTTATAAAACACATCAGTACTTGAGCACCTATAGAAATCTCCTAAATACCAGGTTATCACAAGTTATAAGTTTCAAGAACACTTATGGAAGGAATAAAATGTATATGGAAATGTTGCTTAAGCCTACATGGTCAATGCCAGATTAGAGCTTGAACAAACAAAGCTGAGAAAGTGGCCATATTAAATTTTACATGGAATTATTATATCCCACACTTTCCTCAGAGAGACCAAAATTAGAAATAGCTACAACTCATATGTTCTTTTCTTTCACCTGTATATAAATAATAATGATAAATTACTAACCAGTACATAGGTAAGATGCATTATTCATGTTTAAACATAGCCCACAGGCCACTGTGGTTGTTTCTTGATGTGTATAATAAACACCAAACATCAAACAAAATGGATCATCCCATTAGCTTCTTTCAGCTGACCCCTTAATGTCAATGCTTGAAAAATAGGAGCAAACATTTGATTTAATCACTAGCACAAGAAGGCCAGGCATGACTGCTACTACAATGTTATTTCTGGCTGTGGGAAATGAGATTGAAGTCAGTGCAACTTAAGGCAAGTTCTTTTGTTTTGAAACTGTGACTAAGGGTTTCATTCATAGAAGCACTTTTTCTAATGAACTGCTAGCATATCAGGTAAGGCTTCAACTGGGATAGGTGAGGGAGAGAAGAAAAGCATCAGTTATAATAATGCCTTTGTATCTGTAGTGCCAGGATTAGTGGTATAAATTTCTATAATACATAAGCAGAAGTTAATGCATTTTTTAAAATTAATTATTTAGCATATAGCATGCCTAGCCCCGTACAAAGTGCTGAGGAACTAGGGGTACTTAAAAAGTAGAAGACATAATTAAAAATTTAAAATCTAAATGAAATGATATTTCAAAACACGCCAAACAACTAGAAAGTAACTGATATGATTATATGGGATATACACTGAAGAGATAAACTTGGTCATATAGGGTGGAGCCAAGTTGTAGAGACTTAAATACCAAGGTTAAACTTCCTTTTTTCCCTATAAGATCAGTTTGTAGACCTTTTTGTCTAACCTGGAAATATTTTTACAAGGAGAATCATAATCCTCAAACATACGTGTTTCATTAAACACCTAAATGGCTTTAAGAACATCAATTACTGACTCTTGGTCTCAGATTTAGTGGTTATTAAACAGGTCAGTATTCAATCAAAACCCTGAGTCATACTATAACTTCATGCCTCAATAATGAAAACAAGAGATTTATTAAATGGTGACTTTTAGGCTTTTATAAAAGTAGATATATAGAATGAGGGATTTAGATTAGGTTACTATGATCTCTGATCAATCTAATGATACAGTTTTTATTTTTAAAGAACTTATAAACACTGATAGGGATCAATTTTCTACGTATTTTCTCATTTTCAGTAACAAATACTAGGGCCCTATCAAAAGGAGACTGGAGACAATCTCATCTTTCATGTTATAAAAGGATAACAAAAGAACCAGAGGATAGACGTTCCAAAAGGAGGGAAGGGAAAACACCAAAAGAAGAGGCTTGGTTGGAGATATGGGGGATTGTTATAAAAACTGTATTTAACCACTTGCAGGTTGATTTCAAGTCAGACTATGCCTATGAATATAATCATGATGAGCAAGAAGAATCCAGGTTGCATTACCATGTACCTTGTAAATCCAAGAGCAAAACTGTTACTAATCAACATGAAATTCTTCCAAATCTTTGCATTCTTTATATTTCTATTAATCGACAAGTCTCTGTAAAGTGTTTTTTTATATCAGAGGCCACGAATGAGAGTAACAACTCTCAGTGACTACAAGTGAATCATTTGTGTGTAAAATATTTATACCTGATCCCTTTTATCTCCCCCACACAGCGTTGGGGCGCTCTTTCTCTGATGTTCAGTGGTGGGTGCTCAGGGAATGCAAATTGACTTTAATATTATTATGTATTATAATACATCCTCCAAAGCCAAACAGTAGCTATTTTTTAATTATTTGTTATTGTAGATGATTTATCATTATAGTTAAGAGATAACAACAACAACAAAAAAATCACAGGCCCTACTAACATCTAAATACTCTAGAATGCCAGGAACAATGTAAACAAAAAGCCAGAGGACAAGCTAGATAATAAAATATTAAAACTATCTCAGAGATAAATGACCAACAGAAGCAAGGATTCTGAATAGAATAGCAAGGATTCTGAATAGAATAGGGAAGGGAATGAGTGACCATGGGAATTCTACTATCTCTCATTCAGTCAAATCAGCAAGATTTTATAGAAGAAGTTTTCAGCAAAATATTAAATGAAAGGAAGGGTAGCATGACAAATAAGCAGAAAAAAATAGATGAAAAAACTTTTGCACCAAGATTGATCAGAACACTTCTAAGTGAACATGTCTATAACTACTTAAGAATTGGGCTTGACATTAGGGAACCTTTAGGATGCACCCTAAACGAACTATTGAATTCCAGAAATAATGCCTTTACTTTGGTAGCTGTTGCCAAAAGGTTAGGGGTTCCTTTGTTTGGGACAGCAAAACAGGCTCAAAAATTCCAATAAAAAAATGCACATTATGAATGAAGATAGCCAAATATATCACCAAAACCAAGGAAACAACCACCACCACCAACAAAAAATATACTTATGTAATATTAAAGAAAGCAAAAAACAAAGACGAAAAATATTTTAAAAGAAGCAGGAAGTGTTGATTTTTAGCCTCAGAGATTTCTTCTCACTTTTACATTGATTTGACCCTCCCGATATTAGTTTATCCTAACTAGCTAAGCCAACCCCCAACTTAAAATCACTTTTACCAAAAGAAGTTTCTATGTTCCAGCTAACTTTCCTGAATTGTCCTCAACTAATTATTGTTATACTCTTGGCACAACTAGCCTCTGCTCAAGTCTCTTCTAGGGCAAACTTCCCCTATGGGCCTCTTTCTTCTATAATAGAGACTTCTGGTAGCACCATATGCATCCCAGCTGTTTCTAATTAACCCAGCCAGTCTGGCTCTGAGTGGATGACTCAGAAGGCTGACTTTTTGTTTTAAGAAGTAAATGATTTTACAGCAGACAAATTTAGATTTAATAAACTTAAACAATTTATTAAAATTATAATTTGAACATGAAAAGAGTTTTTGTTATTCCCCCAAAATTACTTTCACCATTCAAAAATGAAGAGTATTAGGCATCCAAATTGGCAAAGAAGAAGTCAAACTCTCACTCTTTGCAGATGATATGATACTTTATGTGGAAAACCCAAAAGACTCCACTCCAAGACTGCTAGAACTCATACAGGAATTCAGTCAAGTCTCAGGATATAAAATTAATGCACAGAAATCAGTTGCATTCCTATACACCAACAGCAAAACAGAAGAAAGAG
>CM052801.1:65728887-65747720 GCA_028533885.1 Nasua narica | reverse complement strand
GCCCCTCATCTGCTATTCTTGACAGGATAGACCGGAAGAAATTTGAGAGAAGAAAGTCAGAACTATTTATTACCATTCCAGAGCTATAGGAGTGTGAGCTGCACAGGTATATTGGCTATCTGCCTTGTTCCCAGTTATAGGTTCTATGTCTTATGCAATAAATAGTTGTTGAAATAATAAAAAAAAAAATGAAGAGCATTTACACTGTATGTTAAAATGCAAGCCAAAAAAAATGCAAGTGGAGGAAGGTAGATGACAATAAACTATTGCTGAAATGATAGAAAAATATCAAGAATAATCTTGTACTCATAAAAATATGATACATATTTTCTGTACAAATTACCATTCTTATAAATCTCATTTCATGTATTTAAAGCCCCTAAATGTAAAATTCAGAAGAATACGTGTATAGCAGGATGAAATTGTCTAGGGAGCCAAAATCAACTTTTTCAAGTGATGTTGAGCCCAAGCATACAAAAAGTTGCTCTTTTAAAGCAATGAAATCCAAAGCAAAACCAAATTAGCAAAACCAAAATCAGACTGCAGTGAAAACAAATTACTTCTATATGTTTAAACAAAAGGGGCAAACAGTATTTTAAGTGAACCTTAAGAAGAAAGTCTTCGATAAGAATTCATTTCATATCCAAATGTCCCACTTTGAGGTTCCTCTGTAGTCAGAACACCTAAGGGAAAGGAGTTCTAACCTATTTTTATGATAGAAGCAATTTGCTTCATGAAAACTTCCACAAAGTGGAAAAAAAATTATCCATCCTATACACCAAATTTTCAAAAGAAACGGTGTCACCTCCTTAGGAAATGCTTCCATTTCTTTTTTAAATTTTCCTGTTCAGAAAGACACATCAAGAACAGAGACTCATATTTAAGAAACAAATGTGAAAGTAGACAAAGTGAAATATTCCACAACGAACAATTAGGGTTTGAAATTTCAGATACTAGTTATCTTTAAATAATATTTTTTTAATATCACAATCATTACTGTGAGGCAAATGAAGTTGGATAGGCATGTCTAATGTTTTAGTTTCTACTAACCAAAGGCTATGGTGAAAATACTTTTATCCTCAAAACCACTTTCGTCTTAGAGGAATACATATATGTTGATTTTTAAACTGGTATGACAAGTATATTTCTAAAGCAGTATATAGCCAAAGCTATAAAAGATGAGGTCCACTTGTTATATAGCAATTTCATATAACACTGAACACAGCAGATACATTCCTACATAGACAAAAAGGAAAAGAGAAATACTCTTGAAGACAAAACGAAAATTTTATCTTCTGACTGCGTATCTAACCGCATGGTAACATCATGTTTACATGAAACTAATAGACCTATGTGGGATTCAATTACACATAGGCATCATAGTAAAAAGAGATCAGAAAATGTGGATAAAGTAAAGACTTTTTTAAAAACATGGAACAGATGGGGGTATTTTAATTAGATGGCACATGATGAAAGTTACCTGCAATGGATTTTGATGCAAAGTTGGTCAAAAAAAAGTTGGATTCCCAGCTAAGAGAAACAGTGAACTACAAAGGAAAAATCCTAATCAAGATCTGTGAATGAGATCAAGGACCAGAATAAACATATATTTAAGAATCAGTGATAATGGTAGCTAGAATTCATTTCATTTAAAAACCTAGTGGAGGGGGAGACGAAACGAGAGACTGTGGACTCTGAGAAACAAACTGAGGGTTTTGGAGGGGAGGCAGCTGGGGGGTTGGGTGAGCCTGGTGGTGGGTATTGAGGAGGGCACATATTGCTTGGAGCACTGGGTGTGGTGCATGAACAATGAATCTTAGAGCACTGAAAAAATAAAATTAAATTAAAAAAAAACTAGCACCAAGATACAGTAAGTGGCAGTATAATTTTGAAACTAAGGGAAGGTTTTAGAGTCAGATTACCCATGTGTGAATCCCTGCCTAACTACATGTTAGCTGTGTGGCCTTGGGGAAGTTATTTACTCTCTCTGTCCCTTAGTTTCTTAATCTATAAAATGGGGTTCATAATGGTATTCTACCTCATAGAGTTACTATGAGGATTAAATAATTGAATATGCACAAAAGACATGGAATAGAACCTGACACATAGATAGCATTCAATAATTGTTAGCTAGCTAGTTTTAAAATAGTATGTATTAAGAATATATAAATTTAGGTATTTAAATAGAAATTTCCATCTTTGAAAAAAATTTTCAATAAACTACTCTTGCAGTAAAAGGCTATTAGTCAAATCACATGGCATAATGAAAGAGACACTCCCACCTATAACTTTCATTAATTGGAGACAGAATACCTAAGATACATGGTTAAAATTTTTTTTAAAGATTTTATTTATTTATATGACAGAGGGAGAGAGATCTCAAGTAGGCAGAGAGGCAGGCAGAGAGAGAGGAGAAAGCAGGCTCCCTGCTGAGCAGAGAGCCCGATGCGGGGCTCGATCCCAAGACCCTGAGATCATGACCTGAGCCGAAGGCAGAGGCTTTAACCCACTGAGCCACTCAGGAGCCCCTAAAATTTTTAATGAGTACCTTCAAAGTCAGTTCAAAGTACTATATAACTTTCCTAGGATAGTCATTGCAAATAACTGCAAATAAATAAAGAAATGATGAGGCCAAAAGAAGTCGAGCTACTGCTCCCTCTCTGCATCAGCTTTGGTAGTTTATGGACTGGAATGTGGGACAAAGGCAAGATGATCTGAATATTGTAGGCAAAACTCATTATGAGTAACCATCATGTATTAAACACCTGTAAAACTCCTAGAGATATAAAAAAAAATTACTAGATGCTCTCCCTGTCCTCAAGAGAAAAGTAGTCTAGCTATGGAGTCAAAACACATCCATACACACACAATCATAGCTCCCATGAGCAGTGCAGAGCTAATGGGATTTAAGTCACTACAAGAGTGTTGTCGTTATCAGCAATGGAAATAGTTTCCATTCATTGCCGTGTGATGTTTTAACAGGATATAAGACAATGTGTACATATATTTTTCCTCATTTCCTTTTTATTATATATTCTTAAAGTAGTCTTACACCTGTATGATAGGAGAGATTGAGGTTCAGGAAGATTAAGTAAATTGACCATGGGCACCTAACTAATAAATGGAAGAACTGAAGTATGAACTCTTCGACTCTATACTCTAGCAATATGGATGTATATGTTAACAGGGATGAAACTGATGACGCAATTTTCCTAAGGAAGTTATTTATGGAATGCATGATTAATGTACTTAAAAAAAACCTATACAATTCTCTTAGGAGAATAATACTATAGCATTGCTGATTTATTTCCCAGTGCAAACCATAGCACACACATGTACCTTGAGTAAAAACACTGCTGTTGTCCTCTGATAAGATAATGACAGGGATGACATGACACTAAAATGATTAGGAGATACCATTACACATACAATAATGATATATATATCCTTAACAATGACTTTCCCCTTTCCTCTTTTCTTTCCTCTTTTTTGACTATGGCATGTGGTAATGGTTGAGTTCTACTTACCTGTAGTGTTCATAAATTAGCTGAAAACAATGTACCTCTGAATATGATCTACTCATCTTTTGCCCATTCTGTGTCTCCTCATTACTCTGTCCTTCCACACTTAGTAGTATCTATTTACTGCCAGGAATTCTATTAACTGATGAACAGTTTCTAAATATAGAGTCTCTTCTATTATTCTTGTATCAAGAGACAACTAGTTTACCACGGGTAGTGAAAAGAACCCAGGGAACTGGAATAAGGAAGATCTAAGTTTGAATCCCATCATCATTCTCAAATAGATGCACGACCACAGATAGGTTATTTAACTTCTCTGACCTTCAAAGCTTCAGTTTTCACATCTATAAATCAGGAATAATTATATTTGCTTTACAGGGTTTTCCTGAGCATTTAACTGAATGCTGTATATAAAATATCTGCCCATGTACTAAGTACTCTAAAAGAGCTGATTCACTTTCTTATCTTTATGGTTAGAACATGTGTTTTATGGCAGGTCAGTTTAATTATATGGAGTTGTATTTTAAGAGCATGACTTCACCCACATTTTATCCAAAAATCTATACATTAAAATGCTATGTTATGGGGCGCCTGGGTGGCTTAGTGGATTAAAGCCTCTGCCTTCGGCTCAGGCCATGATCTCAGGGTCCTGGGATCGAGCCCCGCATCGGGCTCTCTGCTCAGCAGGAAGCCTGCTTCCCCCTCTCTCTCTGCCTGCCTCTCTGCCTGCTTGTAATCTCTCTCTCTCTCTCTGTCAAGTAAATAAATAAAATCTTTTAAAAAAATGCTATGTTATGATGCTGTTCTATAAGTGATACATTGAACAGAAGGAAATCACACCTCATAAATGGACAAAAGGTCAAATCAAATTATTTCCCATATAACAAAAAGCTTCAATACCAAACACACAACAAATATTCATTCTTATAATCACTGTCATATTTTTGCTCAGTTCTAGATATTCAGTTTCTCTGCAAGAAATTTACAAGTTGTCATATTAATTGTTTTCAGAAGAGACATAATGCAATCGGTGATCAGAATACATAAAAATTGAAGACAAATTAATTGGGAAACCTGGGACCTTGTTAAAATGAGTTTGTGCGGCGATTTCTTTCTTTTTTGACCGGGAAACTTTTGTCACTGATTCTTTTTACTTATGGGCTATTGTTTGCTCTGAAAATAAATTAAATACTTGCCTGTAAAAGGGAACAAACTATTTAATGAAACAGAAATGCCTATGAGAATTTTCAGATTTAACACATACCAATTATCATGTTAGATGCTTTTATATATGATATCTTGCTTAATTTTCACAAAAATGAGTGAAGCATAAGTTATTTCTATTTTACAAGGTAGGAAAGTGAAATTCAGAGAAACTAATATATTTGCTCAGAAATATTTAGTCAGTTTCTGGTAATGCCAGAATTTAAGCCCAGAGATTTAAATATCAAGCATAATATCCTTCCTGTTCTACCATAACTGGTATGAAAATAAAAAATGTTATCCTAGATCAGACTTATGATTTATCCAGCTCTCAGTGCTGGTGCTGGGACTCATAGTACAATGGGGAGGCAAGAGTAAAAAGGTGGTGCTCTAGGACAAGGATCAGTCCAGTACTCTAGAATCAGAATGCAAATTCAGCATTTGAGATGAGTTAGTGAATTAAATCAGGCAAGTACACACAAGTTTGAAAACGCATAGAACAAAGCATGACAGGACAGAACAAACAAAAATAGGCTTAAATCCTAGAGACTGCAGCAAATAGTCAGGAATCTGGACATTCACGGAAACCAAAGGGCCAGCCTCTGTGGTCAGGAGAAAAGACATATGGTACCAATAACAAGGCATATTCAAAATCAATTCAGTCCATTTCCTGGCCAGGTAGCCTCTCACAAACTTTAATCGGGACAAGTCACAGTTGTGGGATTAAGTATCTTGCTCAAGATACTTGATTAAGTATCTTGCTCTCTAATACCAATCTCAAATTGAAAGTTTTAAAGCACGTTCCATCTTTCATATCTAATATTAATTGAAGTCGTCTTTATCTAAAAAACATAGGGTGAAAAACTGTTCAAATATTTAGACTTCTATTGGTTACATAATGACTACTTGGAGGACAGAATTAAAAACACATGTCCATAGGAAATTTTGAAGCATTTTTGAAAAATCACAAAGCTCTAATTTTAATCAGAGATGAATATGTGAAGAGCAGATATGGGCAATAAGCATTTCAGGATGCTGAGAAAAAAATCAGCCTTCAACAAAAGGGACTTGCTTCTAAAGGAATAATAGCTAAAGATCTTCAGCACATTGTATTTAGAGCACAGACGATGATATCATATAAGCAGTGTAAATCACAAAGTGCTTACTGCTTAATGTCATGATATGAAAGCACATCTTGCTGAGGTAAATATAATGAACAGGCACATGTCGTTCTCTCCTTAAGTACATATGGTATAGGGACAACATGCACCAGTAGAGTGTTGGCTACCTGTCTCTGGATATGCTAATCAATGAATCTCAAGGGTGCTAACTCTCCATTTCTCAGAACCACTTCTTTGAAATATACTTGATAAGATAAAAGTATCTTGTCTTTTTGTCCATGTCCTTATCAAAGATGCCTCCCAACCTCCCCTGAAATAAAAAATTTGGCTAGGTTGGGTGGGCCAACCTAACCAAATAACTTTTATACCTTGGAACCACATTATTTTGTCTTTGCTTAGCACCTTCTAAATGTTAATTCCTTGACAAGGCCTTCGTTCCACGAAGGCCTTGGGCTCTGAGCATGTTCAGACTGTCTTTTCCATGTGCAAGTCAGCATGACTTTTAAGTTAATAATGACAACAATTATAACAGCTACTACTTATTGAGTACTTACTATATGTCAGGCATTGTGCTACACATTTTATCTCATAGAAATAAAGGCAGTGTTCTTGCTCCTGTCAAGGGTCAACCTCTCCATGTGTAATCTGAATTTTATCCTCTCTTATTTTTTCTTCCCTGGTTTCTCCTTTTCCAATGAATCATCTCTATTAGCATACAGACATACATTAGAGTTTCTCATATTTTTAAAAAGAGATCTTTCCTTGATGATACATCTAGCTACCATCCCATTTATCTAGGCTGCTTCATAACCAAACTTCTCAGAAGGGTCAAACTCAATGGATATTTCTCATCTTCATTTTACGTAGTTAACCACTCCCTCTTTCTTGAAACACTCTTCTGTCTCAACTACCATGAAAGGTAGGTTTCCTTTCTTTCTTTTTGCTGCATGTCTTAGTGTCCTTTTTAAGTTCCTCATCACCTATACCCTGGAGATTAATACAGAACCCTCTTTCCTTCTCTTTCTACATTCTGTTGGTTTCCTCATCCAGCATCATAATCCTAAAAGTCAGTATATTGACTACTCCCAAATGTATATCCCTGGTTTATAATTTTGTGAACCCCAGACCCATAGAAAAACTGCCAACTCAAAGCTTTTATATTGATATTCTACAATATCATCTCAATATCTCACACTTAACACATCAAAAACCAAACTTTGCCATTCCCTTGACTTATGCCCAAATCTATTCCTCCCCTAGTTTTCTGCATCCCAATAAATGGTACCACCACAAAACCAGTTGTTTAATTTAGAAACCCAGGAATCATCCTTGATCTCTTCCCTCTCTACATCTATCTTGTTTATTTATTTATTAGTAGTAGTATTAACAACATTTGTGTCAATAATTAGAGGAGATAGTGCTTCTTGAACTCCTAGTATGTGCCAGGCACAGTGCTGAGTGCTTTAGCTATATTAATTCATTTAATGCTCATGCCAAGCCTTTGCGTAGGTACTATTATCATTCCCATTTTATAAATTAAAAAAAAAAACTGAAGCAGGAAGGTGAAATAACTTGCCTGAAGCAAAACATATGTTAAATGGTAACACTTAGGTATGAATCCAAGTCATCAGTCTCCAGAACCTGTCCCCTTTGGCAACCATTCCTTTATTTTAGTTTGATTTATAGTGTCTCCCTATACTTAGATTTTTTTGGATGGGAAGCTACCTGACTTTTTAGGGAAAATAGCATTCAATGAACATTTCCCCATGATTCAGTAAACCCTCCAAGATATACAGTGCTAAATACGTTAAAAGTTAAGCTCAGAGAGGTTAAGTAACTTGTTTAAGATCATAAAGCAGTGAGTATTAGAGTTAGAACCCAACCCAACTCTTCATGATTCCAGAGATCAAACATTTAACCACCATGTTATACTGCCACTTTGTTGAGTTTTCTACACTGACAGATTCAGACTGCCCATCAGATATTCCCCATCACCAGGCGATCAAATCACAACCAAGCTTTTACTGTGCAAAGATAGCTTTGCCTTAAGATCATAAAGTAATTAGCAGTTACTCTCAGTTTTAAAGCCATGTTTCTTGGTAAAACATTCTGGGACAGATAAGACCATTCTGAGAAAGGAAGACTAACTGAGGACTAAGATGAATAATGAAAGCATTCTTTGTCTGCAGGGCTGGCTATGTGCCTTCCTTAATGTACAAAGAGTAAAGTATTGACACACTATCAGTAGGGCAGAAACTCAGGAATTTTTTCCAATAACAGAAATGGAAATCTGGTATATATCTAGTCACATTTTCTTTGTTCATCTGAAGTACCTCTGAAAAAAACAAAAAACAAAAAAACAAAAAACAAACCCAAACAAACAAAAAAAACTCCAGGGGAAAAAAAAAAAACACAGACTGTAGTCATGAACTAGAATTACACTATAGTCCACATGAAAATCAAATCCATGGCTCTGGTCAAAGTAAGTTAGAGAAAAGTCAGACAAGTTATACAGTATCCTCAAAAATGACTATTTTTGGGGCGCCTGGGTGGCTCAGTGGGTTAAAGCCTTTGCCTTCGGCTCAGGTCATGATCTCAGGGTCCTGGGATTGAGCCCTACATCAGGCTCTCTGCTCAGTGGGGAGCCTGCTTCCCCCCCTCTCTCTGCCTGCCTCTCTGCCTGCTTATGATCTCTCTCTATCTCTCTGTCAAATAATAAATAAATAAACAAACAAAAATAAATAGATAACTCTTTTTTAAAAAGGCTATTTTTTAAGGCAGGCACTGAGGGATTAAAAACATAGAGAGGCTCTAGGGGATTGGCTACAGGAAACCATTAAAATATTATCCTTAAACATGAGATCTAATTAGCATCGGACTAAATATTTAAAGAGCTTCTCAAAACAGAATTTCTGCCCGCAAAATGTATATATGTTGGACTTGACTCTATTTTATTAATTGCTCAATCGAAAAACTGTACAATGTCAGTAGAGGGACAAAGGAAAAATGCTAGGAACCAAAAACAATGGGGGAGAATAGGAAAGGGAAGAGGGAGGAAAGTGGTCCAGGACAAAGCAGAAAAATATGAAGCAGAGCATGAAGGAAATGATTAAACAGTTAACTTTGGGATTAGAGGGTTAAATGTAAGAATAGTCATGAAATTGCTTTCATGGACCTTATCTTGTACTACACCTAAGTCACAAAACTCAGCACTGCTAACTATTATCTTAAAATAAACATATGTATAAAACCAAATATATTAATATACATTAGAAATCATAACAAACAATTTTTAAATAGCATGACTAAGCTATTAAGCTGTCTCTGATAAAATTTACATAATATTTTTTATATCTTTAGAAAAGCATTGGCTCTCATTCAGTGTTTTTTGGCCCATGTCTTCTGTCATATATATACTTTTCATCCAAGTTTGTCCATATATGGTTAGTTGGGTCTCCGAATATGAAAAGGGCCCACAAGACAAGAAATGCAAACAGCTTCTAGAAGCTGGAAAAGGCAAAGAAATGGATTCTTCTCTACTGTCTCCAGAAAAGGACATAGCCCTATCCACACCTTATTTTATTCCAGTAAGACTCATTCTGGCTTCCAGAACTGTAAGATAGTAAAAGTGTGCTGTTTTAAGCCACCAAGTTTGTTGCAATTTGTTACAACATCAATAGAAAACTAAAACACCATCTTTCTCATTTCTTTGGTTTCTGAGCTATTTCTCCACTACTGACCTCATGCAATTTTTAACTAAGAACATCAGTAACTTATTTTATTTTATTTTAAGATTTTATTTATTGATTTATTAGGAAAGAGAGAGAGAACATGAGAAGGGAGAAGGTCAGAGTGAGAAGCGGACTCCCCATGGAGTTGGGAGCCCAATATGGGACTCAATCCCGGGACTCCGGGATCATGACCTGAGCCAAAGGCAGTTGCTCAACCAACTGCGCCACCCTGGGGCCCTGAACATCAGTAACTTAATCTCTCATCTTAATTTCCCAAGCAAAGGCTGCCATGACCAAGGGATGTCTTTCTTCATCTTCACATACCACTTCTCCCTCAGCTATTGCCATTTAGTCTCACCAATCCAAAGATCTGATGGAATTAATTTGAAACCTCAAGTGACATCTGTCCCCTTCATTTATCCCATATATGAAATATCTCATAGCTTTGCGCAGTGGCAGCATCGTAGCCAATGAGGTTTATCTGAGGCGCGATTATTGCTAATTGAAATATCTCATATTACTTTCCTCCCATATTACTGTCCTCCTTTCTTCCTGAGCTGCTTCAGAGGATATAAGAACAAAAAAGGGATACAGCCACTCATTAAGAACATTACTTGGCTCTCACTTTCCCTGACATAGAGACAAGGAAAAGGCATCCTTGGATAATGGAGATTGCCACACAAAGAGGCAGGATTTGACATGAAGAATCAGATGATTCATCTAAATCCATGTCTCCATACTGGTTTACAAATATACAACTGAGGGAGGGTGATAATGGAAGACTTATTATAAAATATCCTATTACCCTCTAATAATCAAAGAAATGCAGGAATCCAAAGAAAGGATTTTCTTTCCAAAGAAAGGAATCCAAAAGTCTTCCTTTATGTTAAGTCTCTCTGTACAACAAGGTAGTTGGTCTTGTTAATTCAATCAAGTATCCATTGAATAACTAAGCCATATGCCTACCATTTGCTCAACTCTAAGTGTGATAGAAAATAAAGTAGGCTCATAGTCCCTTCTCTGAGGGAATTTTAAATTCTGTTAGAAAAACAAAATCAACATATACGCCAGAATTATAAGCCAACCCAATACAATATAAGATCAAAAGCTAAATCCCGAGTTCTTATTCAATGTACTATACAGTTCAGAGAAAGGTGAGATCAATGAAGGCCAGAGTAGATAGAGAAATCTTCTTAAATAGGTATCTAGATGAGAAAGTCACTTTTTCCCATTGACTTAATTCCTTCAACATATATACTATTTATGAATGGGGATGAAGATGAAGATACCTACAGAGATCTATTTCTGGGTCAGAGCTAGCCTAGTGCTAGCTTTTTTTCCCCCTACTATTAAGAGCAGAGTCCTTACCACTGGTACACATAACCAGAGAGACAACTAGAATAATCAAATAAAAGATATGGGGAAAAAATGGAAAGAGGCAGTAGGGGTAAAAACAGAGTCTAAAATAAAGCAAGGCTAGGAAAAAAAAAAGAGAGAAGAAAATGGCATCCACTAATCCTCAAATCGACAATTACAGGCTCCACGACAAAGCCTGTAGAGCTGAAGAGAAGACAGCTGTGTGAACTACACCTAACATCCCCCCAAATATTGCTATATTGGCATGAAGACACGGATGTAGTTTCCTTTCCCCTCTCTTGCTCTTGTCCACCAAGAGCTTAAGGACAGCCTTGGAAGATCTTTTCCAGATAGCTAGCAGCAGAAGTTACTGACATTGGGCCTTGTTCACCAAACCAGTGATGTTATACCTAAAATAGTAATAATGGAACACTAGGTGTGGTGCATAAACAATGAATCTTGGAACGATGAAAAAATAAAATAAAATTTTAAAAATAAATAAAGTTAATTAGATCAGCTCCTTTAAAAATATAATTAATGAAAAAGAAACTGAATCTGAGTCTATCACAATGACAGAACTGATGAGATAACCACATTATGTGGGCCAGCCTGTAATTTACCAATATCGCAGAGATATACAACTCAGTGGCCTAAAGCACATAGCACACAGTAGACATTCAATATATGCTTGTAGAATTGAATGCACAAATGAGTAACTCTGGAACAAAATATAAGCCTGAGGATATGAAGACTTTGTAGTATAAGATATTCAATAATATCATGAACCCGTTTTCAGTAAACATTCAATAGGACACTGTGTCCCACAAAGGATAGTCTTATGCTTCTGGTCCTTGCCTACCTCTTCAGTCTCATCTGATATCAGTTTCCCACTTGCTCACCATGATCCACTGAACCCTTTAACTCCTCAAGCATTCCCTGCTTCTTCCTATTTCAGGGCAGTTGCATATGCTACTTCCTCTGTCTAGAATACAATTTCTTTTCCTCCCATTACCACTGATTAGCTCCTACTCATTCATAAGGCATTGTATAAATATCACTTCCTCAGAAAGGATTTGCCAATCTCTTATCTGAGGTCAGCTCTAAAAGTATGAAATTATGTGTGTTTAAAAGTATGTAATTAAGAGAAACAGCTGATGTCAGGAGAGGTAACCTAGTACTATAGTTGCATGTCCTTAGGTGTCATTGCCATAGTTGGAAGAATAAGCTGAAAGATATGAGTCTTGCCCACTGCACTAATTCTTAACTTTTATGCCTAGTATGTCTAATGACCAAAAAAGAAACAATAAAGGTAAGTTAAATAGAGTTGAGACTAGTAATTTTTTTCTTTGTTATTTATTCTATAGTCCAAGAATCAGTCCCTTCCCTCCCTGTACATTCTCTCCTAAGGCAGAACATTTCCCGCTGCCCATCTCCTCTCTATATCCTGGCCCGAATCAACACTCAGCAAAATGAATGTGCTGAAGGAATAGAAAAATAACTAGGGCCCCATAAGACTTGGGCAATGATTATAATTTTGTTTTTATCCTCCAATCTCTCCCAAAGGCAAATGATTCTATGGGCCATCTACTAACCGATTCCATCCCAATAACCCTCTCTACCTGAACATCTTCACAAAACAGAATTTACCAGATATGGTGGCATAAATTCTGCTTCTGTTAAGGCAGCTTAAAAGAAAAACAGTACCATTTACTTCATTGGCCACTAAAATCCTATTAAAGATTCCTTCACAATACTCTCATTGTGATCATAGTGGAATGAGAGCATGGTCTCCATGAACATCATGATGCTCAGTGGTTCTCCCTTTTGCTGTGTGACAGGGCAGTTCTATAGGTCAATTATTATTTTTGGTCCAAACCAAAGCATGATAATGAGATGCTAATATAGTATAAGTAAATCTCTATTTTATGTCATTGACAGAAATATCAATACTGTCATATTGTAAAGTCTAATGGTGTAAGAGCTCAGTATGCAGAGCACTAACAGGTCTAGGATCACAGGCTGAAAACTACTAGAAAAATACTAAATTTAAATTACTACTAAATTTAGCATATTCTGTCATTCTGGATTCCTTCTTCAGAGGATGCTGTTTGATAAACAGTATATTTGCCCCTTAAAATGAAATTCAAAGCCCTAAGGTGTATTACCAATGTCTTAGTGGCTATTTGCATTGCACTTCCTGTCATCATAGTAAACTCTGCATTTTTCCTTCCTAAACTCATTAACCTATGTAAGATAGGAGACATTTCTTATTAGAACAATTGCAGAACTGACAGAAAAGGGGGGCCAGAAAGACACCAAGATTGTATCTGGGCACATGGCTCAGGTTCCTGCCACAAATAACATTTAGCCTCAGTTATCAGATTCTTCCCTGCCCACCTTCTCATTCAAGACTATAACCAGAGATAGCAGACCTTCTATGAACTCTTACACAAGGTCATCATTCTTCTCTTACCCCACTTCTACTATGGGACTCGGGCACTGCTATCTTCTGAGTCACTACTGACAATTCATTTAGATCCTATATTCCATGTTAGTAGACTTAAATGAAAATCTATTATCCCTTATTGCCAAAATTAACTACTGCACCTGTGTTCTCCATCCATGCTTCCCAGTCACGTTCTAGACTTTGCCCCTCGGTCATCTGGTTCTTCTTGCTATTTTGCCAATGCTTTGCAAACATGTTTTGCCCCTTGCCTCTCTCCTCTTCCTCCCCCCCTCCAAAAAGAGAAGGAAAATAACTCTCTTGGTTTGATTCTGCTGCCATTTTAGAGACCAATTATTTTTCTATTTCCATTCAATGCCAAACCTGTGAAAAAGTTTATCTCAACACTTCCATTTTCTTAGCAGCCCTTTGCTCCTTAATCTCTTATCTTCTGGCTTCCGTGATCACCAAAACACTATAATTATTTTCTTGCAGGTTACATATGACCTGCTTTTTTCATAGTCTTTAGTCTTGAATTCTATAGTTTTTCCTGAAGTTGATTATCCCTCCTCCTTGACTCTTCTCATCCTTGTTTTTTGTTTGTTTTGGTAACTATCCAATTCTGATATTCTTCTTACTTTTCTAACCAGTTATTATCTGCCTCCACTGATTCTTTGTCTCATCCTTGCAGATGGGTATTACCTAAAGTTCTATCTTCAGTCTTCTGTTCTTTTTTTGCCTCTAGCCCTTCCCTGATGAGGGAGAAGATTTGTTTTACAACCAAAGTGGCAAACATTTACAAAGGCCAGGTAGGTAATGTAAATAAGTGAAGAAGAAGATAGGTGGGTGTAAGATATGATTATAAAGTATTGGATGCTGGGGGTAAACTATAGAGTCAGCTTATGTTTCTAAGGGGATACTGCTATTCAGCTCTAGCCAATGCATGTTGTATATATAAGTAGACCAAATGTACCAGCTGTACCAACTTTTTATCAGAAAACTAAAGTCTGGATTTTTCTGTTAACTTTCCACATATTTAAATGTTAGCCAATGATTCAAATTTCTTAAATTATGTAGGTTGTATTGGTTAGGATAGACTAGGTTATTCTGCATTTACACGTGGCCCCAGCATACAACAAAAGTTTGTTCCTTATCCACATTATAGTTACATCATAGGCCAGCTTTGTCTCTGTTCCATGTCATGCTCAGTCTAGTACTCAGGCTGACAAAGCCATTTCTATCTAAAATACTGATGACTTCATGGCAAAAGAAAAAGAAAAACTGTTGAATCATGCGCTTAAACCATGTCTTAAAGTTCCTCTCAGAAATTTTACACATCATCTCTGCTCACATTTCATTGGCCAAAGCAAGTCAGGTGACCCAGACTGACTTCAGTGGGAAGCAGAAATACAATCCTCTCCTAGAGAGAGGCAACAAGTGTTTGTGAACAATAGTACAGTCTGCTATACTGGTCAAACACAACTATCAGTGGTCCATTTCCAGTTAGTAAGTTCTATTGCTCAAGAAAGAGCAGTGAACTGTGACTTGGGAAATCTGATTTGTTATCACCTCTCAGGAACTATGGGGCCTTGGGCAAGTTACTTCACAAAATGGACTCTTGTAAAATGAGGGACTTGGAGTGATTCTTTTATTTTAAATTATTTATTTAAATTCGATTTAATTAACATGTACTGTATTATTAGTTTCAGAGGTAGAATTCAGTGATTCATCAGTTGCATACAACACCCAGTGTTCATTCCTTCAAGTGCCCTCCTTAATGTCCATCACCCAGTTACCCCATCCCCCCCACCCACCTTCCCTCCAGCAAACCTCAGTTTGTTCCCTATAGTTAAGATTCTTTTATAGTATGCCTCCCTCTATTTTCCTCTTATTTTATTTTTTCTTCCCTTCCCCTATGTTCGTCTGTTTTGTTTCTTAAATTACACATATGAGTGAAATCATATGGTATTTGTCTTTCTCTGTCTGATTTGCTTCACTTAGTGTTAACACCCTCCAGTTCCATTGGAGTGGACGATTCTTAAGGTCTTTTTATAGAACTACTATACTTACAACTCAAATTTTGTATTGAGTATGTGAACAGTTCTGTGAAGATAGAAGCCTATTAACACTGAACCTCCAGAACTGCTCTCAACCAAGTCCCAGTCCTACATTTTCTAAAATTTGCTGCATATTTCTAGACACCTAAACAGTAGTACTCAACAAATCCTAATCCAAACTGTTCTTCACTCCAACACTGATTTTCTCTTTTTTTTTTTTTCAAGTAGGCTCCACACCCAATGCAGGGCTTAAACTCATGACCCTGAAATCAAAACCTGAGCTGAAATCAAGTGTTGGATATGTAAGTGACTTAGTCACACAGGTGCCACATTGATTTTCTTATTTGTAAACTACAAAAAAATCTGGCCAATATATTTGGAATCATCCTTAGTTCTTTTCTTTCTCCAGTCCTCCATCTCCAGCCAGTACTAATGCCTAGCAATATCATCCTCCTGATGTTTTTTTTTTTTTCTCATTCATCTCCTTCTGATGGCTATCAAGATTATTCATGATCTTTATCTATTCATGCCTGCTTACTATCTTGGCTCTTGCCACTCCTGTTCTTGAAGCTTTAAAGTTAATTGTGTCACCATCTACTTATTCCCATTCATTTAACTCCCACAACCTCTCCCTACTCAAAGACTTTAATACTCCACTGCCTTTAAAGGAAAGTTGAAACTCCTTCACCTGCCATTCAGGTTGCCTTATGGTGATTGACTGTATAAATCTAAGTTCTTTTATTTCCCTGGGACTAAGAGTCTCCATTTATGAAATGGGGATAATTATAGCTTACCTTACCTACTTCAGAAGGTTGTGAGCATCATATGAAAAAATGGTGATACAATATATAAAGGATACAAGATAAACTATTGTTTAAGCAACCAGAACTTCTACCACTACATATGCAAACAAATTAATGGAGTTTTATATCATCAAAAGTAAGTTTCAAGAGTGATTCTTCCTAAAGAGGAACCATCTAATGGTTTATTTATAAAGTCAGGGGTTGGAATAAATAACCTATCTCAAAGGTCCCTTTCAACTTTGAGATTTTATTGGTAACCCATAACTACTGCCTACATTAGAAGCCTAGAGTAAAAGTAATTAGGTTATAGAAATAAAAGCAATGCTTAGTAGTTAACCATGGGTTCTGGAGTCAGTCAACATAGGTCCAAATCTTATTCTCCCACTTAATAACTCTGTGAACTTAGAGAACTTAATTGCCATTTTCATCTAAATTTTTTTTCAGGGCCGCCTGGGTGGCTCAGTGGGTTAAAGCCTCTGCCTTCGGCTCAGGTCAAGACATCAGGGTCCTGGGATCGAGCCCCGCATCGGGCTCTCTGCTCAGCAGGGAGCCTGCTTCCCCCTCTCTCTCTGCCTGCCTCTCTGCTTACTTGTGATCTCTCTCTCTGTCAAATAAATAAATAAAATCTTTTTAAAAAAATAAATAAATAAAAATAAATTTTTTTTCATAAGAAGAAAAAAGTGGAAGAAACCTAAAAGTGTGTATTATGCAGTTGCTAAAAAAAGGATAAGAAGTTTAATGTGTTGACATAGAAATAACTCTAAGTTATGCTGTTATTTGAGAAGGGAAGCTGATCAATACTTGCAGTAGGATCCTATTTTTGGACATACATGTTTATTTATATATGATGGGGGGAAATTGAGAGGAGTGCAGAACAAAGAGTTTACAGTGGTTATCTGTGAGTTGAGATTGGCAAAGTAGACATGTGGATGAAAAACTTGTATTTTTCACTTTTCTACTTTGACACTGCCATATTCACTGAATTTTTTAATAAGTTTGTATTATTTTGTATTAAGCATTGTTTAAGGAAAAAATTGTCCCATTTAGAGATCTTTTGTTCTAATTTAAAACCAAGGTCGGTAAGCCTGGGTGGCTCAGTCAGTTAAGTGTCTGCCTTTGGCTGAGTCATCCCAGGGTCCTGGGATTGAGTCTCGAATTGGGCTCCTTGCTAGGCAGGGAGCCTGCTTCTCCCTCTGCCTGTCACTCCCCCTGCTAGCACTCTTTCTCGCTCTCTCTAGCAAAATAAATGAATAAAACTTTTTTAAAAACAAGGTCTTACTACTTCAGAATAAAGATGAACTCTGTTCCAAAGCATCACCATAGCCCTGAAGGACTAAACTTCAAATAGGCCTGAGCACTGTCCTGCTTGCTGAATGTCTCGAGGAAAGTGGCCTTTTCACCTAATTTTCCCTGAAATACTTAGGAATGTTAAAAAGTTGTGATTATTGGGGCACCTGAGTGGCTCAGTGGGTTGAGCATCTGCCTTCGGCTCAGGTCATGATCCCAGGGTCCTGAGATCAAGTCCCGCATCAGGCTCCCTGCTGAGTGGGGAGACTTCTTCCTCTCCCTCTGCCTCTCCCCCTGCTTGTGCTCTCTCTCTCTCACTCTCTTTCTCTCAAATAAATAAATAAAATATTTTAAAATAAGTTGTGATTATTTATTCAACTTTGATGGGTGGGTAGGTAGATTGTAGCCAGAGTCTGCAGAACAGCTGGATGGGACCAAGAGAGAGAGGATTAAAAGAAAACAAACAAACAAACAAACAAAAAAGAATGGAAAAAGGATCTTTTAGAGCACAGCACAACCCTTTATGCAGGTGGTGCTGCTCACAGCTGCACTTGCTCAGGGAGAACTGTGGGAACCTAAGAGCCATGCTTTCATATGGGAACATGATACCCCATTTACTGCTACATGTAACCATCCCTCTACATTTCTGGATCCTTTGCGATGAAAGAAATATCTCAACTTGTGTTTGTTAGCATCCTTCCGCCAATCTCATCACTATCCTGTTCTGACAAATACACAGAAATAAGAGCAGCCAACATTTACAGAGACCACAGACCAGGCACTGTGCTAAGCCCTTTATGTGGATTATCTCAGTTAATCCTCTTGACAACCATATGAAGGAGATAATATTTTTATTCTACAGTTGAAGAAATAAGCCTCACAGAGGATACTTCAGTGGTAAATAATGGAGTAAATAGACATGTAATAGGGAACTTCATATAAAGGGATTGAATCAAAAATAGGTAAGGTACTAGGGTAGAAAGAAGGCCTGGATCATGGTACTCATTCTCCAGGGGAGGTAGGATACCACACTGGGGAGAGGATGCACAGCCAAAGAGTCTGAAGTAACACTGAGTATTGGGACGAAGGTAGTAAAAATGTGGTAGTGATTCACACAAGAAGGGAACTAATCAAGATTAGAGCAGAGATCAACGAGTTAGAAACTAAAGAAACAGTAGAACGCATCAATGAATCCAGAAGTTGGTTTTTTGAAAGAATCAATAAGATCGATAAGCCACTGGCCAAACACATTCAGAAGAAAAGACAGAGGACCTTAATTAACAAAATTATGAATGAAAGGGGAGAGATCAC
>CM052801.1:65708587-65728387 GCA_028533885.1 Nasua narica | reverse complement strand
TCTGCACAGCAAAGGAAACAGTCCTCAAAACAAACAGGCAACCCACAGAATGGGAGAAGATATTCGCAAATGACACTACAGACAAAGGTCTGATATCTAAGATCTACAAAGAACTCCTCAAACTCAACACTCACAAAACAGATAATCACGTCAAAAAATGGGCAGAAGACATGAACAGACACTTCTCCAAAGAAGACATGGAGGCTTTTTAACTCGTAGTGACTAGGTGGAGTAGAAGGGAAGACCACTGATTTTAATAGCTCAAACTGTGAGGCTGGGGCAGTTCTCAAACTTGGTTGCATATTCTAATCACTTAGAGATCTTTTAAAAATGAGTCATAGGGACTTGCTGTGGAAAATTTTGACACAGAAGATCTGAGTAGGCTTCAGGAAAGTTGTGTTTTTTAATAGGGTCCACAGGAGATGCAGATGCAAAAAGCCACTAGACTAGAAAGTAACAAATTTGATCCATGTGAGTTTTGAAGTCATACAAGATTATGCTAGGATTGAGTTGAGAGGAGGCCCATGAACCAGGTATAATGGTTTTTAATAAATCTTTTTTGAATTAACTTATAATATATTATTTTGTCAGGGGTACAGATCTGTGATTCATCAGTCTTACACAATTCACAGCACTCACCATAGCACCTATCCTCCCCAAGGTCAATCATCCCCCCATCCCTCCTCCCCCCCACCCCTCCAGCAACCCTCAGTTTGTTTCCTGAGATTAAGAGTCTCTTATGGTTTGTCTCCTCTGGTTTCTTCTTGTTTCATTTTTCCCTCACTTCCCCTATGATCCTCTGTCTTGTTTCTCAAATTCCTCATATCACTCTTTCTCTAATTGACTTATTTCACTTAGCATAATACCCTGAAGTTCTATCCATGTTGTTGCAAATGGCAAGATTTCTCTTTTTGATGGCTGCATAGTATTCCACAGTGTGTGTGTGTGTGTGTGTGTGTGTGTGTGTGTGTGTGTGTGTGTGTGTATACATATATATATACACACATACCACTTCTTCTTTATCCATTCATCTGTCAATGGACATCTACGCTGTTTCCATAGTTCCATAGTTTGGCTATTGTGGACATTGCTGCTATAAACATTGGGGTGCATGTGCCCCTTTGGATTACTATATTTGTATCTTTAGGTAAACAGTAGTGCAATTGCCGGGTCGTAGGGTAGCTCTGTTTTTAAATTTTTGAGGAACCTCCATACTGTTTTCCAGAGTGGCTACACTAGCTTGCATTCCCACCAACAGTGTAAGAGGGTTCCCCTTTCCCTGCATCCTCGCCAACACCTGTTGTTTCCTGACTTGTTAATTTTAGCCATTCTGACTGGTGTGAGGTGCTATCTCATTATGGTTTTGATTTGTATTTCCCCGATGCTGAGTGATGTTGAGCACTTTTTCATGTGTCTGTTGGCTATTCAGATATCTCCTTTGCAGAAATGTCTATTCATGTCTTCTGCCAATTTCTTGATTGAATTATTTGTTATTTGGATGTTGCTAAGTTGTTTATAGATTTTGGATACTAGCCTTTTATCTGATATGTCATTTGCAAATATCTTCTCCCATTTTGTGAGTTGTCTTTTGGTTTTGTTAACTGTTTCCTTTGTTGTGCAAAAGCTTTTTATCTTGATGAAGTCCCATCATGACTTCATGAACAATGAAACAGTTCATTTTTGCCCTTGCTTTCCTTGCCTTTGGTGATGTTTCTAGGAAGAAGTTGCTGTGGCTGAGGTCAAAGAGGTTGCTGCCTATGTTCTCCTCAAGGATTTTGATAGATTCCTGTTTCACATTTAGGTCTTTCATCCATTTTTAAATCTATTTTTGTGTGTAGTGTAAGGAAATGGTCCAGTTTCATTCTTTTGCATGGGGCTGCCCATTTTTCCCAACACCATTTGTTGAAAAGTCTGTCTTTTTTTTCTATTGAACATTTTTTTCTGCTTTGTCTAAGATTAGTTGACCGTACAGTTGAGGGTCCATTTCTGGGCTCTCTGTTCTGTTCCATTGATCAATGTTTCTGTTTTTATACTAGTACCATACTATCTTGATTATAGCTTTGTAATAGAGTTTGAAGTCAGGAATTGTGACGCCACCAACTTTGGTTTACTTTTTCAACACGCCTCTGGCTATTTGGGTTTTGTTCTGGTTCCATATAAATTTTAGAATTATTTGTTCCATTTCTTTGAAATAAATTGATGGTATTTTGATAGGGTTTGCATTAAATGTATAGATTGCTTTAGTAACATAGACATTTTCACAATATTTATTCTTCCAATTCATGAGTATGGAACGTTTTTCCATTTTGTGTCTTCTTCAATTTCTTTCATGAGTATTCTATAGTTTTCTGAGTACAGATTCTTTGCCTCTTTGGTTATATTTATTCCCAGGTATCTTATGGTTTTGGGTGCAATTGTAAATGGGATTGACTTCTTAATTTCCCTTTCTTCTGTCTTGTTGTTGGTGTATAGAAATGCAACTGATTTCTGTGCACTGATTTTATTTTATTTATTTTTATTTTTATTTTTCAAAGATTTAATTTATTTATTTAACAGAGAGAGAACACAAGCAGGCAGAGAGCAGGCAGAGGCAGAGAGAGGAGCAGGCTTCCTGCGGAGCAAGGAGCCCGATGCGGAACTTGATCCCAGGACGCTGGGATCATGACCTGAGCCAAAGGCAGCTGCTTAACCAACTGAGCCACCCAGGTGTCCCTGTGCACTGATTTTATATCTTGACACTTTACTGAATTCCTGTATGAGTTCTAGCAGTTTTGGGATGGAGTCTTTTGGATTTTCCACATAAAGTATCCTATCATCTGCAAAGAGTGAGAGTTTGACTTCTTCTTTTCCAATTCTGATGCCTTTTATTTCTTTTTGTTGTCTGATTGCTGAGGCTGGGACTTCTAATACTATGTTGAATAGCAGTGGTGATTGTGGACAGCCCTGCTGTGTTTTTGATTACTGCTTCAGTTTCCTTACTGGTTATGAGTCTGTTCAGGTTTTCTATTTCTTCTGGTTCAGTTTTGGTAGTTTATATATCTCTAGAAATGCATCCATTTCCTCCAGATTGTCTAATTTGCTGGTATATAGTTGCTCATAATATGTTCTTATAGTTGTATTTCTTTGGTTTTTAATAAATCTTAAAAGTGACCAGAAATCAATAGATGGTTGTGACAAGAAGGGGATAAGTGTGGTGTAATCATATTGGATGAGTTTGGAAAAGAAGGAGTTTTACACAGGGATGAGACATGTATCAAAGTCTTCTACCAATTACAGTCTATGTAGAATTTTAGACATCAGTGTGCAGTTGGGTGTGCTTTTGTATGAAAAGAAAGCCTGGGTATCATAGTTTGCTTGATAGATTTGAAATCATGGAATTTAGGAATAATCTGTTTCACTTAGATGTACAATCAGCCTTGTGCTTAAAAGACAAATACCCTAGCTCCATTTGTGCATTTCAGAGAGAACTTGTCCAGTTACTTGGACAAACCTCTGTAATATGGGCCTACCTTTGGGGAAAAAGTAGTGGATAAAGCCTAGAGCATTTCTGAGAGATTTTAGGCCTAATAGTATATATACTAAAACAAACAAAAACAAAAACAAACAACAACAACAACAAAAAAACCCTTATAGGTTCTACTTAAATAATGGAAGAGATATGTATATGGGTCAGTGATTTTTATTAATATCATCATCATCACCATCAATATCATCATCATCATTGTTTACAATCTTAGAAAGGCCCTAGGGTTTTAAAGTTAGACAGGCCTGCATTTGATTTCTGGCCCTTGATAATTAGTGTTGTGGCCAAGGTAGGTTACTCATTTGGATATCAACCCCTTCCTCTGTAAAAGAAGGATAATAATAGTTTCTTTATACCACTGTGGGGGGTAAATGGGACAATGTATGCAGATGCATGTGGCACATAGTGGGTGGATCAATAAAGGTTGACTCCCTATCCAGCTCTTCTTAGATGCTTTCCTAATTTTATTGTAGCCAGAGAAAATTCATTTTTTATTGAGTATGACTAACTAATTTGTTTATTAATTGTTATTGTTATTCCCTGCCAAGGGAACAATTTTAGTCTGTAGATTATATATGCATTTGTTATGCAGCAGAAAGTATTTGAAAGGGGGAACACCAGTTGATAGCTAGACTATTGATTTCTGGAATAAAATGTGAGGAAAAAAAAACATTCAAGCTGTATTTTTCTTTTGTATGCTAAATACCTAAATGGGAATATAAAGGAGAAATATGCTTGTGATTTGCAATGTGGTTTTTTCATATGACCCTGGTAATATAATTTTCAAGACCTGCACGTAAATTTCAAGTCAGAAAGGTACCTTTTCTAATTGCAGTGAAAAACAAACAAACATAGCTAAAATCTCTAAAATGCTTTGGCTGTAAGTTTATCTTTAACAGTCACTAATTTATATGGCCAAAGGGGCTTCTGTTTGCAAAGTCATCCCCTTAAGAGCCAAAGTTAAACAAGTGAGTGGCATGAGTTATAAATGAATTGAAAATTGCCTTCTGTTTGAGCTCAATGCAATAGTCCATGTTTTGTAATGAGCCCTAGTTGGCGAGGTAACTCATGTCATCAAGAGGAGCTCACTACAGACTGCTCCATTTGTCACTGCTGTCTGAAGGACACACAGGCTGGGGAAGCTGGCACTCTGCAGAATTTTTGTGGCACTGCATGCATGTGGTGGTCTCTCTTATCAGACTGTAATTCCATAATAAATACAAAAACCCCATGTTTAAGTAATTCTAGCGTTGTGACACAAGCTGACCAAAGCTAGGGTATTTACTACTGACACTGGGATATTAACTTACCCAAGGAAGTGGTTGAGTGAGGGACAAAAAGGATGGATGCTAGGAGACAGTATCTATTCACGATGGACTATTTATATGCATGAGCATTTGTTTACAATGCTTTGGTCATTTGGCCATGTGGCTTAATGTGGTAATTTTTCAATATGGTGTTTTTTTTATACTTTATGCCTTCACTCTCCTTTTAAGGGAGAGACCAAAATGTGTAAAGGGTAACCAGAATCATCACATGAACTTTGTTGTAATAAACAAGAGCCAGCCTTATGGAAGGAATTCTGCCATTTGCCCTCCGAATGGTGAATGGTTAAAAAGAAATCACTAGAACAGAGGTCAGTTGGGGAATGGAAAAATTCTTTGAACATTTTTTCACATGGAAAACGGCTTTATTGTTTTCTGTTATAAAAGTAACATGTAGCCAATTTATACTATAAATTCAATTTAAATTGAATTTAAATAAAAAATAAAAGTAAGATGTACTCACTCTAGAAACTGTAAGCAGTACAGAAAGGTATAAAGAAGACTAAAACTGTAAAAATTACCTATTACAATCTCTTCCTCCGCACATCAGAGATAATATCTGTTAACATTTTGATATATCTCCTTCTGTCTCTGACTATAATCTTTAAGCAGCGGTTTGTTTATTTTTATCACAATAAATTTCCAAAAATTTAATTCACATTTTAGGAATTTGTGATTCTTATATAAAAATGGCCCTTCACAAGAGAGGGCTCAGACTTATATTGCAGTACTGGTGTGTAAATGTGCAGAAGTCAGTCAGTCGTCACCAGTGATTGAATAATGAACATGTGCCAGCCATTGCTCTAAGCCTTTATATGCATGGACTTGTCTAATCCCCATAATAACTATATCAAATATGTATTATTAGCATCTCTATTTTACAGTTAGGGAAACTGAGATTTAGAAAGGTTACGAGGCTAGTTATGAGGTTGAATCAGAATGTTGAATCAGGCCTTAGTATAGGAGAAAAGAAGAGGTTTTCTCTCTCTCTCTTTCTTTCTGTCTCTTTCTCTGTCTCTCTCTGACACAGTGGGGCCCAGAGAGTAACAACCAATGAAGGAAGAAGTAAGGAGCTAATGAGTAAGCAAAAAGCCAGAGGAATCCCAAATAGCTGTGAATCTTCAAAGTTAGGAGTTGTAGACAAAGATGTTCTGGCATTTTGTTCATTATTAAATAAAGAGAACTTCCTCTCCAATGCTGTCCTTCATAAGCCAAAATTGAACCATGAGGGGGAAAAAAAGAGAGACAGATATAGATACACTTCTGCATGTGTGAAAACACACACCTGGAAAAGAGTAACCCCTTTTTCGCTGTGAATCTCACTTCCTCTTTTTGCTCTTCAGTCCAGAATATCAGGAGGAATGTGGTCTTCATCATGTGAGGCGCTCGTGCTTATCCAGCATTAAACTGGAGTGGGTATATAAATGCTCATAAATTCAGTGCTGAATAGAGAATTGAATCTCTCATCATTCTGTCAGCAGTTTTTATGAAATAGCAGAACGTGTGAATAACTTTCTGTATGATCTTAGGCTAGTCAATTCTCCTTTCTGGGTCTCAGTTTCTCCGTCTCTAAAAGGCTAAATTAAATTTGAGGGCCTTTTGAGCTCAAAGAGCTTATATTTCTACTTTTAAGTAGTTACTAACTGCTCCAACTTTGGGATTTCCTCTTGAATGTCTCCTATTTTTAATTTTTCATAACCTCTCAGGGATGCTTAACCTATACTTTGTCTAGTGTTGCTGGAAAATGTTCTATGAAAAATATTGAATAAAAAGTGAATCACTTCATAGTCTATCAAATGGAGACAATTATGGTCCTATAAGAGGGCTTATAGTATTTTTGAATTTTCAACATAACAAAGGACCTTCAGTAAGATTGTTCAAGTCTTTCATTGGGGCACATTTAGTGATTGGGGCACAGAGATATTAAGTGATTTTTCTCAGTCACACATATAATTAATAGCAGTGACATAAATAGAACCAAGATTTAACACTTTGTCTAGAGTAGAGTTTCCCAAAATCTATTTCTTTTGGCACAAGTCTTTCAATATATTCTGGGTGGAGGTGGGAACATGGGAAGGAGGATCTTGAGTTCAAGTAATTTTGACAGGGGTACCTGGGTGGCTCAGTTGGTTAAGCAGCAAGCTCTTGATTTCGGCTCAGGTCCTAATCTCAGAGTCATGGGATAGAGCCCCACATTGGGCTGCACACTCAGTGGGGATTCTGCTTAAGAATTCTTTGTCTCCCTCAGCCTCTGCCCCTCCTCTTGTTCATGTTCTCTCTCTCTAAAATAAATAAATAAATCTTTAAAAAAATAAATAAGTTTGGGAAATGCAGCCCTGTCTGGGGAAGACATAAGCACATTGAAGTCTGTGAAAAGTCCTGCAGTATAGAATCCTTATCAGCTTTTTTTTCTAAGTTTCTCAAATTCATTAATTAATGATGATGAGATGATATCAATAATAGTAGTTTCCATTTATTGAACCCTCCCCATGAACGACAGGAAATATTGTAAGTTCTCATATATACTGACCTGCTTAAAATGCATGAAAACACCATAAAAGTTTTCATCAACCCCATTTCAAAAAGATTTTATTTATTTATTTGAGAGGAGGGGGCGCACCAGCCAAGGGAGAGGCAGAGGGAAAGGGAAAAGCAGACTCCACGCTGAGCAGGGAGCCTGATACAGGGCTCCATCCCAGGACCCCAGGATCATGACCTGAGCCAAAGACAGACACTTAACCTATTGAGCCACCCAGGAGCCCACCATCATCCCCATTTTTTGAGGGGGAGGGGAAAAGCAAGGCCCTAAAGAATAAAGTAATTTGCTCAAAGTTAGCTAGTGTGGGACAGAGCTGAGATTTCAACTGAAGCAGTTTAGTTCTAAGCCTGGGATCCTAAATAATTATGCTCAGCTTATTAGAGAAGCTTTTCTGCATGCAATGCCTCTTAAAATTCTATAGAACCAAACTCTTTAAGAGCATATGTCTTAGTCTGTTGAAGAAGAGGTCCATTTGCTATAACAAAATACTACAGACTGGATAGCTTATAAACAACAGATATTTATTACTCTTCTGGAGGTTGGAAAGTCCAAGATCTAGGTACCAGCATAATAGCATTTTGAGCCCTCTTCCTGGTTTATAGCTGGGACCCTCTTGCTGTGTCCTCTCATGGAGAAAGGGCAAGATAGCTCTCTGAAGCCTCTTTTATAAAGACACTAATCCCATTCATGAGGCTTCAGCCTCACCACTTGATCACCTCCCAAAGGCTCTACTTTCTAATACCATCACATTGGGCATTAGAATTTCAAGATATAAATTTTGAAGGGACAGAAACATTTGTACCATAGCAACTTATGTTAGGAAATATTGCTCGAGAAATTGTTTCCAGTATGCACAGTGAAATAGGATCAGATAAATATCATGGAGTTTCTGAATAGCAGAGCTGGAATGGACTTTAGAGATCAGGTCATGTGGCAGAAGAGGAATCTGGGGCCAGGAGGGAGAGTCTCTGGCCCCAGATGCATGGCACCTGGAACTAGGAACTAGGGCTTCTGATTCCTAATTTAATGGTATTTATTTACTAGAAATCTTTGGACAATGGAATAAAAGATTTTTTACACTTCTTCAGTGAGGAATTTGAGGGCCACATGTGTTATCTGTGCTCCTTTCTGAGCTTATAGAAAGTGACAACAAGACACAAGGGGTATGGAGGAGCAGCTGAGTACCTGGAAGAAAAGACAGTAGATCATGGGGCTGGAGAAGCGAAGTGTAGCAGTAGCTGATAGTTGTAGAGATTAAGAGAAGAATCCTGGAGTTATTAAAATAAAATCAGTGATTTGGGGCCTGGCCATAGTAATCAGTTTGCTTAATATTCATTTCATTTTAATTTATTGAAAGGATAACTTCAAACTCTTGCAAAGAGAAAAGAAAATTCTTAAGGAACTTTCTTAAGTATCATGGACCTTTAAATTGGTTTCCATCCATCAATGAAGATAATTTGCTTTAATAAGTACCCAAGAGAAGCAAGACTGTAAAGTAACTGTCACTAAACCAGTTTCATATTTCTTCTGGTCAAATTCATTAAAATTTGAAAGCTCATTACCCCATTAAATGTTGGGGTTTTAAAAACCTCAGTCCTTTATTCAGGGTGATTGGAAGTTATATTTTACAACTGACATTTTCCAACTGGGGAACTGAGGTCATGATGGGATTGGCCACTGAGGTGTTCTGTTGTTCCAGCTATTAAGGTCACATGTAGCCTCATTGAATGGCTCAGGTTGTGGACTGCCATCATTTTCATATACAGATTTGCTTTTTATTGTTCACAGTTCAGGTCGGAAGAGAAGTATATGGTATGTTCCCTCTATAAGGCCCATTGAGAGACTGAAAATCTATTTTTCTGCCTCTAGACTCTAACTTCAGGAGGACATGGTACAAGATCTATGTCAGTCCTCTTCACCATTATATCACCATTGTATAGCACAGGGTTTGGAACATAGTATGTGCTCAGTAAATAATTGTTGAATAAGTAAATGTTATAGTGAAAGGTATGTGAAATATAGGCAGAAATTGTGTATCTCTTTGTAGTCTACTCAAAATAGATAGTCATTGTTTGTTGATGTTTGTCATGATAATTGGATCTAATTTGCAAAATATAACCTATAGAAGCTAATTAGCTGCTGTTTAGGTTTTATGACTGCTGTTTGGGTAGGAGGCACAGTTGGATGGTAGAAATGATAGTTTTCCTAGCCAGAATCTCCTAGTAACAATACAGTTCAGTGAATGTCTGTTGAAGCAGAGGGAAAGTGATATTCTACATTTGGGTTTTCAAAACTGCAGGTATTAATCACCCTCCTCTGATACCATCATTATACAGATGAGGAAACCCAGGGTCAGTGACTTACCACAAGCACCTGGCTGGTTAATGATACAGCTGTAACTCTAAGGTAAATCTGCTGTTTCCCAGTTCAGTGCTCTTGTCACCAACCCTCACTGTTACCACTAATCAGCAATGGGAGGATTTGCTTTGGAGCTACAACTTGATTTTAGTGCTGTAAAATATCTCAGGGACTCTGTTAAATTTGTTAACCATTGACTAACTTACATGCATGCCAGGGTCACCTGCATTTGAGAAAGTCCTTACCAAGTATGAATGTATTAACTTTGTTTCTAATCTAAAAAATATTAGAAGAGGAATATGACATTACCAAGTGTTTACTTCCCACTTTTCATGTAACAGTCAGTGTAGAGGATATTGGAAAATGTAGAGAAACACTCCATGCTTTTCAGCAGTTTGTAATTTTATACTGGAGATAACATGAAAATGCCTGACACCTTCAGAGAACAACACACTCTACTACAGAAACGTTAAGAGTTTGGTGCAGTGTTTAAGTGGTGCTGGAGTTCAGAGGAAGGAGGGATCATTAAGTAAACTTCCGATGACAAGATAGTGGCTTTTGAGAGCAGGCTTCAGCGTTCTCTTTTTGCTGCAACCTCCCTCCTTTTCTGTTCACACTCCCTTTCAGCAAGTTTGGTGATGGTGGTGGCTAATTAGATAAGCAGGGCTCCTGTCTCAACCACCAACTCACTTTGTTGATTTCCTACCCAGTTACTCCTCAGGGGGGAAGACAGGTGATGGGGTTCATAATGTGATAAATATTTGGATGCCTACATCTTGGGGATAGAGATTTTTGTATGATATTATGGAAATAGGCAAGCTTACTTTGAGAACAGTTTAAAAAACAGTGAGCTATGTTTTGATGTGTGTGAAGGGATTTATGCTGCCCTTGATATAAAAAATTTATGTTTTCATAAATATGTGTCAATTTGCAAGTCGTATTTCCATAAGGGAATATGTGGATGGAAGTATTGATAGTACTAGAGATTTCCCCAGTGATAAGAATTGATGCATATTTTCCCTTATAGTTCAAAACAGGTAAAGGATACTTGAAGTAAGGTGCTTTTACTTGAGTTAAAGAGTAGTTTCTTTGCAATTGGGTCCCCTTTCCTCTTTTCTTTCTTTATTTAGCATCTCCTATATGAAGACTTTCTGGCTCTACTATAGGGCCATTTCTTTTTTTTTTTTTTAAACATACAGTGCTTTATTAGTTTCAGGTACACAGTACAGTGATTCAACACTTCAATATGTCACCCTGTGCTCATCACAAGTGTACTCCTTAATCCCCATCACATATTTCACCCATCCCCCTACTATCTCCCCTTTGGTAACCATTGGTTTGTTCTCTATAATTAAGAGTTTGTTTCTTGCTTTCTCTCTCTCTTTTTTCCCTTTGTTTGTTTGTTTTGTTTCTTAAATTCCTCATATGAGAGAAATCATGTTTCTTTCTCTGACTGACTTATTTCGCTTAGCATCCCACTCTCCATTTCCATCCTTGGCATTGCAAATGGCAAGATTTCATTCTTTTTAGGGGTGAATAATAGTCCCTATATCCATGGGGAAAAAATATATATATATTATATATATTCTATTTTTATCTTTGAGGAAGCTCCATACTGTTATACTATTTCCCACAGTGACTGCACCAGTTTGGATTCCCACCAACAATGCATGAATGTTCTTTTCTCCACATCCTCATAGGCCGTTGCTTTATGGACCTCCAGATGTTGCTGGATGTGGAATAGTTTAGACCTTGGTGGAAACACAGCCTTTATTTTTCCACTAGCCCTTCCTTCCAAATGAACCTACATCTTAGGGAAGTGTAAAGTGGTTTGTGGGAGGGGATTTGGGAATGAAATTTCCTTCTTTGGACTCAAATGTTTTAGCATTTGAACCCTGGAGTACAGTGAATAGAGGAGAAAATATGCCCCTTTGTGCCTTGCACAGACTTACATCAGAACTGCATGGCACATATTCTGAGCTGGTGTAATTGGATAAAAATAGTTTTTTTTTAACCTGGAACTAGATAGCTGACTTCAGAGCAAGTCAACTCTGAGGAAAGAGTGAGTTTGAGCAACTTCATTGCTGAACAGAACTGAGAAAAAAATTTGTTTCCACAGAGGAAAAGAAATCTTCAAAGCAAGACCCTTTCTCCCACTTTTTTACTCCACAGCTACATTTTCCTCTCTAGGAAATCTTAATTTCTCAAAAATCTGAAGCTATTATTGTGTGTGTGTGTGTGTGTGTTTTCACAAAGTACAAATCTTAGCAATAAAAACTGATAGATTGGATTATTAGAAAAGGGAACAACTGTGGCTTTTTAGGCCCCCACATTGAGGACCTATTCTGTCATTTGGATCTCTCCAAAAGTGCAAATTCTCTTTGTGAACCATTAGGTGATGGGTTATATATGTTTGTCTACTATAAAATTACTCTGGTTATGTTGGGGACTCAGACATACTTCTGCTCTTGCTGTTGGGACCTAGCAGTCTATATGAATAATTTGTGTGAACAAATTGCTCCTGTCTTTACAGAAACTGTTAGAGCCTTTTCTATCAAAAAGAGGATGTCATCTTCAGGGTCCTTGCTGACTTAAATGGGGAAGTAATATTGAAATAGATGACAATCTGAAGTTCCTATGGCAGTTTCTAAATCTAGGTGGATATTTCCAACAAAAAGACTAATGAAGGATACCCTGTATGAGAACCATGCTAGAGAGGCATTTAACTGAATTCCTACTTTTCTCTCTATGTTGCTGACCTCAGCTAGGGATCTCACTTCCACTAGAATAAGACTGAGTCTTGTGGCATTTGTAAGGAGCACATGAGGCTGGGAATCAGGAGACCTAGTTTCTAATTCCATCTTTGACAATAATGGTTGGATAACATTGAGAAACTTATTTCACTTTTTGTGTTTTATTTTCTACATCTATGGAATGCTCTAGCTATTTTACAGTGATGTTGTAAGAATGCAACAAGGCAATGAGTGTCCTAGAACCCTTTGAAAGATGTAAACAAAAGGGATATCTAAGCTAAAGTTATTGTGGGGAAATTATTATTGTTTAATATTCTTACAGTTTTTTTAGGAACAAGCTCTTTAGTACTTTTGCTTTGAGAAAAGAGACAATTGATGTGAGGTCTATTATAGATGTTATGGAGAATAATAATCATAGAAATGGGAGGGCCTAGAGAGACACAAGATCTTTCTGGAAATCCTGAGCTGCTGAAGGAAACAAGGACATTCAGGGGGTGGCCCAAAGAAAAAGAAAGCTACTAGGGCCCTGATCTACACATTGTGCAGTGAAGGGGGGAAAAGGTACTGTGCTTCTAGTGAAAAAGATATCTATCAGAATTCAGTAATAGTAACTCCTCCTTATGTATTCTAGGCAGAAAGAGGTAGCAGGGAGAAGAATCCTCATGGAGGTGGCCAGTGTTTTAGGTAAAGCCAGGAATGTAAAAACTTGAGGGAAGAGGGTAGTTATTCCCATTTCTTCTCTCTCCTATGGATATTTAAAATCTCTTATTTCTTCATAAAAGAATCTCTTATTTCTTCATAAAAAAATCCTGCTACCTAAGCTGCAATAATCTCTTCAACCCCCAAAGTAATATTTGTTATAACAGAATTATAGTATGTCCAGAGGAGTTTGTACTTCTCTGTGATTTGGTACAAAGCAATTTATGTGATAAAGGGAGATAGCTGACTTGTGAGAGTTCTGCCCTTTTTTTTTATTATTATTTCCCCCAGTGCCACTGAAAGAATGATTAGAATGATGAGGGCATTATTTCCCAAAGTGTGTTCTGTGCAATACTAATCTCTGTAGGTTTTTTTTGTTTTATTTTTCAGAAAAGGGGTTACATGGTCAGATACATTGGGAAATGCTTCATAATGTGGTTTCCTCTAGGAAATTTGTCACGCATGTTAGGATGGTGAAAACTTTGAGAACTCTAACAGTAAAAGAATGTTTAAATTTGTTTAACCCAGCATTTATAACCTTACATCCTTTCCGAAGCCCCCTTTTGATATAATGCCAATCAGCATTTCTCTTGTTCAATAGAAGACTTTTAAGAGGCAGATTCATTCTTTAATATAAGCATAATTTATGTTGCTATGCTAAATAGCAAATCCTCAGGTTATAGAATTCAGTTTTGCTGGTCAGCCTTCTCCAAAATTAAAATCATTGCACTAAGACAAAGATACAATCAGGCCAGTGATGTTTTCTGTCTAAATAAACTATTGAAATACTAGGGTAATTTGACAACCTCTTCATTCTGTGATAGCCAGACATTGAAAATAGTCAATACTTACTGCATGCTCACTATGAGCCAGGCAGTGTTCTAGATAGGTTGAGTGATTCCCCATTTTAGAGCCCAGGGAATTGAGGGATAGAGGTTACGTAAATCACCCAAGGTCACAGACCTAGTAAGAGGCAGATGTGGGATATGAATTCAGCTCTGTTTAACTCCACAGGTCATGATTTAAAATATTTAAAGTCAGACTCTGACTTCTAAGCAGAAAATGGCATTTCAAAAATTTCAAAATTCTGTCTCGGAATACTGTATCAGCCAAGACTCTATAGCATTCAGGAGTTTGTCTTTTGGTTAAGAGGGACTCCACTCGTATCATCAGAGTCAGTGTGAGTATAATTATAGGTATAACTAACCTAGAAAACAGCTGATCAGTTTAAGTACCCTGAAGATCACAAGCATTGTCAAACTTCTTTTGTCCACTTATTTTCAGGCCCATTTCTAGTTTTTTTTTCACTGCTCTTATTGGAAGTCATCTCTTTAAACCACTCGTTTGGGAGCTATAAATATAATATCCCTTATATGAGTGTCTTTAATTGTTTAAACTGTCCTCAGTCTTATTAGAGCCCAACCCATTCCTTTATCATTGCTCTAGAGAGGCAACTTAAAGCCTCCTTTCATGCACAAAATGGAAACACCTCCATGTCCACAAATAAAGCTGGCTCTAACTCAAGAAAGATGACATCCATGTCATTATAGCTTACCTTTATTACATGTGTTATATTTCAGGCATGTTCTAAGTGTTTTACAGGGATTAATTCATTTAATCTTCACAACCCTATCAAGGAGATATTATAGTTATCCTCATTTTACAGATGAGAGAATGGAGATTTACAGACATTAAGTTACTTGCTCAATATTACACAGTTAGTAATTTAGGTCTCAAACCCAGGTCTGTATGACTCCAGAGGATGTACTATAAATCACTATATTATACTAGTCTTGCTACACCTGGATTAGTCTTTCCCCAGCCTGAATTTTGCTGTTGTTGTGAGTATATTCCTACTGTCCTAGCTCTGCCACTCTGGTCTGTCTACTTTATTAGTTCTCCAACTTGCTTCAGTGTGCATCAGAAACACCTAGACGTCTTATTAAAACATAGATTTTAAGAAGCAGGGTAGTGGGTTGGGGTGGGAAGCTGAGAATTTGTACTCCTGACATATTCCCAGGTGCTGGTCCAAAGACCACACTGAGAACCACTTATGTACTGTAATCACTACTTTGATCAACTCTTGTCCTCCTCCTCCTCTGCCTCCTCCTCCTCCTCCTCCTCCTCCAATTCTTCTTCTCCTCCTCTTCCAATTCTTCCTCTTCTTCGTCCTTCTTCCTTCTTTCTTCTTCTTTTGGAGAAGGGGCAGGAGAGGGGCAGAGGGAGAGAGAGAATCTTAAGCAGGCTCTACACAGACCCGACCCTGTGATCATGACCAGAGCTGAAATAAAGTGTCAGACACTTAACCAACACAGCCACCCAGGTGCCCCCCCCCCCACCCAACTCTTCTTTTTATAAGCTGGTTTTCCCTTGAGCAAGATCGCTTTTCACTTTTTATTAAAACAGAACCAAATATTTCTACTTTGACCCATTTGAAACATCATCTAAACACGCACATCTCCAAGTTATTTTTTAAGAACTTTCCTCATACTATGTGTTGATCACATTCTTAAGCGGAGGTATTTTAGCGCAGAGGTATTTTAGCACACAGGTATGATTTTAGGGATTTATCTCCAAGTAATTTCCCAATGGCTGTAAGCCCACCATTAGCATCATCCCTTATATACTTTATGTGACATTTAACTTGGTTAAGGAAATGATAAGTGGAAGCATATTCACTACACGAATACTTAATGAGAGGCAATGGGGCTTGGGGATAAGTGTATGCATGGACTTTGTAATTAGAACTGGGTTTGAATCTCAAATCTGCCACTTAACTAGTTGTGTGACTGTGCTCAAGTGATGCAACTTCTCTGAACTCTGTTTCTTACCTGTATAATGGAGAATGATTATAGAATTAACTTCAAGATGCTATAAATAAGATTATGTAATGATAGCATATCCTAGCATTCCAGGCATAAAACAAAATCAATAAACAGTGCCTAGTTTATATTAGTGGCTACCAACCTCTAATCTTCAGATGTGTGGTTACCAAAAAGTTGTTGCAAGGAATCTTTGATACTGTGTGCACAGTAGTGTCTGTAGACAGAATCAGTAAGAAATAGCACATACATGTACAATTACTTTCCAAACTATCTAGATGCTGATTTAATTAGTAAAATAAAAATGTACTTGTAAATATTACTGAATTTGTAAAAACCTTATGTCATTATGTAATATTTATATTTTCATCAGCAGATATTAAAAGATTAACTTTTTAACATTTAAAAAGAATCCTCATTAAAAAGAGAAAAACCAAAAAACAGACTCTTAATCATAGTAAACAAACTGATGGTTACCGGGGGGAGGGGGGGGGCAGATGAGTGAACTAAGTGATGGGATTAAGGAGTGCACATGTGATGAGCACAGGGTGATGTACGGAAGTGTTGGAGCACTATATTGTACACCTAAAACTGATATTATACTGTATGTTAACTAACTGGAAATAAAAAAAGATAAACACAGTAAAAGTAGTTTGTTTATAAATTTAAAAATAATAAGATAAAAAGAATCCTTACAGTTTAAAAGGTTGTAGAGCAGTGGTTTATCTGAGTAATCTATTGGTCCACTATTCCCTAGTGAAAGAGCAGGCCTCTGAAAGAATGGAGCCCAGGTCAGTTTTGATAAGCATAAGAGACAGAGGAAGTTACAGGGCATGGGTATTGCTTTAGGAAGCCATGATCTTGAGGGTTGCTGTAGTGGGGCAATCTGAGAAACTGAAGGTTAATGTGAGGATATCAGTCTGGAAGAAAGAGGAGTAGCAATAACTTTTGCCAAAATACCTGGAGAATCCACTGACCAGACAATGTGTTTTTGGATAATTGTGCATCTCAAGTGAACAACCATCCACACCAATGCTATATCTAGCTTTTCAGAAGGACTATGGAAATTCATTAGGATAACAGCATCTGCCTATGGGATTTATATGCTTAGTGCAGGAGATATATTATTTTATTCTAATTACATTATTCAGTCAAATCCCTCTGGAATGATCAGCAAACAGCCTCTGAAATAGGAAAGAATTGGTGGCAGGAGTGAAATTTATAGTTTCTTTGATAAAAGAATTATCTTAAGGGATTTCGGCTCTGATTACTAAGACTGTGTGAAAATATTGCTGAATAAGGTGCTGAACAAATTCAAGTTGTCATTAAGAGGACTGTGTTTGGTATCATCAAATTATATTCATTATTCCCAGATAAATGTTCCTTGCCCTCTTAATAGTCTGCTTTCTCATTGACTTGAGCATTCAGTTAGGTTTTTGTTTTGCTTTCTGTTTTTATGTAAGAGGAAGAGGGCAGGTAATGCTCATAACATCTTGCTGGAACTTCATAGGTGTCATAAATATTTGTAATCTGATTATAATTATATGTATTTTCCTAGTCTAAAAGTGCAAACTTGAGTTTGCATTCATCCTTTGACATGGTTTGGTCATGGTAATAGTTGTGATTTGGTAGCAGTTTAGGTTGATTCAGAGAGAAAAAGAACAATTCTGTTTTATGTTTCTGTTTCTAGGAATAGCTGAATTCAGTTTCATGTAACTGGTACTCAAAACACAGCTATTCAACCCTTTATAGCTTTCTCTTCCATGTTTTCATTTTCATTTCCACCAACTCATATATAGGCCATTTAAAATTGTGTCTCTATAGCCATTTTAAAAAAAATATGTCTTTGTAAATCAGTCAGAGAAAGACAAATGCCATATGATGTCATTCATATGTGGCATTTAAGAAACAAAACAAACGAGCAAAGAGAAAAAAAGGAGAGAGGGAGAAGCAAGCCAAGAAACAGATTCTTTTTTTTAATAATTTTATTTTTTAACATCTTAATTTTATTTTTTTCAGTGTTCCAAGATTCATTATTTGTGCATCACACCCAGTGCTCCATGCAATACATGCCCTCCTTAATACCCACCAGATTCTTAACTATAGAGAACACACTGATGATTACCAGAGGGAGGTGGGGGGATGAAATGAATATATGTTGGAGATTAAGGAGGGCACTTGTTGTGATGAGAACCAGGTGTTGTATTCCATACAAAATTCTGCACTTGAAACTAATATTACACTATATGTTAATTGGAATTTAAATAAAAACTTAAAAAAAAAGAAACAAAAAATAATGTCTTCAAATTTTCCTCCCAATAAATTTTACAACAAATATTTGTTCTCAAGTAAATTTCCCTCACAGCCTAGAACACTCCTGAATTACTTTCCACTCCTACCTATCCCTCCTCCATCCTCTGATGAGGGCTCAGAGAATAGAAACCCATATTAACATACAGCTAAGGAAACAGCATCAGAAAAATAAATTGACTTCTAAAGAAAAGTTATCATGTCATGTATTATAAAGCTGGGTAAAACTTATTTGTACTTTACCGGTTAATTTGTAGTTAATATTTCTACTGTTAATACAACTCATGAATTTTAAATGACTATAATCTACTCCCCTAACATACTTATTTTCATTTTTGTGTTCATTTCATTTTCTACGCAATTTTAAATCCTTCAGCCATTGTATGCGTACAGTTTTATATTTTGGTTTTTCAATTAATACATAAATATTTTTTCATGTTTGTCCATAGTATTCATGATTCTTATTTCTAATGGAAGCTTGATATTCCATATTGTTGATCTAGCATAACTTATGTAGCCTTTCCCCTTACCTGTTGTGTTTTGATTATCTCATATTACTTATCCATCTTCCATTAGAGTGGCTAAGTAAGAGTTTGACTTTACAAATGATGTCCTCTAGGATATCAATCCCTAGATGGTTCTGCTTGACTTTCCCACCTATTCCATTGCAACTTGGGTTGGCTTGAACTCTGCCAGGTAACGACTGGTCACCCAGTGAAAATTTTTTTACATATAGTATAAGGTTGCAAGGGGACACCTATTGGTGGTTTTTTTTTTTTCTCAAATGCTTTATTTTATTTTTTTCAGTGTTCCAAGATTCATTGTTTGTGAACCACACCCAGTGCTCCATGCAATACGTACCCTCCTCAATACCCACCACCAGGCTCGCCCAACCCCCCACCGTCTCCCCTCCAAAACCTTCAATTTGTTTCTCAGAGTCCACAGTCTCTCATGGTTCATCTCCCCTACCAATTTCCCCCAATTCATCCTTCCTTTCCTTCTCACAATGTCCTCCATGTTTTTCTTTATGCTCCACAACTAAGTGAGACCATATGATAAGTGACTCTCTCTGCTTGACTTATTTCACAGAGCATAATCTCTTCCAGTCCTGTCCATGTTGACACAAAAGTTGGGTATTCATCCTTTCTGATGGAGGCATAATATTCCATTGTATATATGGACCATAGCTTCTTTATCCATTCATCTGTTGAGGAGCATCATGGCTCTTTCCACAGTTTGGTGATTGCTGCTATGAACATTGGGATACATGTGGCCCTTCTTTGTACTGCATCTGATTCTTTGGTGTAAATATCCAGTAGTACAATGACAGGGTCATAGGGTAGCTCTATTTTTAATTTCTTGAGGAATCTCCACACTGTTTTCCAAAGCGGCTGCACCAACTTGCATTCCCACCAACAATGGAGGAGGGTTCCCCTTTCTCCACATCCTCTCCAGCATTTGTTGTTTACTG